>CM029530.1:47901777-48301175 GCA_017141395.1 Laodelphax striatellus
CTATAAACACTTGAGGGATGGCCAACAACATTATTTACCGAAAATCAGTGTCTCTTCAGTCACCAAAATCACCAATTCATGAAAACAGTCAAAATCTAGATCATATATAGCCTACTGTAATATCAATTTATGAATGAATTACACATGATAATACTACTGCAAAATTCATTTTTGTTCAATTTATTACACATACAGATTCATTTAATTTGATGCTTGTCATTAGATAGATAGATAGATAGAGAGGAAAGGTATTATTTTTTGCCATTGTACTTTACGGTCATCAGCAACGTCAAGAAATAATATCTATCTATCTGATTATGAGTTTTCTTGAGATTTAAACAGGCTTTTTCACATGTTTTTTTTTTATCCAAGGTTGAGTGAGAGAGTACTCTCTAGACTCTAGACCTGAAAAAGGGTATTTTGATTTCATTTTATTTTTTATTCTAAAATCGCCACAGATAGAACATATTTCTTCTAAATTAAAAAATACGTTTCACAGCTCATTACAATGCAAATGGTGCGATTTTTCAGTTTCTTGTCAGGTTAAGGTGAAGAATGCAGACATTAATTTTGTTTTGACAAAGCAAATTGTCAAGTGTGGAGAAGAATTTGGTGGGGAGAGAGAGACAATAAATAGAAGAATTTTGTGAGGAAAGATGTGGAAGGCTGCCAGGCGGTCCTTTAGCCTCTTGTCACTATTTCTGGACAGCAGAAAAAGAGAGAAAGAGCAATGAAGATAAAGAGAAAAATGAGGAGATTGGACGACAAAATTAAATCTCTTCAGCAGTGTCTGTCAGTCACTGCAGCGCTTCTAGATAAAGAAAGTGGGATTGCTCAGACAACGGGCGAAGAATATTTTAAATTCGAAAACAAAAAAGAAAGTACAGGAAAAGAAGAAGAAGAAGAAGAAGAAGAAGAAGAAGAAGAAGAAGAAGAAGAAGAAGAAGAAGAAGAAGAAGAAGAAGAAGAAGAAGAAGAAGAAGAAGAAGAAGAAGAAGAAGAAGAAAGAAGAAGAAAAGAAGGAGAAGAAGAAGAAGAAGAACAACAAAAAGAAAAAGAAGAAGAGAAGAAGAAGAAGAAGAAGAAGAAGAAGAAAAAGAAGAAGAAGAAGAAGAAGAGAAGAAGAAGAAGAAGAAGAAGAAGAAGAAGAAGAAAAAAGAAGAAGAAGAAGTAGCAGAAGAAAAAGAACGAGAAGAAGATGAAGATGAAGATGAACATGGGATGAAGAGGAGAAACCAAGATAAAAGAGGAGTTGTGAAGTAATGGGTGACGAATGTGATGCAGAATGAAAAGAATGAAAGTAATTACTGTATAAGGAGAAAAGAAAATCGTGTAAGATTGGTGAAAAAAGAGAATAACCGAGGTAAAGGTTAGAAAGAGCGACGGAAAGAACATAGATAGGAAAAGCAAAGGGTGGGAGAGAGACAAAATGTCGAGAAAGATTAATAGGTGGCTAGTATGTGAGCTGAAGATTAATCACCACTACTCAAGAAAACGGTGAAGATTTCTCGCATATCAATGATTTAAAATGTTCACGTTTCAAGAGCATTTCACAAGAACGATAAATTTCCTCGGCCTAATTCATTTGGAAGTGTAACAAAATTAACTTGCTCTTGTGGTTTGTTTTTGTTAATATGTTGTGTACTGAGGATTTGTTTTGAGGTAACTGGGAATTTTGGAGTTGCAGTTGGAAGATTTATTGCAGATAACTCTCCAGTATATAGGTTTTAGCTAGCTGTAAGGAATACATGTAGAATAATTATTGTAGTTATAACAATAGTTACGAGAGTATTTAATGGTGTAAAATATTGATACGTGGTAATCCGCCATTGCTAACATCTGATTGGCTGGAGATTCAAGTGCTGTGTTTTGATTGGTCACTATACTTTAAGGGGTCTCCATTGCTTAGAATTGTAAAAATTCAATCTTTTATTTCAGATATCATACTGTTCAACTGAATAACTATGAAGAGGTATTGTTGATAATATTTCTCGGTTATCAATTTCAATTTCAATTCATCAATACTTCTCAATTGAAAAATAAAATATCTCTTGATGGTATTTCTCAGTTTCAGTAATGCTTGGGCCTACTTGCTTGCACACGATTGGTCGGAATCTCATTAAAATGGAGTCTACAGTATTTGGCATCCGCTAATGAGAATTTAGAATGGAGTCGTATAAAATTCAAAATGGCATCTTCTGAAAATTAAATTTTTAACTTTCTTTCAGTTTATAATAATTAAATTTTGCTTTGAAATGGAGTGAATGGCAAAATTCAAGACAGCATGAAAGAAAGGCCCTTTTTGCATTTTTAGCTGTTTTTGCATAGAACTTCAAATAATCACTGGAATTTAGGCTTACACCGTATGCATGTTAGGCCCTTAGAAGATCCATTCATACTTGTGTATTAAGCATCTTGGGAACGATTGATTGCTTCGGCTTCTAACTTCTTCACAAGAATATTTCGTATTCTTTGCACAAAAATAATAGAGCAATCGAAGAATGGCGATTTTTGCAGTCCAGCTGTAGTCTTCAGACAGATATTTTCGGATGCAATGACTGATTAACTCCAGATCTTGTAGCAGACTGTTGCTTTTGGATCACATCCAAGTAATGAATAGCATGCAAGCTAGTAACAATAATGATTGATAAGTTTATTGAACTTTATGGAAGCCATGAGTAAATTATTCAATATTAGCTGCTACAATCGCATTATACGGTATAATCTTTCCTCATTTCCACATAATGAGACGAACAGACTTCCGTGAATACCTATCATCTTATTGATTAGTAAAGATGTTCATTGATGTTGCAGAATTTAAAACGATTCTATTTCATTCAATTAAATGAAAATTCAATCAAACTTTAATTGATCGCGAAAGCACCTTTATCATCGTTAGTGTAAAGCAAGGCTGAATGAATACCAATCACCTATTCTAAATACCTAGGGAGGAAGTATGTCCACATACAGCCCATTGGTTATTGTCAGCAGTCGTTCAAGTCAAGATTAGTCACGTATAGTCACAGTACCACATGCTTATGCAGCAACACATCGATTAGTCAATGCATCGGTGTGTGCCTCACAAGCAATATGTGAATCACTGTGACCAAACGTGACTAATTTCGTCTTGACTTGTCTTGACCAACCGGTGTACGCCTAGCCTTATAAATTTTTGTTCAAGACGTTGTTAGCTGAACAATCAAGTTGAACGCACTTAAACAAACCAAACAGTCCTGTTTTACCATTTTTTTGTATGCCTCCATATGATAACACATATCTGATACGGGAAACTTCTATTTCTCAGATTCTCAGTGTGTACGTCTTCATATAATTACACATGCCTGATATTGAAAACTTCTGTATCTCAGAGTGTATGCCCCTATAATGATCACACATACCTCATATTGAAAACCTCTGTCTCTCAGTATGTTGGCATCCATATGATAACACATCAATCTTATATAGGAAAACTCCAGTTTCTCAGTGTGAAAGCTTTCATATAATATTACATATCTTATATTGGAAACTTCAGTTTCTCAGTGTGTACGCTTTCATATGATATCACATATATCCGATATTGGAAACAGATCAGTTGTGAAGCGGTCCATTTCAACTGGTGCGCTATTCTAAATCCATCACTAAATCTGTTTCTCTCGAGTGGTGCTGCATTGTCGAAATGTTGACATTCCGATCGGACTGAGTGTGAGGCAATTGAGAGACTCGTGCCACACTGAACTAGAAACGTCGAAACTATTCGAATCAGAAGGATAGGAGGAGAAAGAGAGAGAGAGAAGACCAAGAGAAAGAAAAAGACGAAACTACTTGAATGAGAAGGAAATAGAGGGAAAAGTGTGAACAAGAAACTGTACGAAACTATACGCATGAGAAGGAAAAAGAGAGGAAGGAAGAGAGAGAGAGAGAGAGACAAGAAGTGAGCGATATGATGGAAGATAGATAGTTTGGCTACTGAACTCTTCATGACTAACGAGATCAGTGATTACTGCTGTTTAATTGAAATTATACATCAAATCTCACTCAGCAGTATTTATTTTAGGGTGATACTTTATCAGTATTAGTTTCCCTAAGTATAATGATAATAATTATCGTATATCGATCAAGACAATGTGAAGCGAATGGAACATGTTATCTCCTGGGGCCTGTTGCATGTGAAAATACAAGCTAGTAATACTAGTTGTCACTATGGTAACTTGCTATCTGACAACTAGTATTACTAGTTGGTATTTTCTCATGCAATAGGCCCCAGAACTGACCAGAATAACACCATTATCAATTCTCTAATATTCATAGCTTTCAAATATGTTACATTATAGCAACGTGAGCAAATAAACTATTCTCAAGCGAGATTGAAAATTTGAAAAACGTCCAAGCACATGCCTCCTTTCTCGTGTTTGGTCGACAGTTGAAATGCTTCATTTTCGAATTTTGTCACCAGATGGCAGCAGTTTAAAGGTTGACAATTCAACTTTTTAATTTTGCCACCAGATGGCAGCAATTGTTGGGTCGATTCTTGGTTGAAAACAAACGGACCAATCACAAGCGAGATTCAGATTTGACTCACGCCCATAGACACGCCTTCTCTCACCTGATCGGTCGACGTATCGAAATCTGTTGTACAAATAATTGATTACTCAAGTCAAGTCTTAAAAGTAATATTGTAAAGTAGTAGAAAAGTAGCAAATTTGTTTAGTCTGTTTGGTTAATTGATAATTTAGTTTCTCAGTTTCTTGAGTCTCATTTACTCACTTTTCCGCCATGTTTGTTGTAGTTTGTTCACTGCCTGTCTCTAGTTTCTTCTGGCTTCTTCTTTCGCCCAAGTTTTTGAACAATATCTGAAAATAGGAGAATAATGTGTAAGATATTGAAACACCTCAGCTACACAAAAAAATGACGAGAGATACATTTCCTAGCATTCCTTGGTATTTGAAAAATGGAAAATTTGTAAGAATTGGAAGATGAAAATTACAATGGAAAATAGATAAAGAGAAATAGAATTATGACTTCGAAACTTGTGAGTTGTAATTCATAAAGAATAAGAAGAAGAAGAAGAAGAAGAAGAAGAAGAAGAAGAAGAAGAAGAAGAAGAAGAAAGAAAAGAAAGGAACAGGAAAAGAGGAAGAAGAAGAGGCCATTGCCCTTTTCGGTGATATTCAAGGACCTCCTGAATCCCCTCCCGCACCAATTCTCAAAAATGCCGTGCCCCACTGAAATTAAAATTCAGCAGACGTAACGAGACCTATTCTGTCAGTGGCACATTTAATGTCGACCTAGTTTTTTCGGCTCTGCCCTTCCTGCCAATTTCGGAATGTGCAGTGAATCATTTATTTGCTACACACTGCACTATCGCATTTTTATTGCTATGAGGCCGAAATTACCATTTGTGTCCGTATTTAAAGGTTCCACCTACCCTTAGTTCTTTGATATTTTCTTGGTTATTTAGTGTCCTCCTTAATAATAACACAACAGTTTATTAGTTTTCGTTATTGTTTTAGATTCATTCTAATATAATACTAATTTTAAATCATGAATGAGTTCTCAATGACACCTTCGGAAACAATGGACTGATCAATATTCAATAATTAGATTATTCATAAATAATTTTAATATTATTCATAATTATTTATTATTACTATCATCTCAATGAAAAGTTTCACTAGTTAGTGGTTAGTGGAAACTCACCTCTAAAGTCAGAAGCTTCCAGAAATAAGAAATGTATTGTAATGCTTTTCGTAGGATCATCGCGAATTAACTTTATCAATATTCTTGAATAATTTTGGATTTTGGAGATGGTTAAAGCTTGTACGAGTAAGTGATTAAATATGATTAAAAAAATAATATTAGCCCTACACAGTCAAACTTAATACGAAATTGATGATTTTGTATGTAGAGTATGGAATATCTGCTATTTCGATAATTATATCCCTTACAATTTCATAGGCTATATCTTTTTCGTAAATATAATTCTGTATTTATTTTGTTATATTTCTATATTTTATTTGTGTATATTTCCGAAAGGTTTCGTTGAATTTGAGGAGCAGAATCAGTTAAATATATGATTCAGCGTTTTGCTTATTTGGACGATTTTAGAATTAGAAAACTGAATCATTCTCATATTGAATTTCTTATATTTGAATGCCATTCTATTTTAGTGTATTTTGATCACTAGAGCCCGGATGTTAGGCAAAATGCCTTAATTTTGCCTATTCTGCCTTTTCTGGGTGTTAGTGCCTATTTCAATATCAATTGCTTATTTCATCCTATTTTATATGTTTCGCCCACAAGATTACCAATTTTTTATTTGAAATATTTAAAAATTCATGAATTAAAATAATTAATTTTTCCAAAAGAAAGTTTTGCAAGAATAAAGCTAATATTCAATATATTATTATTTGAAGGTAACCCTTTTATCAAATCTAGCTTCTGTTCAAATACAATAGTGTGCTTCAGATATGCATCAGTAACAACAGTTGATGTAGAAAGGTCTTTTTTCATACTGGAAAATATTCTTTCAGAAAGAAAACAAAATTCAGAGTCAAAAAACTTCAAGAAATACATTAATCATGTGCAACAAGTGGAATATAAGTTTCTCAATTTTCTTGTATTATTTATTTCATATAACTGTATACTGTATAGGATTCCTACAATAGGAATAGGACTACACTATGCCTTTTTTCAATTTTAAAGTGCCTATTCTTGTGTTTTTTAGTGCCTTTTTGCCTGCCTATTTCAAGTATTATAAATGCCTGAACATCCGGGCTCTATTGATCACATATACCGGTATCTAAAAAAAACCCCGTAATTATTGTTCGCTGTATTCGAAACAAGATATTTCAGTCTATTTTAAAGAAACCAGGAAGCCTCTACATGTTAACACATTACTTGTAGCCTCAGCACATGTTTTATGTTTTTTTTTTACTATTTTTTCAGCATGTTTGAACCTTGACAAATCATCTCTTTGGCCAATTACCAGAAAATCTCGCTCATTTCTCAACTCATTATCGTATATCACTGCTCCTGTTGAAGATAGTTTTGAGAAATCACTTCATATTTACTTTTAATTACTAGTTTTTTCAAAATAGATTTGACACACTAATGATTTCCCACTCCAATCAGTTAGTAATAGATTGTAGTTCAAAATAAATAATTTTCCTACTCCAAACAGTTGCCTACTAATTGAATCTCATGAATTGTAGTTCAAAATAAAATTGTGGAAGCGGTTTTTGTCAGGCAAATTATTGGCTTTATTCTGCACTGGTATCAAAAATGTTGAGACAAGTGAATGTGTAGCCAGTGCAGTAGAGGTCAATCGATTCTTATTATAGGACTAGACCATTGTGACGTCTGTTTTCTTGAAGATTGTCTCGGAATTAATAACCGACAATATCACAATCATGAGACGATATTAGGGAACAAGAGTGATGGCATCTCGGCTCGAAATGAAAAAAAAAAGTTATTTTCGGGTGACAATTTTCCAAGGATTGTGATACTGATGGTGTTAAATCGGTACTCGCATAACACCGCATAGATCGATCCTCACATGTACCTTATTATCCTTATTTTTAAATAGAGAGATCAAATGATGGTAATATCAGAGGTAACTTCACATCTCAGAGTAAATTTGAAAAAAAATTCTCTATTAACTATTATTTGGTTGGCCTATGGTGATAATATTGTGTTGAATTTTAATTCACAGAAATGTGATTTATAAGATCAGAGTTAGTATAGAATGAAATCAAGTGAGATTAGAAACATACAGCAGTACTTAAACTAAATAAGTTAGAATAGAAATTACTCTCTGCATCTTCTATTATGGGTGGGAGAATTTGTGAATAGGAAGGAACTAGTTCAATTTGATGTAGACTACACTTCATGACATTACACTTGTAAGGAGCAAGATTCATTTGATTAAGTTAAACTACAGTTCATGTCATTACCCTTGTATGATATTTCAACACTATCTTATACGAAATTTGCAATAATTGATTAATTTATCATTCTATCGTAGGCCTATAATGAATACACAGTAATTGATTTTCAAAAGTTAACCAATCTGTTGTAATATTGTTTGTGAATTATAAACATACGATACTGTATTGTTGTTAAATTACAGTGTCAACCTATTGATAAATAAAGTATTGAATACCTAATTTACAGAGCAATCATCATCAAAGTAAATTTATTATTCACTTGAACTAGGATTCTAATTAAACTCAGAGCAGAGATGCTTTGTATCTTGTACTAAATTAAGTACAGTAATTATAATTAACTTTTGAGAGATAGAATGCTTCAAAAGAATTTGAAAACTAGACGACTTCCTACTAAATTATAAGAAATAGATTTCTGTTAATAAAATTAATTATCTAAATACAATTTTTCAACAAATCACGTGACACACTAAATAATAAATTGCCGTTTCAAGCGAATAGTTTTCCACCACGGTCACTTGAACTCGATAAATGTGCACTTGCCCAAGGAATCCACGAGACTGCTCTTATTTTTGTGATAGACAACTGGCATTTGGATTTGAGCCAATCGTAGGACATTACTACCTGCTACCTGGTCAATGCTCTACCTTGCCAGAAACTGTTTTACGTGCTGTATTTCCCAAATAGAAAAGGTTGGATACTTGAAAAATGCCGGTAAAGTGGAACAATCATATTCCGACGTTTCAAGTAAATCATGGACAGTTGTCAAATTGTCTGATGTTTGTCAAAGACTAGTTACAAAAGTAGACTTTCAAGTATTGAGTATCAGGTTTCAAGAGTAGGCCCATCTACTTTGTTTATTTATTTGTTTTATATTGATTTATTACATTTGCATTATTCCATTTATTATTAATTTTATTAATACATTTTCATATTTGATTTATTCATTCATTGATACAGGCACAAAAGTCATGGTTTGGATGAGAAAAATTTAATATTTCAATCAAAACAAAAATAGAGAATTGTAATGCTAGTGAATTAATATTTCTTATTCAAAATTTTCAATTCAATTTTAAAATTAAATGAACATGGAGATTGAACATGGATAATTCATAGACTAGTTTAAGGAGTTATATTTGGATAAAATATTTTAGTGGGTTGCAGAAACCCTTCATAAGATTTAGATTACTTATTATCAGCGAATCTAGCAAATAAGAAATTTTATTAATTGAATATGATGAAAATCAACGCTAATATCGGCATACAGACTATATAAGCTTACATATTTGATAATATAATAGGCTATATTGTTTAAAGTTAAAAATGGATTATTTGATTATGGATTGAGACATTGCAATGAGAACCTTATTGATGTAATCCCAACCAATCTATCAAGTCATACCAAACATTAAACATTGAGGTAATATAGAGTTATTGATTAATAAGAGTACAGAATAAGCAATGGATACGCTGGACGTGAACAAATCGTACTTGAGTATACTGGCAAGGATTAAAAAATAAAATAAATATTCTTGAAATGGATCATTCTAGACATCCCTACTAATTTTACTAGACAACCTATTATTACTAGACAATCTAAAGTCTAGACATTATACTAATATTTTTTTCTAGTATAAGTCCATTCAATCACGCACAATCGCACATATAACGCTGTAGAGTAGCCTACTCACGTGGTTACTTTTCTGAGTTTCAAATTTGCCTCTAGTGCAATTAAAAACCTCCAGTTACTAAATCCTCTACAAATTAGATTTTCACTTCCTCTAGAGCCATTTAATTGATGACTGCTCTGACTGGCCTTGACAATTGTGTGACAAATAATTTCCAAAAATATAATCATTCGAAAAGATCAAAGGAACTAGGTCAGTATAGAACATCATCAGTATTTCTGGGATTTGGTGGATTTATGAAAATATAATCACATACCACATAGACTGCCTTAATTTCTAAAACTACTCAGAAATTGGATGATATCATTCAAAAATCATTAGAAGAAGTTTACAGTACGGTACTCGAAGGAGCTTGAAGAAGATATTTTTAGTAGTTTGGAAGGTGATTAAACTGATTTAAAAGTGTTTTAATGTAAACTGTGACTAACACTGGGATGCAGCTGTTTGAAACTCTAAAAAATTAAAGAGTTTCACATTTGTTGGTCATAAAATTAGTTTATTTATCCCCAAGTATCTAATCTGTTTAAACTTAAATTCAGTTAAGATTTCTGTGAGGAATAATTTCTCTTGCTAATAATTGATTACTGTAAAAATCATTTGTTCATATTATTGTACTGGGTGTATCTTGTTTAATACAGTATAGTATTTTGTAGTTATTGTAATAAAATTTAATTTCTTTTTTTTTATTGCTGAGGGTGATGCTCACATGAGCTTCAGGCTTGTGCGTGGGTTAATGAGAGTAGTGATGACGTCTACTTATTAAGGTGCGTTAAGATTATGTAACTTTGTTATAAGACATTTGTTTTATAACAAGTATCTTTAACTTTTCTTATATAACAACAGCAGACACTAAACAAAGGTATTCATTTTGTTATATAACATTTGTAACAATTTTGTGAAACTTGTTATGTAACAAATCTTTTATAACAAAGTTACATATATACCCATTAAATTTATGAACAGCTTTTTGAGGTTGACAGCTTTTGGACGTTAACATAACATATGATTGTTATGTTATATTAACGTCTGAAAACGATGATTATTATTCATAATCATGTAATAAATATTGATACATAATTATGTTATATTATGTTAATTCGTATTAGAAGTTGTTAATTTCTAGTTAGTTCCTGTTATGGAGATCTAATAATAAGTACTTGATACTGAAATCAATATTATTTAATTATGAATTACTATAAATTACTAAAACGATGATCATAACAAACAGCTCTTAACAATAATTCAATAGTAAGAAACATCATCTTCCAAATACTCTATAAAAATTGTCAGTAGATTGACGCTCAAAAAGTTCATCTACACGAAAATTTTCCCATTCATCTATCATTTCATTAAAGTGGTGATCAATAATTTTTTGAACTTCATATGCCTATAAATAAAATTTACAATTAAAATGAGGATAGATGGAATTTTCAACATGTCAAGGGCATTGAACCAATCACATTACAAATAATTTGAAAATAATTGAATGAAAAAGAATTCGAATGTTAAAAGGTGTGATTTTTTGGGATAAAAAGTATTTGAAAATATTTTACGCAGTAAAAAGTGACGCATGTGTCGCGAAGTGAAGAGCTATTCTTGATAGTGAATCTGCATTATTGAAAGCGACTATACTCACACTTGCACACATGTGCTACGCTATGAATAAATAGCTTCCATGAACAATACACAAATATTAAATCAAATTAAAGTTGAAAATTTAATGTGTTAATGCTAAAAAATAATTATATTCCCAATATTAGATGGGGAAGTGGGATATTCTCTTTTGGACTCAGTCCCACATTTTAGCCTACTTTGGAAAGCGAGTAAGAAATTCATATTTTAAAAACAATCTGTATTGTTCTGGAGATTCTTCGAAATTTGAAAGTCCAAAACAATAATACTATAATTACAAGATGAGGAATATCCAACTCTTCAAACATGTGCACACACGTATACATGCGCATTAAGATAAAAGTTGAAATGGGTCTGACAAAAACAACACAATAGCCTAACTTTCAATAATTGAAATTATTTATTAATAGATTAAAATTGATAAATCATTAGTCAAAAACAATTCAATAATTTCCCAAATAGCTGATGAAAGTAAAAGATTCAAAATTGAAAAAGGGAGGGTTGTCATCACCAAGGAGGCTTAACATTACTGTATAAAAAACATCAATGTTTATAATAAAAATGCAAAAAATCAACTCATATTCTAAATGGGCGGCAAAAGTGAAAATTTAAATATTTTTGAAAGAGAGTACTTACCTAAGGGTCTGTAGCTTCTATGGTTGGTGCGGGTCTGGATTCGCCTGAGACACTTTTAGAAAATCCCCTGCCTGCCCCCCCCCCCCTACCCCAGCACCCGAACGCAGCCGACTTCACACGAGCTGAAAAACAAACTCTGAACTTATTTCAAAATTTGTATTTTTAGTACTAAACTAACCCAGTTAACGCCGTTGTTCGTACAATAGCGAATTCTTTTTCATCTTTCACCCTTGCTTCACTCCTCTCCTTCTCACACCTTTCTTCTCTTTCTTCTAGCTTCTTTATTATTCATCTTTCTCTTTTTCATCTTCTTTACTTTACTTTTACATTTCTTCCTCATTTCTTCTGGATTTTCTACTTTTTGTTTTTCTTCCATTTTATTCTTCCATGTTGTGTTCTGTGTTTTTTCTCTTTGTACTTCAAGATTCTTTAGCAATTTTCGTTTTACCTCTACTTATAGATCCTTGCTTTATCACTTTGGTTTGTCGCTGCTCTCTATTGACTCCCCTTTATCCCCATTACCTTTCTAATCCAATTTTTTTCAGATCCTTGCTTTATCACTTTTTGTGTTGTTGGTCGCTATTGACTCCTCATAATCTTTCCAATCTAGTTTTCTAATTTTTCCTTTTTCTAACTTTCTCATCTTATTTTCTTCTTCTACCTTCTGCTATTTAGTTTTGTCTTCGTCTAAATATTGCTTTCTTCTTTCAGAGGTTTCCTTACTTATATAGTTTATCAACTCCACATTTACTTCTCGATTGTTAATTTTATTCATGTGATAATTTATATTTCTACTCTTCAGCTCTTCCATTCTTCGTCCTCATTCTTCTTCCCATTGCAGCATTACCATCTTTTTATCTTTCTTAATCCGTTTTTGTTCCACCTCTCATTTCTTCTTCTTCTTCTCCTTCCTTCTTCTTCTTCTTCTTCTTCTTCTTCTTCTTCTTCTTCTTCTTCTTCTTCTTCTTCTTCTTCTTCCTCTCTTCTTCTTCTTCTTCTCCTTCTTCATCCTCCTCCTCCTCCTCCTCCCTCCTCCTCTTCCTCCTCCTCCTCCTCTTCTTCTTCTTCTTCTTCTTCTTCTTCTTCTTCTTCTTCTTCTTCTTCTTCTTCTTCTTCTTCTTGTCTTCTCCTTCTTCTTCTTCTTCTTCTTCTTCTTCTTCTCCTTTGTCTTCTTCTTCTCCTTATTCTTCTTCTTCTTTCTTCCTTCCTCTTCTTTCTCTTCTTCTTTTTCTCTCCTTCTTCTTAATTTCTGTTCAATTTATTCTTCTTTGAACTGGTTTTGCTTTCAAACCCATAATACTTCGTCACTCTAATTCAATCAAGTCCACTCTTCTTACCCAGTCTGAGTTTTGAATTCTTTAATGGTACAGTAGTAGAGTCTCGGTTATCCGATCTTCGGTTATACAACCTTCCGGGTTATCCGACCTACCGGATAACCGAGACTCTACTGTACATAGAAAATTGAAAATATAGTAGTGAACGCAAGGACAGTCATAAAAATTAAATTTTTTCCTTGTTCAAAAATACTCAAAAAACCTTGTAAAAATTCAAATACAGAAAAAAATATCATGGATTTTTCTATATAATATATTATTTTTAAGATAGCGAGGTTTGAGAAGAAATTTTAATTCAATCTCCCAAATTGTTGCCAAGAAATGTGATAGCCAAAACGCCGTTAATTAATTGCGAGAGGCTAGTGCCAACCATACAGTAATTACTTTTGCATTGGCCTTGCACGGTTGTACAATACAATAATAACAATTAATAACTATTTTTGAATTGAAAAGTGTGTAGTGAAAGGGTTAATTTTTACATTTTGTACTGGTTGACTTTCTTCTACTTGAAAGTACTTTCTTTTCCATTGCAACATAGTATTTGATCGGTCAACAGAGTCTATTTGTACGGAAATCTAATTCAATTTATCCGTTGTAAAAGGACATCCAACGGAACCAATGGCCGAATCTGATATCGATGAAATGACGTCATTTAGGCTATAACATCTCTGGTTACCATAAAAACATTAAATAGCTGTGATTGGCTAGCCGCCTTCCAATAAAATGATCTTTCTATCAGTGTTGTCAATCTAATGATTTTCGAACAATGTATGCTTTTAAGCTCATACTAATGCTCTTTTGCTGGGTTGCACCAACCAAGATCAAGTCTGATCCAGGATCGTGATCCATGTTCGCCATATTTGATCTAGGAATTTCATTGCACCAAAGCGAGATCAAGCAGATCTAGGATCGTGATCCTGGATCATGATCGAGGTACATTAATCCACGATATTTCGTTGCACCAACCTGGATTAGGAATTTGATCCTACCACGTGACTGATTGATCCAGGATCAAAGCTGATACCTCGACAGAGTAGGATTACTCTGCAGTTTCTAGGTTAGATTACACTCTCAATGAGAATAGAAAATTAATTTTCTTGAATTGGAGTTCGAAATCTATTTAAAAAACATATAACATTGTCAATTTATGTCTATTATGAATAGACATTGATTTTAGATGAACCAATTTGAAAAAGAATTATGCAAATTTACGGAAATATATCTCCATTTAATTAAAAGTAATTACGATTTTTCGTTAATTAATTACATATTCAGTTAATTATACACACTCACAAATTATTTGAATAACACGATTTATTTATTCAAGGAAGTACAATTATTAACACAGATACATAGTCCAAAACATGTTTTAATTGTTTTGGTAATTATTTCAAAAGGTTATGTTTACATTCACTATTAAACACAAATTTCCACTTCCAAAGTTAAAACTATGAGTTATCAATTTAGAATTTAAAAAGGTCGATATGAATGCCAAAAAAGCACCAAAAATATGAATAAAATGATTTTTAAATAATTTGATAGAGAAATAAACAAACTCAGCCCAATACTGTTTCACTTTGAAAATATTTCTATAAATTTCGATTTTTTATTTTCATAATGCAAAATTAGGTTATCCTGTGAATCTACTTCAACACCAAAAAATTATGTTCAAAAACCCGGTCCCAGCTGTATTCTGGGTCAATTATATAATATGTTGACTAAAATCTGATTGAAAATAACTATTCTCGAAAACACATTCGCCTGGCTGGATCATGATCAGGGATTGGCTGATCCGGGATCACATCCATGTTTTTGGTAATGGTGCAACGCGACTAATAACTTGATCCAGGATCAGCTTGATCCCGGATCTGGTGATCCCGTGATTTGATCTTGGTTGGTGCAACCCGGCATAAAATGCTTAAGCTCATGCTTGAATTCAAATTGCATATTATTTTGAACTTATTCAAGAGTGCCAGGCCCTACGCCCACTAAGCAACACCTAGTTCGTTATTTCAGTCAGCAACCCAATGTTGCCGGAGATGACATTTGGCTGTTCTTCGGGTAATCTAATCTATCAGCCAAAGTCATCTGGCAACGCTGGGTTGCTGACTGAAATCAGATAGCAGTTGCGTAGTGGGCGCAGGGGCTTATAGAAATGATTGTGAACTTCAACTCGCTGCACCCCAACACATAAAGGTAGGTTTTCGTTGATACAACTCAGCTCTCGTCAATTGCTGCGAACAGTCAAAATAGCAACTAATTGAAACTTGAAATAAAAATATACAATAAGAAACATGCGAAAGTAGGTACTATTCAGTATTGATATTGTTCATTTACTGTATTTATCAATATTCAGTGTTTGATATGCCAGTGATGAGTTTAAGCCTTCAAAATACAAGTATTTGTTTATGAAAAAAGTTGCTATTTTGACTGTCTGTCAGTGGGACGAAGGACTGACCAGGGCCGGATTTCAACCTATTGCCGCCCCTAGGCACTGCTATTCCTGGCTGCCGCCCCCTTGCTGGCATATCAGATATAATTATTATATTATGTTATGTTATATATATTATGTTATTATATTATGTATTATGTTATGTATGTATTTTTATGAGAAATAAAATATCAAATTTTACAATCTAATATTGATAGTTTTTAAAAAACAAACAGTTTTACTTTTAGATTTTTATTATATTTAAAAATGTCTATGCAGATTCAGAGGTCCAAAAAATTGAAAAACTATGGAATAAAAAAACAAACTATCAAATTACAAAGCTACCTAAATAAACTCACTACTAATACTCCAGTAATTTAAAAATTCTCTTAATACTTGGATAAAACGAGAAATTCACAAATATATAAACTAACTTAGCTGCCGAGGGCCGTGCCGCCCCTAGGACGTGCCGCCCCTAGGCAAGTGCCTAGTGTGCCTAGTGGGAAATCCAGGCCTGAGGCTGACGACAGCTGAGTCGCATCAACGAAAACCTACCTTAAGTTATTTTATGTTGGCAGTGAGTGCCAAATATTTCTTTAAAAAATATATATACGTTCTTTGTCTTTAATATATTAATACGTTCTTCAATAAATTACGGTTTTTTGTCAACTTCGTTGGCCATTTTCGGAAACAACTCTAACCGCAGGAGTCATAATGCATGAAGCCTTTTAACAATAATGAAGGATGCAATGAAGTGTAAAAAGGTGCATTGAGATATTCAGCATCCTATATTCCGAGGTCTATCAAGGAAGATAAGGTAAGAAAGATAAGACGGCTTCTTGTGGAGAATTTCCGATGCCGGCTGGTAAGTGAATAATTTTGTGACCTTCTTTCAAACCACAATCACTTCCTTCCTTTACCGCAAGTATTCTTTCCTTGTTTATTTATCAAAATCGAAAACTGCACATAAAGAGCAAACAAGCCTTGTTTTCATTGTTTATATTTATTTCGTGCCAGTTGCACGACGAGAATCAAATTGAATTTAACCGCCGTAAAATGATGTCATATAACGGAGCCAATTCAAGAATACCAATGAGCAAGTCTGACGTCAATGCAATGTCGTCATTTTACGGTGGTTGACTACAATTTCGTGCAACTGGCAGTTTCTGTTTAATCAATATTATTGGTTGACCGACACAAAAAAGACACAAAAAATTGTGCAATGAGGCGAGGTGGAACCTACCCGTAAGGGTATCCCCACCAATAAAAGCCATATGATAAAAAAATATATTATTGCATTTTTTGTCCATGCTTTTGTCAGTTTCTAGTGAAGTCTCATAGTTTTTAGTCCATCCATGAGTGAGTAATTAACATATTTCACAATCAAGGGCGTAGCCAGGAATAGGGTTGGGGGGGGGGGGGGTGTTGCTTGAAAAATTAGATTGCAATGGGTAGCTGGTTAGGTCAACGCAACCCCCCTACCCCACTAGATATATGGAAGTGCCGGTGGGATTTTTGGAAAATTAATGCCTGAAAATGTGTATTAAAATTTCCTGACTACATAAAATTATGAGAAATTATCTTATTATCACAAGATAATTATGAAAATAATTCAAACTTATTTCAGAAACGGTGATTCAATCATTTATTGTGTTTTCCAAGACGTTTATTTCATTTATTTATTTATTCAGCAATGAAAATACTTGAACAACGCTTGAGCTGTGTCAAATTCTTCCATGAATTTGTTTGTTTTTCCATGTAGCCTAATTTGTAAATCATGTAGCCTCCATACTATCTCGTGATAGGCCAGCAATGAATGACTCAGCTAGTTCTGAATTCGACCGGTAGATGGCTGCAGTTACTGGGTCATTTACAGCTTCAATCTTCACAGACACGCCTCCAAGCTCCGCCTCTCCCCTGATTGGTCGGCAATGCACAGTTCTGCAATTCTGAATTCTAGAAAGCTAGTTCTGAATTCTGACGTAAGATGGCAGCAGTTACTGGGTCATTCAAGTTACAACTTCATTATTTCACCGTCTAGATGTCAAAGGTGTTCTACACACATTCCTATCCAATGGGAAAGAACAGATTCTTTCTATTGAAGATGGACATCTGATATTCATAATAAATAAAATAGTGTATTATTACTCAATATTATTTAATTTTTAATTTTCAATTCAATTTTGATAAAAGCGATTAGTTTGACAACCATCAATATTTATAACACACGTAGATTATTCGTTAAATCATGGGAAATTCTACTACAGATTTTTCGAGAACGACTGGTCCAAAAAGTCTGAATTTGGTATAAAAAATAGTTGAGGACTTTAAAGGATGTGATTATGGGGATGAACCTTTTAGCAAGAGGAACACACCAAAAATTTGATATAATTTAAAAAAATAAAAGATATCTTTTGTAAGAACTCTTTATTGTTTACTCAAAACTATTTATACATACGTTGCTGAGCAACATTTTATAATATTTTTGTTTTAAAATAAAAATAAAATATTCATATTTCATTTTTGTGATTGCATATTTTCTAGTCCTTACTATAAAGTTCTAACCAGTGACAATATAATTGAATAGTTCGTGACATAAATGAATAGTATCCAAATAATTCAGAAACATTTTAATACAGTATTCTCTCAAGCAATACTGAGCATACAACAAGTATACAGTGTCATTCATTTGATTTGACGTCTGGCATTAGATAGATAAAGAGAGATCATTTCTTAACGTTGCAGATGACCGTAGAGTACGATGACAAAGAAATATTATCTCTCCATATATCTATCTATCTATCCATCTATCTATCTATCTATCTATCTATCTATCTATCTATCTATCTATCTATCTATCTATCTATCTATCTATCTATCTATCTATCTATCTATCTATCTATCTATCTCTCTATCTATCTATCTATCCAATGCCAAGCGTCAAATTTAATGAATATCACAATATCTTCTCACTATTGTTTTCAATTAGGTTCTCGTTAATAATAATAAGATTTTAATGTTATTTATTGTATTAATCTCCATGATATCAATCAATCAAGACAAGTATCCTAGGACTGAAAAAGTCATGTGACTGCATGATAATATATTTTTAAAGTATTAGGATTGAGATTGAGAATCTGATTGACTGCACATTTTCGACAACAATTGAGACACTTGATAACAATTGCCGTTATAGAGCCGGCCGGCAATGCAGCGCTCCGCTAATTAGATCTCAGCTTTCGGCCAATCACGTTCGAGTATCTGGACCCCCCTCCTCCTCCTCCTCTCAACACTCAGCTGATCAACAGACGCCGATGCATGATTCAGATTTGCGACGCTCCAGTCCAGTTGCGCGAGTGTCGGTTGTCGTGTCGCGTGTGAAAGTGAATCGGCGCTGATTTGAATTGTTTTTTCTTATCACGACGTGTTTATCACGTTATTGTAACAGTTGAAAGTCACGCTAATGCTGTCAGGTGAGTCATTGTTTGTTTATTCGGTTATTCAGGCTCTCAAACAGAAAGTTTGAGTTTATAACATGTTGCGCTCAAGTATGATCAACTGTTGCATTATTTCATTCTACGTTGGAGCCATAATAGACGAGGCGGCAATGACACTGAAATCAACCTGTTGATGGAAAAGTAGCCTGTGCTTCTACTCACACTTGGAAACTGAAATTGCGGAGACTGAGCGACTCGGATAACAAACATGTGTTTTCAAATGATGACGCTCAGACGATCCTGCAACAGTACTGATTAATTTAAAAACAAATGTTTGTTATCCCGCTCTGTTTCCGCGATTTGAGTTTCCTAGTGTGAGTAGAGCCTTTATATTGCGAACTAAATGATGGAAAACTATATACATAAGAAAACTATTAGGCTACTATAAGTGCAAACTATACACAGCGTATTTGACGCTCGATTTTGGTGCTCTGTGATTGGTTCAGTCAATGATACCTCGTATATTGTTACTGTTTACTGTTTTTGTTATTGTTTACTGTTTTGGATGATATTTCTCAAATCAATAATCATTCAAATAGTAATAAGTTTTTACAAAAAATCGGAATACCTGTACAGTACTCAAAAGCGTTTAGGTATTATTTGAAAAGGCTAGAAGCTTTTGACTAAAGGCTTTAAGCTTTTTTTGTTAAGATAACAAATTCAATTATTTTTCATTGTGATGAGTTTGTTTCGTTGTTATGATAAAGAAAGTGATGGTTGCGTTATATTATTATCAGTAAAATTTCAAAATAGAAAATTATTCTTGTAATGTAGCTTATTGGAACCGAATTATTTGGTTTATTATTATAAGCCAATTATTTATTAAAGTCAGATTATTTAAATCCGTCCCCGTATAATTCTAACTTCAAATATAAAAATCGTCCAGAACACAATTAAAATTCATCTAAGATATTTACATTATTTTTCCAATATTATACAATAAACGATTACAATGGATGATTACTCGTCTTATGCCATATCAAATAACTAAAATAAGTGCACATGAAGAAGGTAATTTATGGCAAAAAATGTGATAATTTTCAGAAAACGTTGAGAGTTTGGAAACCAGCTTTATTGTCTCTTTTAAAGATGTCCTTAAATTCGAGGTCTACATGTGAAATTTATTCAGGTATATTCTTCTTATCATAGACTAACTATACAGTTGTCTATGTAGTCCAGTGTGTTGTCTATGGTCTTATGTATTCGTGAGGTGATAAAAGACTGATAATTACCCAAAGACAGGCTTAATTTGGTATTAGAATGATAAACCTAAACTAGACTAGACTATAAAATCTGTTATAGCTATCCTGAGACTTTTATGAATAGCCAAATAACTTCCTAAAATGGTATTTCATCTATCTTCTAGATCTTGGTGAATGCTTTGACTAAATTCGATCTCCCGGGAAGGAAGTAGGCCTATCTGGTTTATGAATATAGCGGAAAGAAACTAGCCTTGTAGATGGACATATATATCTAAAACTGATTTGAAAAAAGGATATGTAAGACTGATTTTGATCAATATAATTCTAGTGAGGTGAGAGTCTTCACATGTTATATCATTATAATCAATTCGTTCAAAAACGGACTTTTTGAACTAAATCTCAATTCCTTTCTTCTAAGTTCTAATATTCAATATTATTATTCTTTTACAATATATTCCTCTCTTCAATTATATCGGAACCATCCAAGCTTGAAGTTATAATAAACTTGGCGCCAACATTTGCACCAACCAGTTCCGTTGTGATAGTTTTAAAACTTGAAAAAATTTCAAATACCTTTCACATGAATCTCAAGCTCTCATTTCAATCAACAAGTTGTGAGCCTATTATTTGATATGATATTTCGTTGTGCATATATGTGACACAGTATTTCCTTTCTCCAATCGTTCTGAGCTTGCTCTTCCAATTTTCATTTGGTTTTGGACAACTTGTCACTCTTATGCAACTGAGTCAAAGTAAAACTCACCAAACTTCATTTTTTATAGATTTTGGGTCTCGGATTTCATTGTGACAGGCTGATTTTTGGAAAGTAGGCCCACTTCAGCCTATTATTAAAACGTCGAATCAAGTTACACTGTTGTATCCGACCGACTATCTTACTAACGAAATAAGAGGTGTTCACCTCATAATAAAAAAAAGAAAAAATCCTCATAATCCACGCACAAGTATTATAATACATGTACTTATGTTGCAGTCATCCGCAAAAATTTCAATTTTGTGAATAGCACTTGGCTTGTCGACTCAAGTTTTAAAAAGTATCATTATTTCTTAATTTTTTGTAAACTCAGACGACATGGCCTATATCAATATATCAACGTTCTACTCAATCATTGATCCAATTGGTTCGATCAAGACATTATTGGGACAATCGATGATATTATGCTGTTGGTTTATTAGAGTTGACAGCTCTGTTACCAATAGTTGTTAGCCTATCACTTCATCTAATAGACTACTATAAGTTACGTCTCACCAACCATCTTCGATTGATTTGTTATTGTGTTGCTTGTATTTTATCACAAATATCGGGGTACCGAGCTCTGCTCGGGGGTAGGTCTACAAAGGCACAGGAATGGAAATTTTAAAGAAAAAAGGAATGAAATTAAACAATTTTTTAAAGTACAGCCATCAGTGTTATGCACTGAATCATCATTGCACTGTAAAAAAATTAATCTCAGCTTTCGAAATATTATGAATAATCGAGTTTGAATGCATATCATTTGAAAAATCGCACTTGTATAATTTTGCTTCATAGAAATAATAAAATGAGTTGACAACTATTTTTAGCTCAGCTGTTTTGATGAACTCTTGACGATTTCTCTCAAATATAGCAGGATCCTTTTAACTTGTCAGAAATCAGCTGTTTTGGTAATAATTAAAGAGTGATTTCAACACAATAATCAAAAGGCTTAAAAGTCTTAAAGGCCTTTAAAGTCTTTAAAAGACCTTTTTAAAGAAGACCTTTCAAAGAATATTTTTTTAAAATACCTTTCCAATAATCTGCGAGATTCAGCATTTGTAGGTTAAGTATTGTGATATTGCTCTTCGAAACATATGTTTTCTGACAAGTTAAAAGGATCCTGCTATAAATAAAAACAGATCACATGGCTTACTTCATGCCCAAAATTTAAAAATAATGATACAATATGGATAATGTCACCAACATAGTATGTGCATATGCTCCACAAGTTGGGTGTGAAGTCCAAGAAAAGGAAGAGTTTTGGAACCAGTTGGATGAAGAAATCAATGAGATACCTAAAGAGGAACGGTGTTTTCTAGGGGCGGACCTGAATGGACATGTTGGTAGTAGCAGAGCTGGGAGAGAAAGAGTGCATGGAGGATGGGGTGTGGGTGAGACAAATGCTGAGGGGGAGTTTGTATTGGATGCTGCAGTGGGTTATGATATGGCCATCATCAACACCTTTTTTCAGAAGAGAGAAGACCAATTCTTCACATATAGTAGTGGTGGAAGAGCAAGCCAGATTGATTTTATTCTATGCAGAAAGGAACCACCTTGGAGAGATACAAAACTGTAAAGTGATAAATGGTGAGTGTGTGTCTAGTCAACATCGACCAGTATTAGTGGACTGTGATATTAGAATAAGGCAAAAAGGTAAACAGATTGGCATAAGAAAAATCAGGTGGTGGAAGCTCAAAGAAGGAGATAAAGCAACACACTTCAAGACTCAAGTCCTGGGAGGAATATTACCAAAAGAAAATGCACAGGACTGGTGGGAAGAAAATGGAAAGGTAATAAAGAAGGCTGCTGTGGAGCTGTTGGGAGAAACATCAGGGAAGGGTCCGCCAGGGGATAAAGAAGCATGGTGGTGGAAGGAAGAGGTACAAGAACTCGTGAGGAAAAAGAAGGAGGCAAAGAAAAAGTGGGACAAGACACAGACAGAGGAGGATAAGGAAGACTACAAGCGTATTAAGAAGGAAGCAAAGCGCGCAGTAGCTATTGCTAAAACAAGTGCTGCTGAAGAATTATATGAAAACCTGAACACGCCTGGGGGGGTTAATAGACTGTACAGCATAGCAAGGGCCAGGGACAAGGCTGCAAAGGACTTCACACATATGCGACAAATAAAAGATGTTGGGGGAAGGGTACTAAGAAATGAGGCTGATATAAGGACTAGATGGAGGGAGTACTTCAGTGAATTGTTGAATCAGGAGCGCCCATGGGTAGAGGAGGAAAGTGTATCACCAAATGAAAAAGAGACACCTGGGATTTGCAGAGAGGAAGTGGCTGAGGCGATTGGAAAAATGAAAAATGGAAAGGCAGCAGGACCAAGTGGAATAGGAGTGGAAGCTTGGAAGGCTCTGGGAGAGGAGGGGGTGGACCTGATGTGGGAATTGATGTCAAAGGTGTATGAGGAGGAACGCATCCCAGACAACTGGAGGGAAAGCATACTGATCCCAATATATAAAGAGAAAGGAGACATCCAAGACTGCAAAAACTATAGAGGACTGAAAATGATGGAGCATGTGCTTAAGATTTATGAAAGAGTGATTGAGAAAAGGATTAGAGGAGAGACCAAAATTGAGATGAGCAGTTTGGCTTCATGCCAAGTAGGAGTACAATGGATGCACTTTTGCCCTGAGAGAGGTCATGGAAAAGTTTGGAGAGAGGAGGCAGCAGGTGCATATGGTTTTTATAGAGCTAGAAAAAGCGTATGACACGGTACCAAAACAGTGCTATGGAGGTGTATGAGGAAGAAGGGAGTGGCAGAGAAATATGTGCGGATTGTACAAGATATGTACCATGAATCTCACACCAGGGTAAGGACAGGGTAGGAGTGACAGAAAGATTCCAGTAACTGTGGGCCTCCATCAAGGATCGACCCTCAGCCCATATCTGTTCAACTTGGTTATGGATGTGCTGACAGAAAATGTTAGGAAGCCAGCCCCCTGGTCAATGCTCTTTGCAGATGATATTGTGTTGATGGAGAAAAGCAAAGAGGAAGTGGAGGAACAGCTAGAAAGGTGGAGAAATGCTATAGAAGGTGGAGGGCTCAAGATCAGCAGAACAAAAACTGAATACCTTTGGTTTGGAGGAGGAGGCAAAATGGAGATGTGGGGTTGGCAGGAGAGAAGCTAGAGCGTGTGGGAAACTTCAAATATCTTGGGTCGTTTATATCAGAGGATGGGGGCCTTAGCAGAGAGCTGGATCACAGAATCCAAGTAGGGTGGATGAACTGGAAAAGGATGTCGGGCGTGCTGTGTGACCGGAAGCTGGATAGTAAAGCAAAGGGAAGAATATATAAGGCAGTAGTGAGACCTGCACTGATCTATGGCAGTGAGACTTGGGCAGTCAAGAAATCGCAGGAGAAGAAGATGGATGTGGCCGAGATGAGAATGCTGAGATGGATGCTTGGGAAGACAAAAAGGGACAGGATCAGAAATGAAAGGATAAGAGAGATGGCTGGGGTGGTGGAGTGTTCAAAGAAGGTCCAGGAAAGAAGGTTGCAGTGGTATGGTCATGTTGTGAGGAGGGAAGAGGACTACGTTGGAAAGCGAGTGAGTAGAATGCAGGTGGAGGGGTGTAGACCAGTGGGGAGACCAAGGAGGAGATGGAGAGACTGTGTTGCAGGGGACATGAGGGAAAAGGAACTGACAGATGAAGAAGCCGGCGAGAGAATGGTGTGGAGGAGGAAGATAAGGAATAGCGACCCCGAATAGGGAAAAGCTAAAGGAAAAGAAGAAGAAGAAGATGGAATATTTTCAAAATTTCTAATTCCTTTTAATTTTCTATAGATAAATAAAAATCAGAAATAAAAAAGGGAATAGGAGCAGCTTATGTGTTTCGATATTTTTCTCAAGTCTAGTAATGGAACAGCTGATAATTATAAGTTGCTGTCACTCGCACTCTCTCTCTCTAAACATCAAGAAAAGACGGAAAATTGTTTATTCTGTCAGCTGATTCACTATCACTGTCTCAGCAGCTGAAATAATAATCTTGTCTCACTCACAAACGCACTCGCACTCACTCTTTTTCATCATTTACAGCCGATGGAAATTTCTTTCTTCTGTCAGCTGATTCTTAAAGGATCAATTTCTCCTTTTTAGGTCCTTTGGCGAGTTATGTCAGGGATGAGACCCGGCGCAAACTAATTTTTGTATCATAAACCTCGTATATTCCAAATTTCGTCAAAATCGTTAGAGCCGTTTTTCGAGATCCGTTGGACATACATACATAAATACATAAATACATAAATAAATATATATAAACATACAGAAATTGCTCGCTTAATATAATAGGATGTAACATATTATTTCTATTTATTGACATTTTTCAATAAATTGAAGTCACCAACCATCTTAGGGTCCGGTTGCACAAAAGTAGATCAAAGTTAAATTGAACACTGCTTTCAGAAATTTTGTAGAATTGTTCCGTAATGAAAAAATAATAACATAATATATTTTGATGATGCCATTAGCATTGAAACTTGAGTTTTGGTATTAATAAAACTACTTAAGTAGAGTAATATTGTGTTATTATTTCGAAGTTAAACTTTGACTATTAAAGATTTTAGAATCACATTGTTAATTGGAGATGATCTGATGAACTCTTCTGCAACTGTGATTAAATCAACTCAATAATTCAATAATAGTTTGAGAAAAAGATAATACGCCCAGCATTTCACATTTCGCATTTCAGCATTTTACTTCCTTGAAAATTTCTAAATAACAGCAGGCTTTTTACTGCCATATTGATGGAAGCCATTTTGTTAACTGCCGGAGATCTATGACGTCAAACAGCTGCAACCATTCACAAGCAAGCATCGAGCTGTGCACTATCATTCGCGAATCCCATTGGCCGATGCCAAATAAACTCAATTTTGTTGGGAGGAGCTATTGCAAAATGGATGCCATTAAGCCAATAAAATGCACGAAATGATCAAATACGTGGAATAAGCGATCAATTATTTCAATAATGTACAAATTAAGAAAGTGGTGTTGTAAACTATAGCAGGAGCCAATTAACTTGTCATAAATCAGCTGATCCAGTAATAATTAAACAGTGATCTCGACACAATAATCAAAAGGCTTGAAAGTCTAAAGAACCTTTAAAGTCTTTAAAGACCTTTAAAGAATACCTTTCAAAGAATAACTTTTCAAAAGACCTTTTCAATAATCTGCGAGATTCAGCATTTGTAGGTTAAGTATTGTGATATTGCTCTTTGAAACAGCTGATTTCTGACAAGTTGAATTGGATCCTGCTATACTACTACGGTACTACTCAATTTCTACTATTTGTTCTTTGTCATTCTATTAATCTATTTTCTAGAGCTTGAAATTGTTGATCAACAATGTTCCACTGGTTTCTTATTTTTTGGACAACTCAGACGTCAAGCATGGATTCAAAGATATAAATTTAGTGACTACTGACTGTCAGTATTCATGAGTGCAATGATACTTTTGAGTATACCTACCAAAATTGGAAGTTGATCTAATCATGATTGAATCGCACAAGACTGGAATGAAAATCAGCTGATTTCAAATTCAAGGCACAATACTCTACTATACTATCGGCAATATGGTACTGGCTTTGTCGGCAAGGTAATAATTGTAATTCTTGATTTCTTCTTCTTCTTTTTCTCTCTCCTCTTTCTCTTCAATTCTTCTTCTTGCTCTTCTTCTTTTCGAGTCTACGAACAGGAAAAATAATTCTAATTACAGTATCTATTCAAATTAGTGTTTATTATCAAGCTAATAATTATTTTGTATGTATTTTGTTATACTTTTTGGAATGAACAAGATTCTTTATTTGATTACTTCTACTTCTTCCTCCTCCGTTTCTTCTTATCCTCCTCACTTATCTAATAATTTTCTTATTAATTCCATTATTCGTCTTTATTTTGCTGGTGCAACCGTGCAGCTCCGAGAAGCTGTATAATTATTTTCCTTTCTCCATGCTAACTGTCGGAAGAGAAAAAACACCAGTCGCTGTTGTTCCTTGCCATAGAATCGTATAGTCTGAAAAGATAAACTAGACCAGAATACTATTAGTATCCACTGATTGGTCTCCGCATTTCAGCCGTCAAAATTTGCTCTTTTGAGACAAGGAGCTCAGTAGACACGGCTGGCTACTGTAGACGCGTTTACACGTAGGCAGTCGACTAGCGCCAGTCGACTAGTAAGTCTTCAGTGTTTTTTCTGCAATTTTAGGTTCACAAACTCCCATTATTATTCTTTTACATGGTATTATAATCTTTTACATGGTATTATAAGTCCAAGCGCCCACTGAGGTGGAGTGGCGATGGCATGGCAACAATCTAAATATAAACATACATGTAACTAAATGAAACAGCGCTTATCACCTCGATGTGCGCTGTTTCATTAAGTTACATTATGTTTATTGCCACGCCATCGCCCCTCCACCACAGTGGGCACTTGACCTACGAGGTATTTCAGTACAGTATTATGTTGGTATAATAAGCATTCATTCTTATGAATTATTCTTAATTTTTCATCAATAAATAGATTTTTTAAATGGATAATTCGATATATTAAAAGTAATTTTGAGATGATTTAAAATAATAAATATAATCACTAGTATTTCCTCCAATTTTTATTCTGGTACAGTATCTCCCATTATCATTTTTTTTAAATGTTTTTGTAACAGGTATTACAGTATTATGGTAGTATAATAAGCATTCATTCTTATGAATTATTCTCAATTTTACGTAAAAAACGTGGATTTATTTTTCATGAAAATTAATATGAAAAATGCATAAGACGATTTAATTGCATAGTAATTAAGAAATAATTTAGAACAATAAATACGCTATCAACTCTGAATCTCTGATACCATGATGCCACTAAAAATACAATTATATTCTTATTTATAATAATAAATGATTTAAGCTTTCTCATACGTAGTTTAATAATAATATAATTATGCTAATTCAGGAGTTTGTAATTTTTTCATTTTGTAATAATTTTGAAAACTAGTAAACTAGCGCCAGTTTGAGCAATTCA
Source organism: Laodelphax striatellus (assembly GCA_017141395.1). Classification (NCBI taxonomy): domain Eukaryota; kingdom Metazoa; phylum Arthropoda; class Insecta; order Hemiptera; family Delphacidae; genus Laodelphax; species Laodelphax striatellus. The sequence goes on from CM029530.1 coordinate 47,929,917, forward strand.
TAATAACCTTGCTTAGTCATCGCTGGCTCCAGATCTGGCTGGAGCTGGAATAGACTCCAGCGACGGGTTACCAGTTGCAGACAGGCAACATTGTTTCAGCAGTCACAGTCTGGCAATCATGCTAAATGATGACGTCACAATAAATTATTATCTCAATGACTGGAACGAGGTCAGATGCATCATCATCGCTCCCACTTCCACTTCTCCGCTATAATACCCCAAAACTAGGCCTTCACCACATGACGATGATGTTGATGATGACGATGGTGATGATGATCATGATAATAATATGGAGCTGAATCTCGGAAATAATCGGTTTTTGCTATACATGGATAATGTCATCGAATTTAGACACGAAATAATGGCCTAGCCCTTTAAGGTGGATCAACAAAGATTTGTATGAAAATTCCTATCTCAAGAGTTTCGAAGTTCTTGGTAAAGCATACAAGAACAGCCAGTTTACAAAAATATAGGTTATAGTCATAGCGAGTGTCTCAGGCATAAAGTCAGTAATAATATAATTTGAAAATATAGAAATAATATCAACGAGTTCACCCCGTGCAGCGCAAAGCGCCGCTCACTAGAATTTTCTAAAATTTTAAATTTTAAAACTTCAATTTTTCTAAAAAGTTTTAGTTGCTATTTTGGCTACCTGCAGCTGACAGCAGCTCAGTCATACCAATGACATTTGCAGTCACTGTACTACTTTTAGAAAAACCTTTCTAAGCTCTATCTATGTGGCATTTCACAAACTAACTGAAGTAGATTTAATCTTTCAGTAAATTTTAATGCCAACAGATGGTATTTAGTTTTCATTATTTTTCTTCAATGTAAAACCATTACAGTATTTTTGAAAAACAAATGGAGCCTGCAGAAATTCAATTTTTATCTTTCTTTTGGCGCATACCACATCAAAATCGGTCCACTCAAACTTCTCCACAAAGTTTCCAAAATCTACTCCACACATGGAACCAAACTCTTTTAATATAGCCTAATAGATTTATTATTAGATTATTTATTATATCATTTTTATTACAGTACAATAAAGTCAATTATTTTTCACCAAAATAATTTCTTCCAATTACCATTTTATTTATTAATAATATTACAATAACTCATAATTATTGATTGAGGTTTTTTTCTATTTTCAAAATATTTTAGTTTTTTGATTCACAATTTCTTCCAATTTTTTATCAGTTTACAATTTTTCCCAAATTTCAAATTTTTTCTCAATTTTTCAATTTTAATTTTTCAATTTTTTTCATTTCCAATTTTACATTTCCAATATTCATTTCAATTTTTTCAATATTTATAAATACTCATTAATACAAGATAGATAGAAAAATCCATGCTCATCCTGGACAATAACCTGGAACCAACGGGAAAAGTAGAAAAAATCTCATCCATGAGGAAATGATCTGAAGAACATAGAATAATTGTTGATTTCCTATGATTGTAGCAGTCTTGAACTCTTTGCTAGTCTTCAATATTATTATTGTTACCGGAAGGTTAAACATTCTTGTCTGAAAATCACGGTCTGAAATTTTGTAATAGAACAAGCAATTCGAATTACTGAAATTGCTGTTATTGAAGATGAAGGTTGTACGATTCAGTCTGAGATTTTGTTACTTTCTCTATAACTGAATCCCACTCTGTATAGACGAGTGCTCAATAACAAAAGAATTATTCTGTTTCCTTCTCATGGAAATAGTTGCGACCATTGTCAATATTTGGATCCCTTGTTTGAGTTTAGAACTCTATACAGATGGAACGACGTCAAGAAATAAACATTATTTACATTTAGTTCTTCTATTCATTTTTCCATCTGTTAATTTTCTATCTGTTTTCTATCAATTCTCCATCTAATAATTAGTATGATTTTTAAAAATTGAACTCCATCAATTTAATCCTCATAAATTCGTGTGATTATTATGTCTTCTATTGCTCCTCCTTCTATTACTATATTCTCCTTCTATCATCTATCACTTCTATTACTCTTGACATTATTGTCAAAATGTAGTTTAATTTCTTAATCAATCATCTCTGATAAAAAACAATACAACTAGAAGAAAATTAGTCTACACAACAAGGTAAATAACTGTAGGCTAATATCCTATATCAGGATGTAAGTTCGACTACACTCAAAGGTTGTCCTACTAAAAGTTCCACATTTACAGTTTTATAAGAAAAAATACATCATTATTGAAAAATAGCATTATTCTTTGAAGCAGATCCACGCAAAATTTAGTACGAAAACGTGTGAAGCTGTACAATGAAACATACATCTTCATCAATCATGTAAAATTTTACATAGAACAAGTAGGAGTTTCAGATAAAACTTGAAATTTAAAATACTTGTATATGTGTCACACTGTTACAGTAACATATATTCAAATGCATATTATAAACTGTTCACTAATAAATTGAACGCTTTAAAAAACATAAATTGATTGGATAAATTGGAAAACAAGAACAACTTTACTTGAGGGGAGGTTTTTTTAATAAACCTCATATATTTGGAAAAGCGTCGTGAACCGTACACGAAGAAAACAATTTTCTATTTTCAATCTACCATTCATTCCAATTGAACTCCAAAACGCAATGGAATCTTGTAACTTATCAGGTTTCCAATTGAGATTGGAAAGGTAAACATGCTTTTTCTTCTGCAGCTATCATAGGATCGATGTAGGTTATACTGTATATACTGCGTGAAATAAGGAGATTCCTATTATGAAGTGTTACTTTTGTTAAAGTCTCTTTGTTACCACCTTTGGACCAACAAAGGACCTCAGGCCTTGCGTTGCATCAACAATACGAAGTGAAGCCCTATTACAAGATAGCTTCTTTGTGTATGCTGAATTGAGATATGAAATAATGGTGGAGTCGTGTCTGAGAATGGCAAACGATTGAATTTGCACCGAAAGTAGTCGATTGTTTGATTTGTATTCTTCGATTTGCTTGAGTATTTCAAGCCATGATGTTTTTTTTTGTGGAGTGAAGCCACGTTAAATTATTGTGATTATTTCCTGGAAATGAGTTGAGTTACCTTACTACTATAGAAACAGAATATTTAATTTTGAATGAAAAAAGTCATTGAATCATGCATTAAATTGTGGTACGGGACTTTTAAGTACTGTAGTAAAATATGATGTAGGAATTATGTGATTATTTATTGAAAAAATCAATAAGATGAACAAAACTTGAACTTCTGAAAACTGAAAGTTTACTAATTGTAAATTTTAGTATCAAGAATAATGATTGGTTGATTTCTATCCAAAATTTCATTTCTTCTGTGAAATAATCATTATAATACAAGACACAATATTGGAATGTTAATCAACAGCATCCGGGCTGTCAATGAAGCATGTGAATTTAGTAAATTTTTATTTAAATGCCTTTACATTGCATTGTACAACATTGTGTGAACTATAACTCCTTCTCCTCCTCCTCCTCTCCTCCTCCTCCTCCTCCTCCTCCTCATCCTCCTCCTCCTCCTTCTCCTCCTCCTCCTCCTCCCTCCCTCCTCCTCCTCCTCCTCCTCTCCTCCTCCTCCTCCTCCTCCTCTTTCTTCTCTTCCTTCTCCTCCTCTCCTCCTCCTCCTCCTCCTCCTCCTACTCTTCTTCTCTTCCTTCTCCTCCTCCTCCTCCTCCTCCTCCTCCTCTCTTTCCTTCTCCTCCTTCTCCTCCTTTCCTTTATTCTCTTCTTTCTTCCTCACCACCTCCTTCTCCTCCTTCTTCACCTCCTCCTCTTCTGTCTCCGTCACCCTCATTCTTGTTCTTCTTCATCCTCTCCTCCTTCTCTTTATTCTCCCCTTTCCACCTATTTTCCCCTTCTTTTCCTCCTCCTTCCTCCTCCTCCTTCGCCTCCTCCTCCTCCTCCTCCTCTCCTCCTCTCCTCCTCCTCCTCCCTCCTCCTCCTCCTCCTCCCCTCCTCCTCCTTCTCCACCTCCTCTCTCCTCCATCCTTTTTCTTTTCCTCCTCCCCTTCTTCACTCGTTCCATCAACCTATAATCTATTTTACTCACTTTAATTTTTGATCTTCATAAATCATTTTTTTTTCCAGGCCAAAACCGTTCTCCCAATCCAATGCAGCACTGACTCCACTAACCTAGCCATGGCCGACCCTCCTCAACCTACCAGCAGCCACACAAAGAGATGCAGTTGCGGCAAACTCCCGCTAGATGGCAGCACTGACAGCGCACAAGCAACAGCTGACCGGGAGGCGGCAAATTCAAACGACGCCGGCGCCGCGTCGTTGCTCAGTGCGCATGCGCGGGAAGTGTCAGACAGCGTCGGCGAGCGACACGACGCCAGTAGTAAGCGCGCTTCCAACGCCTCAACTGGCGTCTCTAGCGGTGTCGGCTCCAGAGAACAGGTTGGTAGAATTTTACAACTCTTTTCTACTTGTTTGGAATATTATTGACAACATGATTCAACTCAATAACGGTCTAGAATTCGATTGATGAGTTTTTACAAATTTCTTCACATTTTGATATCAATCAAATTCTTTCAACAATTAATCACATACAAAGACAAATTAATAATAAATAAGACAGGAATTAGTTGGACAACAAAATAAAGGTCTAAAGGATTGGTGAATTTCAACAACTTTATTCGCATTTTGATATTTCTAATTCAATTCTTCCCAAAATTACACTCATACAATTACTCAGATAATAAATAAGACAGAAATTAGAATTGTAAATTTACGAAAATATTAAATACAGCGCAGAAATACATGGAAGACATTAATATCACAAAGACGTTAATATGGTCGGAGCATGAGATTTAACAGAATTAATCTTTGTAATAAGTTGACTAATTTTCACAGTTTGTCCACGTTAAGTGAGAATCAGAGTTTCAGAGATCAATATTCTGCTTCTGAAACTTTTCAACTCATGTACACCAAACTCTTTACAGCCCATTTAACATTTTTAATTAATGTATTAATATTTTGAGGCATTTGATCCGTATTTATGAACGTTCCTTTCGTAAGATTTTCTTTCTTACGACACAATTTAAAAAATGGCAACTTTACGCTGAACAGAGTCAAATTAGCTGTAGTAACTCATAGTAAAAAATTGTCAATTTTATAATTTGTAGTAAGTTTTATTCAATAAATTTCAATCACTGACAATATTCTAATACACAAACACAAATATCATTAATTTAATGTTAATAAAACTTCAACAATTTTGATCCAAAAATTTCCTTTATTACTTTGAGTAGCTACAGCTAATTTGTCTCTTTAACGAAAGTTAAATAAAGTTCTATTCAATAAATTTCAATTTTTATAATTTTCTAATAGGCTGATAATATTCTGATAATATTCTAATAGGCCTATACAAGCATAAATATCAGTAATGTATTGTAAATATAAATATTGAGTAAAGACTGAACAATATTTCCTTTATTACTTTGAGTAACTACAGTTAATGTGTCTCTTTAACGAAAGTAAATAAAGTTCTATTCAAAAACTTTGAATTTTTATAACTTTCTAATAGGCTGATAATATTATGACAATATTCTAATAGGCCTATATGTATTGTGAATATAAATATTGAGTAAAAATTAAACAATATTTCCTTCATTACTTTGAGTAACTACAGCTAATTTGTCTCTTTAACCAGAGTTAAATCAAGTTATATTCAATAAATTTCAATTTTTATAATTTTTTAATAGGCTGATAATATTCTAATAGGCCTATACAAGCACAAACATATCAGTAATTCAATGTAAATATAAATACTGAGTGAAATTTTAACAATATTTCATTTATTACTTTGAGTAACTACAGCTAATTTGTCTCTTTAAGGTGAGATTTCATTTCTCTGAAATTTTATTAGGCAGAAAGGAAATCAGAAGGGAATGTTCATAAATACAGCCTTCAGAATGCTATTGTCAATGGTATAGCAGGATCCTTTTAACTTGTCAGAAATCAGCTGTTTTGGTAATAATTAAACATTGATTTCGACACAATAATCAAAAGGCTTAAAAGTCTTTAAAGTCTTTAAAAGACCTTTTTAAAGAATACCTTTCAAAGAATAACTTTTTAAAAGACCTTTTCAATAATCTGCGAGCTTCAGCATTTGTAGGTTAATTAAGTATTGTGATATTGCTTGTCGATCATATGTTTTCTGACAAGTTAAAAGAGACCTGCTATAATATAATGTGAATATAAATATTGAGTGAAAATTTATTAATATTTCCTTTATTACTTTGAGTAACTACAGCTAATTTGTCTCTTTAATGTGAGCTTTCATTTCTCTGAAATTTTATTAGAAATCTTTCAGTAAGGGCAATAAGCAATAAACCTTCTAACATAATGGATCATATGATTGTCTCTGTATACAGAAATAGTTCAATGAAGAAACAGCTGTTTTTTGTGCATTGGACATTGTTCTATAGGTGAACGATCATACCAAGCAATGTTTCATAACTCTCAGAAGGAATGTTCATTATACTGCTAGAATGGCTATCGTCAATGTTAATAATTATTAGCCTTTAACATCATGTTCTCCCTTTGCCATGCCACCAGCTGTGCCACCTACAAGACGTGCTGACGGCATGCGCGCGGTGAACATTTGATGCTCCAAAACTGCCTACTCCGGGTCACGTCTCGCTCACCGAGATCCTGCAAGCGCGACCGATACGTCGACTGGCGCTGCAAGTTTGGTTTACGACTCGGATCGCGGTGCGATTTCGCCGTCTGGGCCCGCGTCACCGACGGCAAACGCTCAATCGACGAGTACTGGGGTTGTGGACGTAGTAAGGTTTGTGGCTTTCAACGATTTCTATACGCGGTCGATAAAATACCTGCCAATGATTATAAACATACAGGGTGTTTCAGGAGGAATCTGCCAAACTTCTCATACTGATTCCTGACACCGAAATAATGAAAAAGTTCCATTATACATGGGTCCTAAAATGCTTCGTTTCTCCTCTAGACGCAATCCTTTTTCTCACTATTATTTTTTCCAAATAATGGTTGAAATTTTGTTTCTTAGATAACGAAAACCGCTGATATTACAGAAATTTCAAATGTGTCATTTGTTTATGAATTTGAATAATTGTCATATTTTTCTATAGTTTGTCTAGTTGTCATATTTTGCAAGTTTCAATGTCATATGTTTAAGTTTAACCATTATTTAGAAGAAAATAAAGTAGAAAAAAAATTCTGGAGGAAATTAGAATTTCTCTCTCATTATTTTTGTCAAACTATATGTTATTGGAAACACCATACAATGTGAATAGTGACTCAGTACTCCACGTATTTGAGTCAAAACAAGCAGGAAATGTCGTTGACCAGATGCTGAATTCTCCTTAGTTTTCTGTAATCCTGTAATATTTTTCAATATCTCGTTAAAAGCCAGATTTTCTCGTAAAATTGGGTAAATATAATTAATGTGAAAAAATAAAAATATCAATAAATTTCAATATGTTTTTCAAAATGGCATTAAATTTTCAATTCGATGTTACTAAATTTCTTTTCACGAAAAAAACCTAAGAATACAATTTTTTTAAATTGTAAAAAGATGAAATCAATAAATAAATTGATAAATTGAATTGAATTAAAATGAATTGTTTGTATCAATGAATGAATAAATACAGTAAAGCGAGAATAAATGGCAGTAGACCGCATAAGTTATTTTTCCGATTTTCTCGGGATTTGCATTGTGTTTTTCAGATAATCGTAGACCACAGCGTCGGCGGCGACCGTTATCGCGCTTTAAATGATAACCGGCGACGCATCGACGAAGCGGCTGCTGCTACTCACTCCTCCTCCTCCCCGCTCCTCCCGCCCCACCACTCCACCCTCCTCCCACCGCACTCACGCATGCGCATGGGCAACGGCGTCTCGGCCGCCTCGCCGTCGGCAGTTTGTGGCGGCGACGCGTCGCGGCGACAAGCGGCCGCGACAGGCGGCGGTGGCGACACGCCGCGTGTGTGTGCGTCCACACTGCTCGACGTGAGTTGCACGGGCGGCCGCGCCACAGCCTGCGCCAATGAGGCGGTCATTCCGCTGCTGCAGCGCGAGCTCAAGGAGTGGGAGACGCGGGCGATGCAGCTCGGCAGTGAGCTGGTGCAGCTGCGGCAGAACTGGAGCGCGCGACCATGAGATTGTCAGGCTGCATCGTGAGGTGCACGGTTGAGGGTGAGTGCTCAAACAAACAATAAACAATTTTCATTTATAAGTTAATCTCTCAGTTTTTATTCATTTACTCGAATACTGTCTTGCCTTCAGTACTGTAAAATTCTCTAGTTTCAAATAGATAATCACTAATAGATAGATTCAATCTTAGACCATGTATAGATTAGACACGGCCTATGCTGTAAATGTTGAAGCAAACGTAAGATTGGCTGATTAAAGAGACCCAAATACATTTATAGAGTCGAAAACTATATACAGCAGGCGTTCTTTGAGGAGCAGACAGATACAAGTACAACTATATGAACGTTCGCTTTTGTTCTCGTATTATAGGCAAACACTAACCAGTACTATATCATGTATGCCTACTGTATGGTACATGAATTTTTCAACCATGCGACGGCTGATTTAATTAACAGTGTGGTCGTGCATTAAAGGTAATCTCAGCAGCTGATGCTATGATCTTCTCTCTGCATAAAGTTCTCACTCTCTCTTAGGGGCAAGAACAGTATGGAGTAGAAAGGATGTTATAGTAGAGATTTTTGCTTCAAATAGTTCTTCATGATCCTTGTGGAGAACCATATAATGGGGAAGACCGTGTCTGTTGGTCAGTACCACATGGTCAAGGAGTTCAATGGATATGAATTGGATTCAGTTTTTATTAATTTGTTTGCCAATGATGTTAACTCAGTCAACTGTCCATAATATTCGACCTAAAAACATATCAATGTTCGATGACTAATAAAAATATTCAACATAGATACAATAGAATATATTTCAACATACAGATAAAATACAATATTTACATTGGAAAAGTTTATTATGGGCCATAAATCATGGCCCATTATAAATAGTGGCAGGCTTTATATCTTTGGGAGGTGTTAAACGCGGCTCTGTACCGAAGCAATAAACAACCAATAGCAACTACTTGGTCAGCAATAATTATATAATATCTGATTTATATTGCGTATATATGTGCATATTGAGTGTTGCTATAATCAATGCACGTCAAAGTCAGCATTGTTTATATGGGGTATTGATGCCAAAGTTTCATTGTAGAGAAGAAAGAAAACTGCTGACGTGTTTTGTTGGGACTGTGTGCAGCAACAGTGCACAGTGCAGCTTCTATGCACAGTACTAGATAATGAGAATCAGCAGCTGCCTTGCTAGTAAGCTTATGGGATACTTCGCTTGTAAGCAATGCTGACTGCGGCGTGGATCCTTTATGGTTGCTTATTTTGCGTGTGCAGGCCACTTGTATGGGTGGGGATTTCGTTACTGCTGGCTCGCATGGCGTGGTCCAGCTTGACCAATGAGATGTGGCGGACCGATTCATGATCTGGGCACCCACTGCCGAAGGCCGTTATCAAATCAGTGATATCAGATTTAATAATGAGATATTAAAGGAAAACTTTAAACCGGCGAATTACAATGCTCGAATAAGTTTTGAAGAAGATCTATACCATGTAACAACACACCATGAGGAGTTCACATGGCCAACCAGTGCCAGACTGCAATTCGATCGCCATCTTAACAGTCGTGTCCAGGGGATCGAAGGCTGCAGACCCGCAGTAACGAAATCCCACAACTGAGCAGAGGTGAAAATAGGGGTGAGGCACTGCGCACACCGATTATTGATTGAGGACTTTGAACTTCATTTAATGATAATTGTTACACTTTGTATATTGAATGGGTTGTAGATTAGTTTTGGATAACAAAATTAGAATTTAAACTAAACGCTCAGTGTAGACAGTTTTCCATTTAAAAATCTTACTTACTCTAACAAGGAAAGATAAATCCATTCTGTCAATTTGATAGAGTCATCAGTTCAACAAAGCGATCTGCTTGTATCAATAGCAGGTCGAGAAAATTCATCACATCCACATATTGTATTTCAGTTTGAAGAGCTTAAATAAAATATTTTTTTGTACTATTGAGTATATAATGAAGTGCTCAGCCTCAGCACATATGAACTTGAGAAAATAATTCAAGGAATGAACCATCAAATAATCAAGATTAAAATTGCTTATAGCAATGCTGCCTTTAACCTGTCATTGTTTCCTGGTCGTTTCCGAGTGTAGGAAGCAGTGTTTGTTTATTCACCTTATCAAAAAACATCAACAAAATTGGCGTAGAAATGAAACGAAATAGAACAAGCCTCTAATTGGTCGAGTAAATTATAGAGACCTGTCTTTAGTTGCTAGGCTCATCACGTAAGATGTGAACATCGCATTGAGGAGACCAATCTAGGCTCTCGTTTTGTTCTGTTGAAATTGCACCAAATGGCGGATCTAACCTTCTACGATATGGTTATCAATGTAACAGATTGTTAATCCAAAAACACAGTTTGAAACTGTTCTGGCGGGATTTTCTAGGTAATTTGGATGAGAAGAAGAAGAAGAAGAAGAAGAAGAAGAAGAAGAAGAAGAAGAAGTGTCGAAGAAACAGAAGGAGGACGAAGAGTATTCATTGGGATTAATCTTTCGTTCTGTTCAATTGAAAACATCAATATTCAGATCCATGCCAAAGACTTCAGATTAAACCATGAAAAAAGATAAATCAACAGTGGTAAATCCTCGTAATATTACATTCAAATCTGTAATAAAATTGAGAAACCTCATTATTCATAATAGATACCTACCTCAATATCACTTCCATCACTATAAAAAAAATTCGAAACAAGAAAAAATATAGTTTAATAAAGAAGAAAAAATAAAAGGGAATGAGAGGAAGTCGTATTGTCACAGTGAATGAGGAAAATAGAAAAAGTGGGACGGACGGCTCATGATTGAGAGCAACGCATTCTTCACTGGCGACATCTCCAGGGAACGAGAGGAAATACATTTCGCCACCTAAAAGTATTTGCATGTACTTTCGGAGAGGAATACAGCTAATTACTCAGAGCCACAACGGGGATAGTAAACAACGAACTGCTCTCATTTTGCGTAACTCCTCTGGAAAAACCAACGAAAATAGACTTCTTCAATTCCTGGAATGAAAATTTTTATAGTTTTTCATGCTTCAATATTTTTTCAGGTTTCAACATTGGATTTGTCCTATCTAAGCTCACACTACTCGATAGCCGAATAGCGGTGCTCAATATCGAATTTTCTTTTTTAAAGATCTTATTTTATTCTTCTTTCACTTGGGAATGCAATACTATCATGCCAAATACAGCGGTGTTTAATAGAAAACTGTTATTGACTATAAAGAAATCGAGGAAAATAATTCTGTTCAATACAATATAACGAAAAGAATACTATTAGAAATAAAGACTACAAAAGAAAGATGGAGTTCTACTTCTACTCATATTCCTTCTCTGTTTCTTCACCATTATCCTTCTTCTTCTTATCTTTCTCTCTATTTTCTTCTTTTCTCCTTTTCGCCTCTTTTTTCCTCCATATTCCTCTCTATGCTCTTTCTTCCTATTCTTCTTGCATCATCGTCTGGAATATTCTCCATCATCCATTTTCAACCACCTCTTCCACCTATCCTACCTTCTTCTCATGCCTTTGATCTTTATTATATCTCTGTTTTCCTTCTATTTCTTCTTTATCTCTTTTCAACTATACCTGACCAGTACTCCTATACCTATAGTTTTCACTTTACCTATTCCTGGACCAGAAATTCTTGTGAGAAAATAAATATTCTTGTTTTTAACTGCGACTCATAAAAATTTGGAAGAGAAATAGTACAGGGTCAGCCCAGTTATCTCTCCCAGATTATAATAATATGATTATTGTGATTATATCATAGAATGAATAATAAAATAAAATAAATATATGAATAATCCTCCTGCTTTTTTCCATTTCTTCAACATCCCCTCCTCTTTATCTCTCTTCTCTTCATTCCTTAGACTAGATCAATTCTCTCCTGAATAGATTCATTACAACAGTTACTGTTTTCTCTTCTTCCAATCATTCTCCTCTTCCTCCCTCCTCCCTCCTCCTCCTCCTCCTCCTCCTCCTCCTCCTCCTCCTCCTCCTCCTCCTCCTCCTCCCTCCTCCTCCTCCTCCTCCTCATCTTTCTTATCCATCTCCCTCTCTCCTACTCCTTCTCTTCCATTTCTTTCTTCTTTTCCTCCTTCTCCTCTCCTCCTTCCTTCTTCTTCCGGGAATGATTAATCAGGCTTTCTTTCACTGCCGTAGCAGTCTTGTAATAAGAAATTCATTTGGCGCAACCAGGCGACTGCTATGCGCTGCCGAAAGCATTTCAACCGAATTTTGCGCGCTATTCAAACTCGATGTTTTAATGAACAGTAATAATAATGCATCTGAGTTTTTATGTTTCTTGGGAGACGATGGGAACAATGAATGAGGTTTCTACAAGAAATCTAGTTCTAGAAGCACGTGTTGAATTTTCTTGGGTTCAGAGGCACTGCTCCAAAGAAATAAGATAAGAGCATCCCAGTTCCATTAATAATTCAAAATGAGTGTTATAATTTGGGATTGTTTCTAAATAATATGACAAATAAGTATTCAAACCTACAAATAATTATAATTTGGGATTAACCATAAGATTGTAATCCACGTAATCATCCAGAAACATTATGAACAACCTAGAACAATAAGGAATCGAGCTAATGAGGTGAGAAAATCAATGAACATGTCTTCTATTTCGTTCAGAATGGTTTGGAAGGATTACATAATATGGATTGTAAAAGAACCCTCATATTATTGGCTGAGCTCCAGGTTCGAATCCCGCTTGGGCTTGACATTTTTCTTCCACCTCCACCCTTTTCAGTGGTTTCCAGTAATGGTTTGCCAAGTATACCCACATCGGCTCTCTTCACAATGCTATGAATATTTGACCTGAGTGTGTTCTTACCATCGGGCAATTGCAGATTTTAAAAAATTTACCATTTATAATCCTCAATTTACCAAGTTTCAATTTACTATAGCTTTCCAGTATTAAAAGTTTTAGACAACTTCTAAAAACTAGCGTACAAAATTGTTATTTGTACGGTAATGAAGGAATATGAATATTTATTAAAAATATTTTGGTTTCCGTTCACTAATGATAATCTGGACAACTTATCATTATCACTTCATATTATAGGCTTACTAATTGCGGAAGAATCAGGAGATTGGTTCATGAAATCTTGTGGTACAGGAAAAGGAAACACCCTAGACATGCTGAGAAAACAGTTGAAGAACGGTCATGGATAACAGTTCCATACCTTGGCCTTGTATCAGTCTGATAGGATTGGTAGAGAATTAAAAAAAGAATGGCTTACATGTAGCTTTTAGGACTAGACCGATTTTAAAGAGTTTATTTAGTTGTAGTAAGGACAAAATTGATATCTGGGATAAGAGTGGTGTATATAAACTTGAATGTGGTGATTGTAATGCTTGTTAAGTTGGCCAGATCGTTAGGAGTTTCAAAAGTAGGGTAAAAGAACATATTAGAGATTGGAATAAACAGAATGGGGATTCTAACTTTGCTGAACATTTGATCACAAACAATCACAAGTTCAAGGCCGAGGAGAATGTTGAGTTTCTGCATTTGAATAGCAAAGGCAGACAATTGAACATTCTGGAGGCTTTGGAAATAACCAGGGTAACTAGGAATGATCCAAATTACAGTTTAAATGACCAGATTCATTTCAACCAGTACAACACCACAAATCTAGTTTTATCATAGGTCTAAGTTTAAATGTTGATGAAGTTTTTTGCTCTTTTTATTCCACAATGTTCTCTCCAAGCATTCTCATCAATATCATTTGTGTCTTGTAAATATCTATTGCCTTTCTTTGCTTTGTTACTTGTTTGAACCGCCATTGCTATGACGTTTGTAGAAACCGCCCATTGTGGGAGGAGCTTATGTCTAGGCCAATGGCAGGCGTTCACCTTGATAGGCCGTTCAACTCCCAATCACAGCGCTCGGTCACGTGTATAAATTCTACTGCACTGTATTGTAGTTTTAGCTCATCAGAGATTGATAATGGTGTAACAGCCAAAACCGGTATCTTGTTGGTTTTTTTAAATATGTGGTTTTGACAACTTCAAGTCTTTTTATTCAGTATGAAATAAATCTATTCTGTCTGTTTTTCTCTATTACCGTACCAATTTGTATTTCAATAAAATATTTATCAATAGCTCTTCCTCTGCTCCAAAAAGGTTTTCCTCTGTCTCTCTTTTCCATTTTAAATTAAAATAAACAAATCCACAGTCACAAAACTTTCAAAGCAGAAACAAACCGACCTAATCATGCTCAAATACTCGTTAAATTTTAGCTGAGGAAGGAAATGAAGGAAATGATCATGATCGTATGCTTCATTAAAATTCAATGTGGCGTTAAACTAATGACAAAAAACCGGGCATAATTAAACTAGGTCATACTGGATGATAAATACTAAACAGTTACCCGCTAATACTGCAGGTTGTATCCCCCCCTACTCCTTAAGTCCATCCAATTCAAATTCATAGATATCCTATTCAAATTTTGGAGAAAGTATGTATTATAAATAATTTTACGATAACCTCCATGAATAGCTGTGACATTCTTTGAAAGACATTATGAATGCATATCCGTCACAGTATTGATCAAAGTCATGTCTTTGTAATAGAAATATTTGCATAGTAATCAATGGGGTCATACTGTATCACAAGGAGATAAAAGAGAATAGGCCTACAATAGTAAGCTATACTGTACCAAGGACAAGCTTTCTCATGAAAATGAGAAGAATGGAGGAACTAGTTAGCGAGCTCAATACAGTAAATTGTGTTCAGATATCACTAGACACTAATTTTTTGTGACTTCCTTGATTCACAATTCCGATTCACAATTCACAACTGCGTGATCTTATTGCAGCTTTGTTCACGATTGAAGTTTCCATAAATGATATAATTTGAATATAACATATTACGCATAATAAAATTGGAGTTTCCATCGATTTCACTTCACTGAAATAGCCTTGAATTAAAATGTTGACGTGTGAGGTCCCTTGAACACTGGACATGCATAATGGACTGCACATGCATACGCGTTTGCTGTGTTATAACAGTGCTCGTTATACAACTTAGCTGTTCATTCTAATCAATTTGGATGGCGATTGATGAGAAATTTTTGAACAATCAAACAATCATTTGATCGTCTAGGCCTACATGTGTCCTCAGAATCAAATCTCTCAATTTCGTGGAGCTTTGAAAGTGAACCTAAAAAGTAGACATGCAATAATGGTTTGCTAACATTTTAAGTGTGGTTTGTAGTGTTGATATAATTATATAGCATAGATCATAGCATAGCAACAGCATAGAATATTGCAGGCTATTTTATTGAGAGTAGTTGGATAAAAAATTTGATTCTTTACTTTCAATTAATTTCTCTAATTAAAACATTCAAGGCCCATTCTCTACTATAGTTATCTTATCACTTTCGTCACTCCAAAGGAAGTTGAGCTGAAATAACAGAATTTCCTATTTCCAATACTCGTCACTACTATCGTCGTCATGATTCCCATAGATTGTTTCAACTCGCGGCAACTACTTTGATTAAACAAACTAAATTGACATTTGAATCAACACTTGCCATCAGTTTCTCGCGAATAAACGATCCCTCCAAATTAATGATTTCTATCGATTCAATTTCCATTAATTTCGGCAAGACAATTATTCTCGGCGAGCGAAGGGGGAAAAGAAAAGAAAAGCGAGTTCAACTGATACTCTGAAAGTGTACTTTCCACAGACTTGGAGGAAATTTGATTTCACGTGGAAAAGGTTACTTGCCCTTTTCGGTTCCCCCACTCCACGATTCCGTTCCGTGTGTTTTTTGGAACGAGGGGAACACGAATTCGCGAACTTGATGCCTCAATCAAGATGGCGGAACGAGCAGCATCCGCAAATGGCGGAGCGTCGATAACTGAGAGGAGGTGAAGAGAGAGAAAGAGAGAGAGAAAGATAATGAGATAAAGGGGAAGAAAGTATGTGAGGAAATTGGAGTAGGCCAGAGTAAATGAGGCAACATAAGAAAAATAAACTGATAGGTTTTGGAAGAGAGAGAGAGAGGTGATAAAAATGAAGAGAGAAGATAATACGAAGGGGAGGAAGTGGGAGAACGTAGGAGAAAATTGGTGTGAATGAGGAAACTTTGTAGAAAGTTGGAGGAAGTAAGAGATGACAACTATTTCAATGTCGATAAGGAGAAAGCCTATTATAGATAATAGTCGTTCCACACACAGATGTCAGGCACTATTCCACAAAATTCAGAAATTTCTAGCGAATAAATTATTCTCCAATCTTCATGGACTGCTTCCGGTATTGCTAGTAAGAAATCGCTAGTTTAGTATAGCAGGAATAATATTGGATTAAATAAAATCTTTGGATTAGTGTCAAAGCTGCGTAAAATCAATTGTTTACTGATCATCAAATCAGCTGTTTTCCGACAAATTAAATAAAATTATTCCTGCTATAATGGTTTTGCTATAATACACTATACTGTGTATAGCACGATCCTTTTAACTTGTCAGAAATCAGCTGTTCCGGTTATAATTAAACAGTGATTTCGACACAATAAAATCAAAAGGCTTAAAAGTCTTAAAGACCTTTAAAGTCTTTAACAGACCTTTTTAAAGAAGACCTTTCAAAGAATAACATTTTAAGAGACCTTTTCAATAATCTGCGAGATATTTTCTGTCGATTGATTTCTAGATAGTCAATTCATTTGCAGTCACTTTATATTGAGCATTCTTAAAGTTTCTATTAGTTTGTCTTTCAAGAAAGCTCCAGTCAATTAATTCCAAGTCAATTATATTTTCACGATTCACGATCTGCACATCCGATTTCTCGGAAGTGAATATTGTTGTGTGTAGATACTTTTTACTTCCAAGGACGAATATTCTCGGTGCAATCGAGTTGATAGTTGATTTCATTGAGCAGAAGCACTGCTAATCGTCAGTAAGTGGGAAGCTTTCAAGAATGAGAGCATGCTAAGATATTGCCTGTTGCATGATCACGAGTTCGCAACACGCAAACATTCTGCTTACCATAAATAAAATAGCACCCACCCACACACCATCAAACGACTACCATTCATCATGGTCGCGTGATACGTTGATCGATAAATTGATCAATGAATTGATGAATTGAATGAACGATTCTATTGTCACCTGTTGCTTAGCTGCTGCCCTAGGCTCTTTAAATACGGGTTGTACGCTCCCGCCATTTTGGCTCATGATATTTTGCACTTGAACCCAGGTTTTAACTGATTCTAAAATTCGAACAGTATTCACTCACCTATCTCAAGCTTTTTTATAAAGAGCTGTCTGAATTACTATGGCGGTTGCGTGTATTTGATGCTGCCCTAGGATCGGGAATTATGACTGGAAATTCCAAATTATGAATTAACAAGTTGTAAGAATTTTGGAATGCTTGATAATTTTATGTAGTTCATGTCTGAATTCTCTAGTATTTTTACATAAATATGTTAACATAATCATCAACATAGCTTTTTTTTCAATATAATTATGCGAAATTTGCAATTGAAACGGGTTTGTGCGAATTCATGATGTTTAATATTACTACTTGATCGTATCCATTCAAATTTCAATCCTTTTACAGCTCAGCCCAGAACTGTTTCCTCCCCAAAATTCTAATTAAGAAGAGTTATATCTCAAAGTTAGGTAGCCTAACGTTTTTAAATTATTTCAATACAGTAACCCTTAGACCCGAAAAAAGAGGGCTCCTGAAATTTCGGAAATTTCCTTTCATTCATAAAATTGTAACCATAATTGTTAGTATAATTTTCCTTCTTCTTCTTTCTTTCCTTCTCCTCTCCTAACTCAGTTTCCTCCTCCTTCTCCTCCTGCTGTTCCTTCTCATCCTCCTCCTCCCCCTCCTCCTTTCCTCCTCCTCCTCCTCCTCCTCCTCATCCTCTTCTCCTCCTTCTCCTCCTCCTCTTCTCCACCTCCTCCAGTCTCCTCTCCTTCTCATCTCCTCCTCCTCCTCCTCCTCCTCCTCCTCCTCCTTCTCTTCCTCTTCTTCTTCTTCTCTTCTCCTCCTATTTTCTTCTCTTCCTTATAGTTATTCCTCTCCCTTATTCTTTTGTTCTCATTCTTCTTCTTCAAATCGAAGTCCAGTGTTCTCATTCATGTCAGATCTTGCTATCCATCCATCCATCCACATCTTTTCGAAAATACAATCTGCTAATGCATTTTTCGGGCGAATATCAACTATCCGCTCACGCTCAGTCCCCTCTCGTAACACATTCCATTCTCGAATGTAGCCAGCCGCCTTCCCGCCTTCCATCATTCTTCCATCTTCCAGCATCCGTTTTCCAGTTCATCGACCCTTTTTGTTTTCCCCTTTTTCACGTTGAGCCCAAACAATATTTTGAACGAAATATAGGTGACAATGTTTATGAATGGAAACGTTGTATCATGATAATGGCCCCAGTAACAATTTACAATTCCTACAAGAAAATATTCCATTGAGTTATTCGAGCTTTCCACTTTGTCAAATGGAAAACACATTGCTGTTTTCCTAAAAGTGTTTCCCACTAAAAAAGTGTTTTCTTCTCGTATTCAACAATTGCATACATTATTCTTACATTATTATACTATATCGTGATGAAAATATAAATCATGATAATATTAAATTTAATGTAATCATGATTTATAAATACTGTATTGTACAGGCCTACTATTGTACATCGTATTTATAAGTTCCCTATCATATAAAATTGAGGAAGACATTTCTCTTATACTCATAGCTAAAAATGAGTGGAGGAATACTTTTTACATTCACATTAGTTTTGCTGATGACCGTATAGTACGATGGCAAAGAAATAATACTATCTATATCTATCTATTTAATGCTAAGCGTCAAATTTAATGAATCTGATTACAATACAGTACATTTTGATACATTTTTGATAATAAGACTTGGTACTTGATCATTAACTGTTTGCCAGTTTGACTGCAGATATTTTTCAAAAATGAGGCCAAAAATGAGAATCTATGTGATTTATGATAGAATTGTAAATATTAATTACACCATATTAGAACTGCGGCAAGGAGCTGAATATAATGAATATTCACAAGCTCTTAAATTGATAACGCTGTAGTCTCTTCTCTTGTATATCAGATCTCAAAGCGTAACATCAAATTAGAAGCTTGCGACACAAAGTCAGCGAGTTCCAGTTACAAGCTCTTAAAAAGCTGTCATCGTTCCATGAAATTCAATCTTGTTTTCAATTGTCAATACACAATTCCAGTATTGTGAAGCAAGTCCACTTTGAAAACTCATTGTGATTAAAAAAGAAGAGAAAAAAGTGAATATCAATATTATTATTGAAAATTCTAAGGCTAGGCGTACACCGGTTAGTCAAGACAAGACAAGACGAAATTAGTCACGTTTAGTCACAGTAATTCACATAGCTGCTTATGAAGCAGCACACACCGATGCAATGACTAATCGGTATGAGAATTACTGTGACTAAACGTGACTAGTCTCGTCTTGTCTTGTCTTGACTAACCGGTGTACGCCCAGCCTAATAACAGATGTACAGTACTGCAACATCTCATGAAAATTTGTAGACTAAAGACAAACATTTGTCTATTTGTGAAATTTAAAAAGCATTTGCTTCTCTTTTTGATTCACAAAAAAATAAGTTTTCCTAATATTGCGTTACTCAATTATTGTTTTTAATAATTGTGACCTCATTCATGAACAGATCATAGGCTAATTGTGTTACTTAATTGTTGTCGGTAAGCGTGACGAATCGTGGTATGCTTATTTGGTCATCGCCGGGTATATTTCCTATATGAGTATACCACGGTTACTCCTATAGGAGTATAATAAGTATACCACGCTTCGCCACTAGTCGGTAACTATGTCGACATTTTCTACAAAACCGAAGTAAGACCTCTCTGTGATTTTGTGCCGAAACACACCTGACCTTTGAAGACATGACGACAGTTCATGACTTTCAAGATTTGCCCAGGAAATGAAATCCTCCCCCCAAAAGCGCGATTACGTCACGACTGGAATTTGAACAGTGTGGAATCGCGTTGCGGCAACATTTGTCATTTTGTCGAGAGCTCTGCTGCAGAGTGACATTGAAAGGCGCTGCTTTGCCCTAACTTCAACGCACGCGCACGTGCGAACGCGCGCAAGATTGATGTCGTCTCGATCGGTGCGCGCGCGTTACGTGAAGCGTGTGATTTAGGCATGATATAGAAGCATGCCTAAGCTAGGTTTGGTGAGAAATGTTTTCTTGGAAGATCGAGTCAAGTTGCCTATCTTCCTGACATGGTATACAAACATGTAATTTTTCCCTCTTTTCAAATTGATCGATAAGGACAAAATGCAGAAAGACTAGTTGACATGACAAGAATGTTTTCATAAGATTTTCACGAAAATTGATTAGATTCAAATCAAATAAAAGTTTAATATACAGTATAATAAGTATAAGTATAGAGTATACAGTATAAGTATGTATACAAATACAGTATAATAATATATTGAACCGTAACAGGTACATAAATATTACACTTCAAAAGTATATATCACATTTTGAAAAAACTTGCATTGAACTTAAATTCATGAGGTCATGAATGATTTTCATGAGGTGAATAAAAAAAATCCATTCAAATTTTCGATGTTTCACTTCTTGAAAATCATTCATTACCCAATGAATTCAATTTCAAAATCGTTATAATGATCTCAAGTAATAATCGCATCCTAATAATCTATAACTTGTATTCCAGAACAAAATTTTTGTTCATAGTAATAAATTAAGATTATATTCATAGTAATGATTAAATCCTAATAATCCTATCAGTAAAGCCTATCGTATTACTATAGTAAATTATCGTATTATAATAGTCCATATACTGGTCGGAGCTCATATCATGACCTTAGGAAGGAATTAAATAAAAATATATAAGAACTATATAGAGAGCGGAGCTTGACTGTAAATTGTAGGGCAGAAGTCAGAGGTTATAATTTCAGATTCAAACAATATGATGATAAACTCAGATTTATTTGATTTGACGCTTGACATTAGATAGATAGGGAGGTATTATTTCATTGCCATCGTACTCTACGGTCATCAGCAACGTCAAGAAATGATATCTGTCTCTCTATCTATCTATCTATCTAATGCCATGCGTCAAATTAAATGAATCTAAGTGTACACAACGAGTTATTGCAGCGATCACATCCTCTTAATCTATTGTCAATGCAATACAAATTTGTGCAACTTCCAGCTTGCTTAGATTTGAGATCAATAAATAAGTAGCAAGTCATTGGGATTGAGACAATCTACTCGCGCTGAAATGGCATTTACTGCGGCTGTGGCTGTGGGTGATTTACAATGCAGCTACTCCATCAGCTTTCGAGGATTTGGCTTGAATTAACAGAACAACAGTGTCAAAACACTCAGCCACGGTCGTGGCCTGCTAAATAATTCGGCACCTGTGTTATTCTCTCCTGAGTGTCAGCTTTGTTTATCTTTGTTGTTGGGTTTGTCACGTACAACAGCAGAGCCAGACGTGCCTTTGTTTATTATTACACCGATCTAATGTGAATGGAGTGAATATTCAACTGGGCGCATCAAAGAAGCCTGAGGAGGGCATGTATATTCTGAAGTAGTAACCAGGTTTCTCTGTAATGTTTCACATCTGGGGTTGATTGACAGCATATATTTTGTAGCTGTTTAACCAGAAACTGGAATAATGCCGTTGACATCTCAACCATAAGCTAGTCTTCAAGAACCCGAATATCAAAAAAGCACTGTTGGATTGTATAAGCAACCAAATGGTAACAATGGTTAGTTCTATACCTCCAACAATATAGGTGACTGACTAGCCTTACTAACAGATTAGTCAAGCTGCAAGACAGAAACATTGTTTAGTCTTACCGTAAGCCAGTTCAGACGTTAAGTTTCGAAATTATCAGTTCGGTTTGTACTATTTAGTTTCCGGTCTGTAGCCATTGGTGAACGAAATTCGTGACTAATACCATAAAATATTCTGAAGACTTCTGCTACCGCTGTTCAAGTTTAAAGTTGTCCAATAAAATACATTATTATATTATGATCAACAACTAGTATTGTTAAGTTACCGTACATTATCAGTTCGGTTTTGTAGCTATTTCCGTTTCCGTTCAGTTCAGTTTAGTTTTTGTTAGTTTAAAATCAGTTTCAGTTTTTGTTCCCAATCAGTTACCATTGAATGGTGATAAATATGAAATTAAATTAAATAAGTAGCCTAATAATAAATTTTAATATTACCATTTTATTATGAAAAATAAACAAGTCATTTATGCCCCATTTTCGACAACTTTCCCATAGTGATGATAAAAGTGCGCAAACATTTCTTTAATAAAATTCAATTAAAAGTAAAATAATTAACACTTATTTCTTCTTCCTTTTGTTATTGCTACAATCTCTGTTAATTTTCCAATTGCTTTTGATATTCCACAGGTTGGATACACGCTAGACCACTATGAGATTAATTTAAACGTCAAGTGTGTGTCCGGCTTTTTCTGTATTACAGGATCACTGTGAAACAGGCTTTGAATACACAACGAATGTGGGAGATATAATATGTTTTGGAAGCATTTGGGTGTATTAAAACATGGTAAGGAAAGGCTCACCACACACGGAGTTTATTGACTCACTCGTGTGAAAACGTACACAGCAAAACATTGGAAAACTCGTTTGGAAAACCTGATATTGACAGACTCCTGTCACATTTTCCACCAGTTCTATTTTGGGCTTCGATTCTATTCCGCGTTGTAACTAAGGAGAAGAAGTATTCAAAACAGAAGATAATAAAGAAGTTCAGAGAAAGAGGGAGCTTGTAAAGGAGTATCTACTCATATAGAAATGTTGATAAGAGGAAGAAATTTTCCTTTTTCTTTCTCTCTTCTATCCTCATTCTTTCGAAAAAGAACTGATGAAGATATTGAAAAGATAGTGAAAAGATAGACGAGAATGAGGTGAAAATGAGGAGAAAGATAAACGAGATGAAAAGGAAAGTGGGGAGAAAATTGATAGAAGACAATGGAAAGATAGGGGTGTTAAAAAGGAATGAGAGAGATGAAATTTACAGTAAGAGAGGGAATATTTTCAGTGAGAGAAGAGGTGAAATGACGTAGAAGAAGGAACCGTGTTTGAACGAGGAAGAAAATAGACAAAGAGAGAGAGTGAGAGAGAGAATAGTTTATTATCGAAGAAAGAAGCAAAAATAGAGAAGAAAAAGGAAAAGAGTTGGGGAGGAGGGAGAAATAGAATGAAAGAAAGCAAAAGGGGAGGAATTAGTGCCTCTGGAACAAATCGAAGAGACGAAAGAAGAAACTGAAAATGATTTCGAAAAACTGAAAGGAGGGAGAAACCCGAAATAAAGAGGAAGAGTGGAATTATCAGTGATAAAAGAGGGGAGAATGATCGATGTATGAAAAGAAATAGTGTGGAAAATAATTAACAATAGAAAAAGAGACTATGAAGTAGAGGGAGATGATAGAACAGGAAGAGCGAGGGTGACAAAGATCTGAAATGAGGAAAAAAGGGGTAGTAGTTTCGAGAAAAGGGTAGAAAAGAGATGTTGAAATGAGAAAGAGTGTCAAGAACGATATGAAATTGGCTGACAGCTATACAGGGTTGTAATAGCTGCGAGGACCGAATTGGGCTCCTTTATTATGTGGTTAGATGGGGTTGAAGACTTGATGTGGGAACGGGATACGATTTCAGAGATATAGAGCAAAACGAAGATTGTGAGAAGGAGAGAGGGAAAAGAGGAGATGGATAAGGAGAGGATGAAGGAAAAGAGAAAACAGAGAGGATAAACCGAGTAAGAAGATGCAAAGAGAGAAAACTTTGTAGGATCAAGAAAAGGAAGGCAGTATGTTGAGAAAAAACTAAGAAGGAAAACGAGGAAAGGAGAGAAAAAGGATAGAAAAGGAGAGAAAATTAATTCACTCTCCGTATTAAACCTCGATTTGAGTTGCAAACAGCTAGGTAGAACATCCCTTATGTTACAGTGAAATTAACAGGATTCAATTAATTAATTTTTAGCTCATCTACCTATTCATCATAATTATGTACTATGTGGGCCGTGTATGCCACAATTCCAAAAATGATTCAACATTTTAAAGCGAATTTTGTGAAGCTTTTGTGCAATCAAGCATTCATGTTTTAGTATCATTTCATTCCATCATATTCATTGTTAAATACCATTCATTGTTCAATACTATTCATTATTCAATACTATGTCAAATATTATAAATGTAAGTCAACAACAGGCTTTGACTCTGAACTGCGATTTTTCTCTTGAAAATAGTTCTCTGTGTACAAAAGTTCATGACAGACCAACTTCAATTGAAAATTGACAATCTGAAAAACTGGAGCTTTGAACCAATATAATCTTGTAAATATTTGAAATGTTCTCAATATTAAACCATACAGTGAACTAATCAAATATGGACCAAATATGAATGGATTCTGAACTGCGATTTTCACCTTGAAAATAGTTCACTGTAGTTCATAGAAACATTATAATATTATGTTTCAGATTCTTATTAAACATTCCTGGTATAATAATATTATTTTGAAACAAAATTCCATAAATCAGTTCATATTTGTGGTGGTAATTCTCATAATGAATTCAATAAATCATTTCCAATACTCGTATAGAAATTCAATGCAATTTGTTACTACAGTAAATCGAATCCCTTTCACGAACTGAGACGCGTAAACATTACTGACATCCATTTTGAAATAGCTCTCTCCCACTGAATTCAGTAGACAGTATTTAAAACATCAGCCAATGAGAATCGGTAATGGGCGTGTACAACAACTTGATACTCGCTTATGATTGGTGGAAGCTGTTTGACGTCACAGTTCCAGTTGTCTTACAATTTGGCATCCATTTTGAAATGAGAAAATGGCGTCTTCATAGCGATTTGGTAACGGCCAATGAGATTCAATGGGCGTGTACTTGCTTGCTTTTGATTGGTGGATTTTGTTTGACGTAATAGATTTCAGTTAGCATCAGAGAGTAAAGAAGAAGAACTCCACTTATTTGCAACATACACATTTCAACTGTATTGATACTTTGTATTATGTTATTGTATAATTTCTAAATTCTGTACTATTACTTGTAATATTTTCAAACTGTAACATTCATAATGCGTGTAAGATATGGAGATAAAATTATACTTCTGACCTCTTCTCTCTGGTTAGTACAGTATTTATGACAATTTTGTAGTCTATAGGAGCTCATCGAAAGAAACATTTTGAAAGAAGCCAAATTACATCTTAGTAATTCTTCAAATATTGAATTACAAAATTTAGAATTACAAAGGTTCTGTACAAAATTTGATGACAATCTCATTAGACGTATCGTAATTCTACGAATCTGTTACTGAAATTACTTGGTGATTTTTCAAGCGGTAATGTTCGAGATTTTATGACAATTTCATTCGACGTATCAAGGTAGTACAAATCTGTTGCTTATAAAACTAGATTGATCAAATTTGTAACATTTCACAAAAGTACAAATGTACTTGGAGAATGCTATATAATACACTGAAACTCTTCTTTTACTCATACAATAGAACCAGATCTTCTCCCAACTTAATTTTACAGGAGCAGTATAGGCCTGAATCAAATTCTATAAGAGAGACATAGCTTTCGAGAGTCGAACAAATCAGAGTAGTATGAATAATTCATGGAAGGTGGGAAGAAATAAGGCACAGGCGAGGTATATTACTAAATATGAATTGATATTATTCTCCTTCGCCTTCAAGCTTTACCTTGTTCTTTCTTAGTTTTCTTCTCCTTATTTTCCGTCGTTGTCGGCTTCTCTATTTGAATTCATCTTCTTCACCTTTCTGCTTCTCCTTTTTCCCAATTCTTCTTCTCCATCTTCCTTCTTCCTCTCTTTTTACTCATTTTTCTTTGTCGTCTCCTTTTTCTCTCTCTTCTACTCCCCCTGCTTCCTCAACCAGCTTTCAAATTCCTCTTTCTGATCTTCGTCTCCTTTTATCCCCTTCTCACTCATTGTTGTACTTCTACCATTCGTTGTCTCTATTATAGCAGGATTCATTTAACTTGTCAGAAAACATCTGATTTAACGTTAGTAAACGAGCGTACATCAATCAGCTGTTTCTGACAATTTAAAAGAATCCTGCTATACTATTATAGACACTATTTAATATACAGAATACACAATACAAATGTAGGCCTACTCCAAAAGCAGTGATGCAATGTAATCAGAATGTACAGGGATTAGTGGCGAAGCGTGGTATACTTATTTGGTCAAATAAGTATACAACGCTTCGCCACGGACAGGGATTATAGTATTCTGAAAGCATCCTCTATAGATCTGCAGGACTGTATACTTTATCGGTAGGTAAGCTACTCTTTGTAGCTACACTATGTATTTATAGCATCTCTATGGGGAGCTTTTCTCTATCAAAAGTATTAATAGTATTTAGATTCATATTCAGAGTAAGAGTAAAGTAGTTGTAATAATTGATAATGAATTTGCAGTAGTTCGCCATAATCAATACACATAGTAGGCAGTGGAAATTGTCAACAGTGCTGTATATTTTATTACGGAAATAAATATACATAGCTATACTTTCAATTCACTCCACTTTGTTTACAAACATTCATCAACCGTGGCGAAGCGTGGTATACTTATTTGGTCATCGCTGGGTATATTTCCTATAGGCGATGATCTAATACATAGCAGTTCGTAAATAGATCAAGAAATCATCATTTTTATCATTCATTTCTCTACTGAATATATATACTCTACTAATATACAACTATGACAGCTATACAGCTACTAATCTACTAATATACCGCTATACAGGTTTAATGTAAAGAGTGGGAGAGCAATCTGCCCTGTATATAGTTGGGTAGTTTCTGGAAGGTAGAGCAGCCATGCTCTGCTGGCTGGAGTGAAAGCTGAAGCTGCGTTTGCAGCCGGGAAAGATAAATTGACATGATTTCCGTGTTGATGCGATGGGGTACTCGCGCCTGTCCGCAGACTCGTATTTCTCCCGTAAAGCAGACCGTGAGTCGATTCTAAATTTTCGCAATAATGTATTCTCAGCAGCCCTGCCCTGTGCCGCCGTCTAATGGCAAAGCCGATAGAGAAATTCGCTTCTTGCCTGTCGACATCCTGAGTCCTGAAATCAAAGTGGTTTCATTTCTCATTCAGGTACTGGTTTACGTCCATGATTGAAGTGCGATTATCATGTACAATACTGTAATGAAGTAGAACATATTCCACACAGCAATAGGCTTCAATTAACATTAAAATTAACATTGGTAGTATGTTTCAATATTGATCGAATAGAATTTTTCAAGGATCAAGAATGAAGGTTTCACGCTCGAGTAGCCAATAGTAGGGAGAGACCTTCCCTACAAAAATCAGCCAAACCTCTTCTTGAAAAACCTCAACAATTTAGCCATAGCGATATAGCTACCGTTTTTTGTAAGTATCTTTGAACATAAGTAAGGATTATGCAACATTTGAGGAGTGTTTATATTATCCAAATTCCCCATTCATCAATAAAATAACATTGAATTGAACAGGTGACTCGTCGTAAATAATACCTATCTTATTGATACCTATCACCTTTATAGCTAGCTATTTCTTCATTCATCATTATCTTTTTATTACATTCAGGTTGAGGATCTTTATTGATGCATGGGTTTTCGTACAAAGGATGAAAACCGTACCGTTTCTAAATACATTTAGGGCCGGTTCATGAGCTCGGGATTTAGCCATGTCCTAGACTAAAACGGGAAGCTACCGTAGCATCGACAAACGTTTGTCTCGACAGGTTAGCAGCATAGAGAGCCCTTAGTACATAGTGTCGAGGCTAACGTTTGTCGATGCTACGGTGGCCACCCGTTTTAGTCTGGGACAAATTCGAGCTCATGCAACTAAATGTAGCAAATGAGCAATTTTATGGAAAACACACTACAGTATGAATACGCTCATTTGTTCCAATGTATTAAGAAACGATGTGTTTTTATCGTTCGTAAAAAAATGCATGCAAACGGTTAAAGGACCGTTAAATAGAAATAGATTGTAGTGTGACTGCAAAATTCTTATCAGTACTAATCAGCAGAGGCTGTTCTGCTTTATTTTTCGATTCGAGGGTGAAATAGGGAGTGTAACTTGATCGGATTAACGGCGAGACAGAACAGGGAACAGCCTGTCCCTTTCTAATCGGTCCCTTCCTAATCCCAGATAACGAAGGTATAAGTGGAACACCTGTCCTTATCTCCGTGCCCGAACTGGTCCTAACGTCCTTTCTACCACTCACACACACCATTGAATCCAAGAAATTTGTTGTATTCAAAGTGGTTTTGGTATCTTCTCATGCCAAATGAATCGCAAAAAAATTCAAATATTCATGGGGCTTGATATTGTCGGCTATCCATTATGAATTATTAAGGATTGACTCAGTTGCTGGATCAAGTACATGTAGTTTTTCGAATAAAAGGAGAGAAGGAAGAACAGAAATAATGTACTCTACCAATTATGGCTTTACCATGTAAAATACCTATGATATTTTATGTATTGATATTGTATAGGTTTGTACTTAAACTCACATTCAAAATTCTAGAGAAAGTGGAATAAATATTAGTTTTCGAGTTCATTCGCAATTTGGACTAGGCCTCCTTTTGTAGTGAAATTATAGATGACATAAATCAGGTAATTTGTATTCCCCTCTTGCTTGAAATTCGCATTTAGTCTATGCTTTTAGAATTTCAAGAGAATATACAATAATCTAATTAGATTTGTAGGAAGAATATTCTATCAGTTTTTGACAAAACTATCTATAATCTATACAAAATATTCTATTTGATTTAAAATTCCTATAGGATGTTGAAAGAAGGTTCCTATAAACAATTATTTATTATATAATAGTTTATAATAGAAACTAATATATCTATCTATGATATCTTCATATCCATATAGTCAATCACTATGTATAACATAAGGAGAAATATATCCAAAGATGTTATATTTTATCATAATAGTATTATAAATATAATAATAATCAATAATTATTAATTTATCTATTATCTCCTTACAATACTATGTATAACATAAGGCATCAGATTTGGCAAAATGAATTTATCTTTATTATTGTCTGTATAAATATGAATGTATGAATAAATGAATTTTATTTCCCTTTACAAAAACAATACAATAATTCAATAATGATTAGAGAATAATATGGGCAGAGTTCCCTGTTTCCTTAACAAGCTTCTTTGACTTTCAATTGACATTAGAAAATTGTTTAATATGGATGACTTTGAGTTCGACCTTAATATCAGACATCGAAGTAATGTGGGAGTCTTTGTTACTGAGCAACAAAATAATGTGAAATGGAAAGATGATAAACATTGATGGCAATCGAGTTCCAAAGAATAATGAAGGGAACATCTTGTGACATGAAGGAGAAAGACATGAGAAAGAGCAAATAGGAAAATGGAGGAAGAGAGAAAAATAACATATATGGGAGAAATGAAGTTGTAAAAGGTTATTTAGAATGATGAAGAAAGCTATCTCATAAAATTGATGCATTTTTATAGCCCTCAATTATCGCCCCTTGTAGGCCTATGACAGTGGAATGACATCATGATGCATGATCATAAATATATTATAGTTACTTCTTGAAGAGTACTAGGTAATGTTATAAGTCCTTGTAATTACTGCTATTCATTTTAGTAGGGAGCTAAACGTTAACATAATATCAGCAAACGGTATTTCCATGTAAAAGGAGTTGTTGTTTTTACAAATTGGCTGACAAATTTCAATAAAATAATCTCCAGCATGTCAAAACTATAACTCCAATTTTGTTGAGAATAACGAATACTTCGATAAACCCACGCAATAAGAATAAAGCTGAATTAGTTGACAACACCAAAAAGTGGTGAACAGAAACCTAGTTATCGTTGCAAATGAAAACGGAACGGAACCTGAAACTTGTACTTCCATTGCAATTATTGTGATTGACTGAAAAGGTTCATTTTACGATTCTTTTTGATAGCAAGAAATGTGCAGCTGTACACGAAACGATTTTGGACTTAACGAAAACCTCAAATACACAAAACATTACTCAACTTGTAGAACTAAAATACAACTTGTACTAATATGGATGGTAAAATAAATTCTCTTGAAATCTATTGGGATCAGTTTCTTGAAGAGTTCAAACTATTTAGGCCTTCCACACAATTTTTATAGTGCCTTACCACCCTACCTCACTGGTAGTAACCAGGATTTCACTTTCAGCAGAGTTCAGCTTTCCAAGGATGTAAAAGCGAATCTTGAAGGAACACAGAACTGCACTAACATAATTATCAATTTTACTCACAGTACATTTAAATTCTGTAATATTGTAATGACTTTTGGCTGATACTCAGTAACGAGTCAAAGGTAGTTCAGGAAAGTCTCATTTCATATGGGTGGGAAATAAGGTTGATTGTCCTAGGCCTAGGGAGTAAGTAAGGTTAGATAGGCAAAACGTTGGAATACGATAAGGAATACGTTGAAAGGAGTAAGAATAAAGGATGAGAAGGCAAGGGAGTTTGATATTGATGCAGGAGTTAAAGGGAGTTTAATGTTAGTAGTTGATTCAGTGGAAGCAACTTAACAGAGGATGATAGAGTAAGCTGGAGAAGGAGGAACGAAAAGACTAAAGAAGAAGAAGAAGAAGAAGAAGAAGAAGAAGAAGAAGAAGAAGAAGAAGAAGAAGAAGAAGAAGAAGAAGAAGAAGAAGAAGAAGAAGAAGAAGAAGAAAGAAGAAGAAGAAGAAGAAGAAGAAGAAGAAGAAGAAGAAGAAGAAGAAGAAGAAGAAGAAGAAGAAGAAGAAGAAGAAGAAGAAGCTAGTTAGGCTAGCTAAAAGTTGAAGTCAAGACAGAAGACAAAAGAAGAAGAAGAAGGTGAAGAAGAAGAAGAAGAAGAAGAAGAAGAAGAAGAAGAAGAAGAAGAAGAAGAAGAAGAAGAACAACAACAACAACAACACACAACAGAAACAAGAAATAAGAACAAGAAATGTAATAAGAAATAAGAATGTGAACAAGAACAAGAACAAGAACAAGAACAAGAACAAGAACAAGAACAAGAACAAGAAACAAGAACAAGAACAAGAACAAGAACAAAGAAGAAGAAGAAAAGGGAGAAGAAGAAGAAGAATAAGGTTGTAACATCTCGGACAGATTTTGCTTCAGAGCTTGCCTCAAGAATGTGTAGCTGTTTGTCTAGGCTTATACTGTTCTACGTTGAAACTCATGGATTTAATAATTTTAGTTTTCATTCCACTCTTATCTGCCCTCTCAATGATTCGCGCACAGCTCGGTAAGTTGAAAATGTACACTACACGCATACAGAATGGGAATAACACTCTTCATGTGAGTATTTCAACATTGAATTTGGTAACTGGTACATTAGCAAAATCCGGAAGTCACCCGGTCTTACTTGATAATTCAAACAAAGTATAACGCAAAAAACCCATGACTAAATCTTTCATGGGGAGACTAATCTCGTCAGTGACGAGTCCATCTTCATCAAACGTTATATACATCTGACTGATAAATTAATTGTTGTTGGCATAGAAATGAAGTCATACGATTGAATGAACTATAAGCAAATTTGGTGGAAATTTGTGTCTTTGAAATTCTGTTCTGAAGCTTGTTCTCGTTTTCTCAAGAACAAGTAGTATGAGTAGGCATGTGTATAACAACATGGGGACCTGTTTCAAAGTATCATCCTTAATAGTAGCCTTTCTCGTATACAGAATCTAATCTACTGAGGGCAGCAAATGTTAGCCTGAAACTTTCACACGCCTCAGACGATTTTAATCAAAGCAATGCAACAAAGTTAACTGGATTTCCAGCAGCGAAAATGTCAGAAAGAAAGATTGTGTTGCTGACTAATTTTTTTTCTCGGCGCGCCTCAAATATATTTCACCTGCACTAAATTGGGTTTCTAAGGCGCACTTCCGCCGCGAAAGGCTCTCTCAATTATTATCCGTGGCGTCATAGATTAGCGGGCAACTGCTGTCTGGGGAGCAAATAATTTACCTTAGATACGTTGTGAGACAATAAATAAATTTTATTTTCTTACAGGCTGTAAACCACACTCAAAATCACAAATATATTCTCATATTATTTACAACTATGCAAAACTTGAAGATGATAATGGTGATATTGATAATGATGATGACAATGATGATATAATGGATGAAAAAGTGAAAGAAAAAGGAGGCAAAAAATTAATAAGAAGAGAATAATAATTACTTGAGAGGTTAAATTAGATTATTTACAATATTCCTATTGATTGCAAAATATCCATGCTCAATTGTTTAAAAAGTTAAAAAAACTATCATCCTATGAATTGTGCAAATTATAAAGTGAGTAATTATTCAACGAATAAAGAAGTGAAGCAAAAGATTAGTCTATGATAAAGCTTAGAAAAATCATGTAAATCAATTAAGCGGGAACACATTATTAATAAAAGTTATTATTATCTCATAAGAAATGAGTATGTCAGGAGGAAAATGGATCAACAGGAGTCAGTTGCTGAATGCATAGAGAAGAGACAATTACTGTGGTATGGCCACGTCAAAAGAATGGGGAGCAGTAGATGGCCAAAATCAATCATGGAATGGATGCCTCATGAGAAAAGAAAACGAGGACGCCCTCCTAAGCAATGGGAACATGAGACAGCTGACTCCTGAAGATGCCGAGGACAGGAAAAGGTGGAAATTGAGATGCGAGAGACGGCCTGATGCTGTATAAAAGCTTGCTTGATGATGATGATTAATTTTGTTCGATATTGATATGGAATAATGTTATTTCTAAAGTTAAAAAGTTATTGTTATTCAGTATGGAAAAGAGAGAGAGGACAAAATGTGATTTTCAAACTAACCATTGAAGCTCTTCCATGATTATGGCAAAATGCGATTGCAAGTGAAAGGGTGAAACGTTCATCTAAAACTAATTAACTATTATGTGACGCAATTGCATCGATTTTGCATTTCGAGTTCTGGTTCGCTGATCGCTGTCTGCCACTGATACACCGGCTCAAAGGATCAACACCTAATTATCTATAATTAGTCTATCATCATTAGTGACAGCTACCTCACGCAATAGTCAACCTCTACTTCATGTAATTGCTAGATTTTTTGTGAATTAATTAATAATAACCAATAACCCAAGGTTCATCAAAGAGTTTATTTTAGTATTCATTAATTTTATTAATTTATTGCCGAATTTTTCACAAATAGTACAAGTTGATACAAGTTCACAAAGTCTCGCAAGTTATATGGTAGGTAAAGTGTCAAGTCAGAACAGTGCAATACTTCATACAAGCAATATGAATCAGCCCGTACCGTATATAATATAATACTGTATATAATACCGTATATAAATCAGCCTATGTACCGTACAATATGGATTGTCTAATAAAAATTTCAAATATTATTTCATTTATTGTATCTGATTATACAGTTATAATTATGATTCATAAAGTTATTTTATACTCATGACCTTTTCATAGTTTGTGAGGAAGTAACATTTGAAATTATTGATACTGTGAATCCATGTATGTCAGGATTTTAGGTAGGCCTACCTTACGTTGAACAATAAAAATAGTAAATTCAGAGGATTTAAATCGTATGACACATAATATATTAAGCAAAACAATTATTACAGAAGAAAACGATTGACACGGAATAAGAGGACAAAAAGAAGAAGAAAAAGAAGGAGGAGGAGGAGATGAAAAAGAAGAAGAAGAAAAAGGAGAAGAAGAAGAAGAAGAAGAAGAAGAAGAAGAAAAGAAGATGAGAAATAATAAGATTGTTTCAA
This sequence comes from Laodelphax striatellus, assembly GCA_017141395.1. Taxonomy (NCBI): domain Eukaryota; kingdom Metazoa; phylum Arthropoda; class Insecta; order Hemiptera; family Delphacidae; genus Laodelphax; species Laodelphax striatellus. The sequence goes on from CM029530.1 coordinate 47,963,910, forward strand.
ATCTCACAAAGAAGAAGAAGAAGACCACTCCACTCAGGTATCAAGGGACGTTTAAAATAAATTCATCAGATCGATGAAAACGCAACCTTTTCGTTGGAGACGAATCTGTATGACGAGTAGAGGGAAGAAGGAGGAGAAGAAGAAGGAGCTGAAGAAGAAGAAGAAGAAGAAGAAGAAGAAGAAGAAGAAGGAGAAGAAGAAGAAAACAACTCAGAATTGGACCCATCCATGTTGTCGTGTCATGTGACGTGACTGGAATTGCTTCTTCTTCCCCTAGTCGGCCCTAGCCGCCCCATGTCCATCATCTTCGGCCGATATAGAAATAAAACACACGACTATGCTGCTAGGCTCACACACAGGGCGACAGAAATAAAACACACGACTATGCTGCTAGGCTGTCACACAGGACGATAGAAATAGAGCACAGGACGACATTGCTGGGCTTTCACATTCAGGATGACAATATTAGGCTAGGCGTACACCGGTTTGTCAAGACAAGACGAGATTAGTCACGTTTAGTCACAGTACTTCACATAGTTGCTTATGAAGCAACACACACCGATTAGTCATTGCATCGGTGTGTGCTGCTTCATAAGCAACTATGTGAATTACTGTGTCTAAACGTGACTAATCTCGTCTTGTCTTGTCTTGACTAACCGGTGTACGCCTAGCCTAATGTTGAATAAGTTGAGGCTTTCATTGTAACAAGTTCCTCGAATTTTGCATCAAGTTCTTAGCTCTCAATTCTCAACAGTTCTCATGTTGGATGGAAGGAACAAAATAATGTTTTTTTCTTCTCAGAATTGACGTTTCAAAAACTAATCATCTGATGTCCAAGTTCTCACATTCAGATTCATGTCAAAAAGTTGTATTTTTAACCTCAGTCAATGTGAAAATATCGTCGTATTTGTAGTCTGAACTTGTAAGCTGTTGCTGAATTTGTAAGATGACGTCATTTTACGCTGGTTAAATTTATCACTTCCGTGTGATCAGACATCAGTGAACAAAATGATGACGTTGTAAATGCGGAAAAGATGATACTTGATCGATTAACAACACAAAACGGTGTGTGGGCTGTATAAGAGACAAATAGAGGATGTGGGACAAATACAGGATAATATAGTTATAGTATTGAGCTATTGTGTTGTGCATTGATATATTGTCAATCAGATAGATATGCATATGACACAATGCTGTGAGTTGGGAATACATACAGTATAATATAGATATAATGAATTGCTGTGAGTTGAAAATACATACAGTACATAGGTATATATTTTATATAGTATATACATATATAGTAGTAGGTTATGTGAAGACAGACCCAAGAACCAAGTAGCATCGTGGAGACTCTTGAACTTCTCCTCCTATCAATGCGGAGATAAGCTCTCATTCAGTTAACCCCACTCCACCCAGCAACGATCATAGTTTAACGTTGTCAATATATTATGGTTGTTGGTGGGGAGGTGAGGAGAAGAGGAGAAGGAAGACTGGATTGTTGGGCGATTGGAAGAAGAAAGACGCGTGATGAAAGAAAAGAAGAGAGAAGAAGCAAAAAATTAAGGAAAAGGAATTAGAAGAAGAGAAAAGAAGAAGAAGAAGAAGAAGAAGAAGAAGAAGAAGAAGAAGAAGAAGAAGAAGAAGAAGAAGAAGAAGAAGAAGAAGAAGAAGAAGAAGAAGAAGAAGAAGAAGAAGAAGAAGAAGAAGAAGAAGAAGAAGAAGAAGAAGAAGAAGAAGAAGAAGAGAAGAAGAAGAAGAAGAAGAAGAAGAAGAAGAAGAAGAAGAAGAAGAAGAAGAAGAAGAAGAAGAAGAAGAAGAAGAAGAAGAAGAAGAAGAAGAAGAAGAAGAAGAAGAAGAAGAAGAAGAAGAAGAAGAAGAAGAAGAAGAAGAAGAAATAGAGGAAGAAGAGAAGAATGAAGAGAAAGAGAGAAGAATGGATGGGATTGGAAGAAGAAAGACGCATGATGAAAGAGAAGAGAAGAAGGTGCAATTAAAAAGAGCGAAGAAATATTTAAAGAATGCAGGGTGAATGGAAGGAGGAAGACGAATGATGAGAGGACAGAAGATGGAATTAGAAGAGGGTGAAGAAAAGTGTAACAACAGCGAAGAGAAGGGAGGATACATGGGGAGGAAGAACAGAGGAGGTAGAAATTAAACAGAAAGGGAAAGATTGAGAAAATATTGGAAATATAACAAAGAATAGATGAAAGGAGGACACAGAAAGGGAATAATGACAGGAAAATGAAAGGAGCGAAGGAGGAGTAGGGTTAAGAGAAGAGGAGAGAGGATAAGAGAAAAATGTGGAAATTAGAGGAAACAAAGAAGAGTCCAGGTGAAACAGATGAGAGGAAAAGGAAAGGAGAGAGCGAGAAAATGAAACATAAAAATGAGAATAAAAACGGATAAGGAAAAGCGGAAGAAGATGAAACTCATGATTAAGGAAAATATGCAAGATATTATGATTCAGAGAAATAATAATAAAAGGATAGAGAATAGAAAAGGCGGGGGAAGCAACAAAAATAATCAAGAATGGGTGGAAAACAGGAGAAAGACTGCAGAAAATATAATTTTCAAGGAGAGAAGAGAAATTGAAAGGGAATGATAAGATGACGGAAAGAGAGAGGGAAAAGAAGGAAGAAGAAGTAGAAGACAAAAAATTTTAAGACAAATCAGGAAGATTTAAAAAAGGAGAAAAAGAGGTGGAATAAAAAAAGAAAAAATTGAAAGATTGTAGATAAAGAGAAATAGTAGGGTACTAACAGGAGAAATTACTCGAGAATGAATGTTCAAATAAGAAGAAAAAGGAGAATGAGACAAAGAAGAAGAGGACGGAAGAGGAGAAGATAGAAGAAAAAGAGAAACACCAGATAGTGACAGATAATGCAGGCTGGAGAAGCAACGCATGTAAAAGAAGAACAATTTACAGAAGAAGAGAAGCAAACGATGATAAGGGGTATGAAGGGTCAAAGTAGTACAAGAGCAGACCTTTAGTTGAGAGGGGGGGAGAAGGGAAGGGAATTCGTTGATGAGGGGGTAAGGGGGGTTAAGTAGGACGATAGCGATAATCTGTGCAGCCCTTAGGGCAACGTGTGCCCTGTCCCCTATTCAGAACAAGGCTTGTAGGTCTAGGGGGTACTCAGGACCCCCCTCCCCACAAAGAGGGGCCTCGACCCCCTTAAAATCGACTACGGAGCAGGGTTTGTAGCCACAAACTGTGTCGTATTTGCCACTATATTTGTGACTATATATATATTTACAACTCGAACCTCCTATATGTATATATTTACTGCTGCCAATATATATTTTTCACTGTATATTTATATATATTCGCCACTCCAAGCTACTATATACACCTCTATATCTGTATATTTCCTGCAACAGTAGCGTCGTTGGCACAAATATGTTTCTTCGCATTCATAACATCTTTCTTTCTCTCTCTCTTATCCCCTCCCTCTCGTTTACTGCGGTCTTGTTTTTCAGCTGCGATAGATAATGACTCGACATCTCTGTTCTTTTCTCGCTCGTTACCACATCACGGTACAGAATTTATACCCAAACCCTTATTTCTATGTATTTGCAAATGTATTCCCTCACGTATTTCCAGATTCGTATCAATTCATTCATTTAAATTCTTATGTTTCTGCATGAATCTATCTTTGTTCTCTTTTTCTTTAGGATCTATTATTGAGGACCCGATAGGGTTCTTAATGCGATCGTAATGGTGTCCGTCTGTCCGTCTGTCCGCACGCTTTTTTTGCTAACAAATTTTAAGTTTTAATCAATTATCCATACATTTTTTATTGTAATAAATTCATTATTGATGATTTGAAATTATTCATTATGTTTATTATTTATTACAATACCCTCTTCTCATTTTATGAAAGTAATCCAAATGTTGAAACGTTTTTCTCAATTGCAGAAAATAGCCTCTTTGTTTACTACCTGAGCAATTCTTGAAAGTACTGTCCTGTTTTTTCTGTTAATCTGTACACTACAATATCGGGTCCTTGGATACTCCGTTGTATCGGTTTATTTTTATACTATGAAGTAAATTAAGTGAATAAAGAGGATAAAGAGAAAAAGACGACAGGCTAGAAAGAGACAGTATGAAAAGAATCATGACAATAAAGAACAACAACAGAGACGAAGAAAGATGAGATGAAATTGAAATTAAATGAGAAAAACTAGAAAGTAATAGAAGGGGCGAGAAGAATGAGAGAGGAAACAATGAAAGTGGAAGATAGAAAAGGAGAAAAAGAAAAGGGGAAAGTTTGATAAGCTGTTTTCCTTTGTAGGCTAGTGACCGAAAAAAAATCACTTGAGAATCTTATAAAGTTGACTGTCCTCATATTTGGAATTTCAATTTCAAGTTTTCTTGTTTTATATAGTAGCGTCGAAAATGAGAGTGGTCGAAAGAAACTAGTTCAAAAAAAGTATCTTCAATTTAATCCTACTGTTCATTACTTTAAATTTTTTAGTAGTTGATCTATAATTGAATAAGGTCCAAGTTTGTAAAGTCTAATCAGATTCTCATACCAAACTTTTTATCTCGTTTGGAAAACTTCGCTGAAAGTCTTTGCTTCTTTCTCCCACACATTGAATTGGTTAAAACACCAATTCTCATTCATTCACGATTAGATTCTGGAATATGGTGAATATTGATGAAGAAATGTCAATTTTCGAGACAGAAAACTCTCTATCTATCCCCACTACAGAATAAGATTGAAATTATAATAGAAAAAAAGATTTTTATCAAAATCTGTTGATAAAGTTGATCGTTTATGCACAATAATTTATGTTCCAAATTTATCTTTTTATTTAATTTTAAGACTCAAATTCAATGAGAAATCACCAATTTATGAAACCAACGCAGTTAGAAACCATCACCCATCATTCACTCATTAATCGTTACAACGCTTACGTAACACGCCTAAAAATTTAAGGCGTTCTCTGATTGGTCTATGAGCACAACAGCGGCCATTTTGAAAGTACGGCCAATCAGAAGCTAGCTAATGGTGGACATCACAACAGTACCGCCCATTGGCCAAACAGACTGTATGTTCAATTTGAAGACGTATATTAGTTTTGCTACTTTTATATTTCAATAAATAAGAATAAATAGTTGAATCCTACATTTCAATATCATTCTACAGACCTGCTATATGGGCTAGTTATCAGTACTGTTATGTAATGGGAATGCCTGTTATGTAATATTTTGATGATAATAATTCAAAGTAATAAACTAATAAAGTGAACCATTATTATTTACTGTTTCTAGTAACTGAAAACTTGACAATACTATAAGCCCAGTCAAATCTACCACCAAAAATGCTGTGCATCTTGATAATATACGTCATAAAAAAAATCTTCACAAAAAATCTATTACTGAAATCTGAGTTTGATAACAAAATATCCAGTTATAAAACACTGATGTGATAAATATCAGCATAACATATAAAACACTTATACTCACATTGTTGTTCATTACTGTTTGCAACATTTCATACTAGCTCTACGTGTATTCTCATATAATAACAAGTGATACATGCTTACTGGTGGTAGTAGTAGTATAGTATGATTACAAGTGCGTTAATACGAGTAAGGCCCAGCGCCCACGGCGCAACAGCTATCTGACTGCAGTCGCAAACCCAGCGTTGCCAGATACTTTTGGCTGTTTTTCGGGTAATCGGGTAATCTAACCTATCAGCAAATGGTATCTGGCAACGCTGGGTTTGCAACTGCAGTTAGATAGCAGTTGCTCCGTGGGCGCTGGGCCTTACTTGTTCCAAATCTGTACTTCTCCAAAATTGTAGTCTATCAGTGTAGTGACGACAAAATTGAATAATACAGGTGAAACATTTGACCGAAACAGTAGAGCAAAGTTATTGTGGCGAGGCTGGAAAAGTTTCTATAGAGCGATGTCACATACTGAAATTCCAGCAGAAAACCTTGCCGTGCGGAGAGGGGTAGGGGTGTCAGGGTAATGCCTGACAAGAATGCCCCTGTGAAGAGTGAGTGGCTCTCAAAAGAATTTCGAAAATTTAATCTGTTGTCAGACGACACGCTAAATGAATCACTGACTACAATCGTGGCAGATGCCCGTGACGTCATCCTTGTTTTCATATTGTGAATATGCGAGAAAAAGAGAAGAAAAATGAGGTAGGTTTGGGAGATTGAAAGGGAAGACATACAATGAGAGAGAGAAGAGAATGAGAAGAGAATAATTGGAAAGAAAATAGTAAGATGCACGACAAGAGAAGAAGAAAGAGAATGAGAAAAGAATAATCGGAAATAAAAGAGTACGATGAAAGAGTAGGTTGTAAAAAAAGTCTAAGAAAATTGAGAAAAAGAATAAAAAACAAGAAGTAAGAAATAGCAGGAGAATATGAAGAAGGGGAAAGAAAGGATGAGGTGGATGAAAGAATTGTTCGATGAAGAAGGCAGACAGTGAATAGAAGAAAGAAGAGGAAGAAGACAAGAATTAACATGAAAAACAATAACCATGTTGAGAAGGACAATAGACATGAGGAAGAAGAAGAGGAATAGAGTGTAGTAAGAAGAGATCTCTAAGATAAAAAGGAGCGATGAGGAAGATTGCGAAAAGAATGGAGAAGAAAAAGAGAGAAGAAAAGAGAGAAAGTTGGGAATTAAGTAAGGAACGTTTAAATGGAAAACATGGATAGAAATAAATAGGAAGAAAAGACAAGACCGTGGAGAAGAAGAAGGCGAAAGGAGGAATTATTGTTTGGAAAAGAGGGAGAGAGAGTGTAGAAAGAGTATTGTACAAGGGAAGTGGGTAGAAGAGAAAAAAGGAAGAGGATGAGGATAAACTTGGAGGCGAAGGACATTTTCGTGGAGAAGGAGAATGATAAGCTAAGGGCGATGTAAAACGTTTTTCGACAAAAGGAAGAGAAACTGAGAAAATCACTGGAAATATAACGTAAAACGCAACTGCTTTTCGATAAAACTAAGCAAATATTCTTCGAAAAGAGACGTCCATTCTGTGGATTACTTTGATAATCTCCATTCAGTCCTATCTCCAGCATTCTCAGATTATTTGTTTGAACTGCTTCCTCCTTCACTTCTTCCTCCTCCACGTTCACCCACTTCCTTTTCGTCTTCTTCTTTTTTCTCCTCCTTTCTCTCCTTCTTTTTCTTTCTCATCCTTCTTATTTTTCCTCCTTCCTCTTCATCTTCTTATTCTGTCTTTCCACCCAGTCCTTTTATGCTTATTCTGATTCTCTATTTCCTACTCGTTTCTGTTCTTTTTCTTCTTCTCCACCTTCTTCTTGCTTCTATTTTTCTTTTCTTCTTCTCATTTCTTCTTCTTCTTCTTCTTCTTCTTCTTCTTCTTCCTCTCCTCTTCTTCTTTGTCGTCTTCTTCTTCTTCTCCTCCTCCTCCTCCTTCTTCTTCTTCTTCTTCTTCTTCTTCTTCTTCTTCTTCTCCTCTCCTTCTTCTTCTTCTTCTTTCTTCTTCTTCTTCTTCTTCTTCTTCTTATCCTCATCCTCTCCTCCTTCTCCTCCTCCTCCACCTCTTCTTTTTCTTCTTCTTCCTCATCCGCTTCGAACTTTATGTCCTAGTTTTACAAAGTTGGCCGGATCGTTCTCTCTAAAGCTCCTTACGAATCTTCTCTTTCGCCCCTCCCCCTAACAACTGCGATATATTCTATCTTCTCTTTGTTCTATAAGAATGACACCAATGATTCATTCCAATTTTCATAGTCGCAGTGGAAACGAGAAGAATATAAGAATAAGAACAGGCTAGTTCCCTATCCTTCTATCACCAACAATAGGGATCACCTTTCGATGAAGTCCTTCTTAATTACGTCATAATCCTTATTGGCGAATCAAATCACGAACTTGGCTGAAATACCAGCCATTTCTGTTCGTCTCCAATAAGGTGAGAAAACCGATTGTAAAAAGTGAATAGACGAATGTATTGTACTTGAGTAGTACAATAGAACTCAGGTTCTAGGCTACCTTAGGAGGCAAAGCCAATACTTTATTGGAAATACCTTGAGGCAATCGGTTAGTACACCGACAAAAGCTTTAGCCCCCCTCCCCCGCCTACTCCATCACATCGCTCATATTAGATTCGAATTGGATTGCAGAAGAGCATTTTCGAATCCTCTCAAACATCTTCCACTCTAGGGCATTTTATATAGTATTCAGGGACTGTTGAAACATTTCTATTACGTACTTTCTTTCAGCTGGTTTGTTCAGTTCTGCTTCTGTTGTCAGTTTAGTCCCTGATAAAACTGAAAAATGTAAATCTCTAATGAGATACGTGAGGAAATTCTGACCTGTCGGCTTTAAAACTTTTGCTTCTGATGCCTTCGGAATTCGACAGTCCCATTTTAGGTTTATCAACTTCATCATTATATCCCAACCTATATCCCAACGTTCCCTATCAAGTGATGATTGGTTATGTTGGCGAAGTGTAACAACCCTAGTCGGGTCTCCCCAATATTAAAATTCATACGCTAAATGAATAAATATTCCAAACTTTTCATAGTATTTTGAAATACATGAAATCGATTCAGTTTATTCAAAATACCACTAGTTCAGGCTCCTACCAAATACTGCCATACTTATAAACCCTGCCTATAAATTAATACATCACTGCCATACTACAAATAGGCTAGGCGTACACCGGTTAGTCAAGACAAGACAAGACGAGATTAGTCACGTTTAGTCACAGTACTTCACATAGTTGCTTATGAAGCAACACACACCGATTAGTCATTGCATCGGTGTGTGCTGCTTCATAAGCATTTATGTGAATTATTATGACTAAACGTGACTAATCTCGTCTTGTCTTATCTTGAGTAACCGGTGTACGCCTAGCCATAGTTTACATCACTGCCATATTGCATCTCTGATGTATATCCCAATCAGCAATGGTGATCTGCCACACACGATATCTGTTAATCACTGCTATCTGTTATCACCGTTACTTTGCGTCGTTATGATAGAAAAACAACATTTGAGTCACGATAAAATCAGCCAAGTGACACATTTTCCGAAACGAGTTTGATGCGCTCTGGACTGAGAGCTCTCATCCCTATTTCTCCTTCCCTATCACCACACCATCATCCCTATCATTGAAACCGACTACAGTATTTTCATTGGGAATTCAGGACGGCTACCAGACATGGAACAAAAAAGGATAGGGAAAGGGTTGATTCTGTTTCTTTTTCTCTACTGTCATCGTTCATTATATCAACTTCTCGTCGTCTTCCTAGTTTTTCTATCTTTTCTCTTTGCTTCACATCTTCCTTTATCAATCAGTTGCTCTCCATCTCACTTCTCTTCATCACCCTTCCATCCACTTCTTCGTTTATTCTCTTAGTCGCGTGAAAAAGTCCTTAGTACTCTCCATTCTCATCCTTACCGCCTCACTCTCGATCCCTCTCTTCTTCTCCACTTCTCGATATCTTCTTCATCTCTTTTTCTTTATTTTCTTCGCAATTTCACTACACACGTTTGTCGTTTCCTCATATTCCCCTTCGACATCAAGCTCTTACATCCTTAGCCCTTCTCCTTCCACTACCTTCATATCCTATTTTCTCTTTTTCTCATCACAATTCTATCACTTTCATTTTTCACTTTCCCTTTCACATCATACTCCCTTGCCGTTACCCTTCTTCTCTTTTCTGTCTCCTCTCTTCAAATGTTCTACGTTATTTCATTCCCTCTATTCCAACTTCTCGATTCCTCTGTCAGTTCTCAGTTTCTCATCTCCTTTGTTCTCATTTCATTTACACTAACTTCTCCTTCATTTAATTCTCTTTACTTTTTTTCAACTCCTCCCTCAATCAAGGGTAATTAGTTATCCTTACTTTTTTACTTCTTCACTCTTCGTTCTGATTTCATTTAAACCACCTTATCCAGCATTATTTCATTGCCTTTACTCCCTTTTTCAACTCCTTCCTCAATCCTCATCTCGTTTCCTCTACTACTTCTCTCGACTTTTTTCTTTCTCTTCTCTTTCATTTTCCAATTTCCCTTTCCCTTCACCCCTGAATACTCCATCACCACCGGCCCTTAATCTGGCGGCGTGATGACCGCAGATGACATTCATCTCACGAGTCCCATCGCAGTGCCAAAGCAGAGCCGGATATCGCTTCAACAGCCTATGCTCTGCTCACTATTCTGACTATCGATCCAGATTAGAAAGAGATCAGAGAGACAGAGAGAGTGTGTGTGAGAGTGAGAGAGTGAGAGAGTGTGAGATTGAGGTAGGAAAAAGTGAGGAGAGGGTGGGGAAGGGGTGATGAGGAGGAAAATAAAAGAGGAGAATAGAAGGGAAAGGTACAGAGGGAAAAGGAAGGAGGGAGAAAAGGAGGAAGAAGAATGAGAAGAGTAGGGAGAAGGAAGAGAAGAGGAAGAAGAAAGAAGAGAAGAGGAGGAAGAAGGAAGTAAGAAAGTACGAAAAAATTTTGGAGGAAGGAAGGAATAAGGGATGGTTTAGAGTACAATAAGTGTGAAATATGATAGAAGGAGGGAAAAATGTGATAGAGGGTGAGAGGAGGGAGAGAGGTTATCGGAAGCAGCTACAAATAAGGAAGAAATGTGAAATGAGGGGAACACCAAGGAAAGGCGGGGGAAAACACAAATGACGGAGGAGCTTATAAGAGAGAAGATTGAAACAAGAGATAAAGAAAGGAATAGAAAGGGAGGGAAGAAGAAGGAAGAGAAGAAGAGAGAGAAAAAAGAGAAAGACAAAAGAAAAAGAGTGAAAAGAGAGGTAAAGAGGAAAGAGGGGGTGAAAGAAGGTTGAGAGACGGGATAATAGAATGATAAAAGATGATGAAAGGGATAGAAACATGAAAAGAAGTGAGAGAGACAAGTAGAGTGTGAAAGAAGAGAAAAAGAAAGCTATTGATGCTGTAGACAAGCTTTCTCTCTTGTTCATCAATCAGTTGAAAATAGTTTTCCCTAGCTTCACACTTCTGTCCATCTTTTTGTTCTAGCAACAGTGTTGTTTTGATAACAGAAAATACCGTAGCATCCAACAGAACTGAAGGCAGCATCAATAAGTACGCTCACAACCAGAAGAACCTTCAAATCACAATAACTAAATTATCAGTTGACCCTTCATTTAGTAAATGTTCATTCGGTGAATATGACAGCATATATGGGCAGCAACGCGCACGTTTACGCATGATCAGGGTTGAATTGAATCACAATATTCTCTGTTTGCAGAGACAATGATCAAAATTCAGCTCAATAAGCATTGGTAACAGCTGAAGTGAGTCAGTGCACAGCCCTCAATCATTACGCATCAAACGTCGTGATGAATATTCAACAGACTCGAGCAAGCTGAATTCTATCGCATCCTTGGAATTCACATGCACTTTCATCATCCTTTTCCTGTTCTTTTCCATCTTCATTTAAATTATTCCCCTTCTCCAACACGTATTTATATGCTTCATTCATTCCTTCTTTTTTCATCACTTTCAACATCGATAAAGTTGAGAGTTTGTTTTAGAATTTCGCGCTTTATGCAGATGAAATACAAGTGTAGGACTAGAATGCATCAATAGAATAGAAAACTAAGAAGTTCGTTTTCGTTCATTGTACAAATGTGTTGGAATCGTAATAGATAAAGGACTCGAAAATTGAGAAAATTTGGATCTACCTCTCTATTCTGCTAATTCCAAGTAGTTCCCTTTCTGAATAAAAAAACTTGAAATTGACAAAACCACATACTTAATAAAACAACGGTTTCGGTTGTTACACCATCATCAATCTCTCGTAAACTGAATACAGTGCAGCAGAATTATACTCGTGGGCGAGCGCTGTGATTGGGAGTTGAACGGCCTATCAAGGTAAACGCCTGCCATTGGCCTAGATATAAGCTCCACCCATAATGGGCGGTTTCTACTTGTTTGACTGCCATTGCTATGACGTTCGAAGAAACAGCCCATTGTGGGAGGAGCTTATGTCTAGGCCAATGGCAGGCGTTCACCTTGCTAGGCTGTTCAACTCCCAATCACAGCGCTCGGTCACGAGTATAATTTTTTTATTAGTCAAAATCTGTATTGGCATCACTATTATCCCAAAAAAATCAAATTGTGACAGTTTTCATCTGAAGTTATAACAATTTTAATAAGTGAGTGCAAATTATGTTCTCATTATTATAAATTAATTATTATTATTCTAATTGGATTGTACGAATTATAGTGTTCCAGAGCTATAATTGAATATTGGCCACTGAGATGTGAGTTGATGTAAAGTTGAACTTTTAACAAAGTTCACAAATTAACTCTGTGTGTATTTGTTGGCCAATAGCGGCAAACTTATCCTCTCTGTCATACCCCTCAACCCCACCCCACACCCAAGGCAATGTCACCTGCAGACCGGATACTGCTGCTTCTACTCGTGATTACTTCTGAGTCGGGCAGAGGACGGACGCTGTATGCTTTGTCTTGTCCACAACTTTCACCCTTCACAGGGTATATACACGTATATGTGTATATACATAGAAAACATGTATGTGTGTGTGTGTGTGATCAATTGAATTGAATGTCAAACGCATCAAATACAGACGGATATTGTACGGATATAGAATTTATGAGCAGAAGGAAAGGTTCAATTGCGTGACTAGAATTCAGAATTGAAGAATCCGTGCAAAAAAAATTGAAAGTTGAATACAGAGGCAAAGTCACAAAGTTATGAAATTGTAGAATCAATACAAGAAGAGAAAAGTATTGGAAGTTGAATGGAGTAGAGAACTTTTTGAATCGAACAGTCAATAGCAGATAAAATAAATGTGAGTATGAAGATGTAGTTTGAAATTACTGTTCATAATGGAAACAATTTGATGTGAAATGGAGTAACGGATAATAATTATTATTCTACGAAAGAAGCAGATAAAAAAATTACAAATTCCGTAGGAAGATTGATATTGAAACAAGTGATCGATACTATACATTTATGTATAATATAATATACTGCATATATCATAATCATAATCCATCATATATAGTATGTGTGTTCAGTAGTTTCTGTAGTAAGGGAAACTTCAACTTGTAGTAGGATCTAACTCAGTAGTAAGAACTTTAATAGAAACTAGTTTGAAATCGAAAAATATTGAGAGACGCACACAACTTCCCTTGTCATTTCCAATTTCGACATTGATTTATTTCGGGGGGAATTTTGATCTTCAATCTGTGAAACACCCAAAATACATTCACACCCTCCATTTCAATATCTCTGTTGTCAACTCCTATTCTAGAGTCATTTCTAGAAGGATGGTAGAACTTTATTGCAACTAATCATTACCTCAACCATAAAAATAAATGGATTGACTGTATGGTTGCCAGCAACACTGGAAACTAGACGACTGGCATCGTGTAAACAAGGCATTATACATACAGTGTAATCTGTCAATGCAAGTTCATGTTTGACTGCTTAACCCCTTCAGCTATTACTCACTTTTCTTTCTTCCCTCTCAACATTCTCTCTCTTCACCTCTTTTGTCTCTCTCTCTCTCTTTCTCTCTAGTCACCCACCTTTCTCTCCCACTTTCCATCTTCTCTGCGTCGGCATGCATAATTCATTGGTTTTATCACGCTAATGTTAACAATTGGGGCTAAGAATATGTATTAGACGGGCCGGGGGCACTTGCAGCATATAGCATGTGTGAAATTTAGGCCAACAATGATCGATAATGCCCGCATTAGTGAAGCGTGAGCAGCTCACAGGCAATCTAAATGGATCACTGGGTTATGAGCATAACTACTACAGTAATAACCCAAGTGCCAGTCAGGCTAGCCTATGATTATGGAAGGTAGTAGCCTATGTAGCCTATAGTAACCTTCCTATGGAAGGTAGATTATGGACGGTCTTTTTAGCCTGATGGGTTAAGGAGATAGTTAGATAGTTCAGATTTGTTAGATAGTGCAGTTAAATTGAATAGTTTGAGTAGGCCTAATTAAAAAGCTTGAGATGATTAGATGTGATAAAAATAGAGATGGAGCTTCTAGATAGGTAAAGGAACTGAGTAACGAGAAAACAATAGTATAGGCGAATGCAAATGTATAGTTAGAGGGGAAGATCATTTTATTAATTTACCTATTATTTTTTATCAATAAATTTATTAGATGGAACTTGGAAACGTCTTATGATCATACCTTATTAGTCATAAATTCATTTTGCTAAGACATCTGGACTGGTAATGAATTAGGCTAGGCGTACACCGGTTAGTCAAGACAAGACAAGACGACATTAGTCACGTTTAGTCACAGAAATTCACATAGCTGCTTATGAAGCAGCACACACCGATGCAATGACTAATCGGTGCATGTTGCTTCATAAGCAACTATGTGGAGTACTATGACGTAACATGACTAATCTCGTTTTGTCTTGTCTTGACTAACCGGTGTACGCCTAGTTTAAGTCAAGACAAGACAAGATGAGATTAGTCACGTTTAGTCACAGTACTTCACATATTTGCTTATGAAGCATCACACACCGATTAGTCATTGCATCGGTGTGTGTTGCTTCATAAGCAACTATGTGAATTATTGTGACTAATCTCGTCTTGACTAACCGGTGTACGCCTAGCCTTAGTTTAAACTAAAAATTGGTTTAACTGTCGTTGGAAAAACCGGCCCTTATGTTTATATCTTATTAGTTATTAATTAATGTTGCTAAGGCACCTGCACTTTTAATAAATTACTGTACATCTTTACAGCTTTCTTCAATGTTTAAAGTGTGGAAGAACTCATATTAATTAACTTAACTCATTCACTATGATGTAGTAAATGACTACATAGTCAATAGTTTACAGTAGAATGTTTATACACTTTCAATTTTGTTAGAAATTTGAGAACAATTCACTTTCTCAGACCATGCTCCTTAGCGAATTCAACTAGCTATTAGCCTATAATAGTTGAAGCTTAAGCCTAGAATTAGACAGTTGGATAATTATTGTAAGCTCAGCAATCAGCGTTTCAAGTTACTTGTGTTATAACTTGTAAATTTCTAAATATTCCGAGGCAACAATAATCGTATGTTATTAGCGTTTGGGTTACAAATTCACATTATTGTTCCAAAGTTAATTTTTTTTGTTTGTTTTTGTTCTGAGGAACAGTCTTAATGACTGCATGAGTGAGAGTTTTATCTCGACAGTATGTCCCGTGTTTTGTAATCATCTAAATGAGCAAGATATTATTCGAATAGCCTAAACACAGTCTATAACGTATTGCACCATATAGGCGCGTATAATAGCGTATTAGAGCCGAATGGGATCTGACGTCTGACCGGTCTGCAGAAAGATTAATCTCAATTTGTAGCCAACAATAGGGGATGAACTCTGTGCTGGGGTCAAATCTGCTCCGAAAACTCTGGATTGTCTCAGAATGTTTCAAATTAAGGAAATTATCACAGACTTGTTTGTAAAGATAATATATATTGCTAAAATATCACGTGATTAGATGACAATTTACATTTTCATGTAGCAAATTTATTCATTTTTACTCAAGTCGTAAATTTTGTGATCGGTTAGTATAAACAAAGACGATAGGAAACTATTAGTATTCTAGTATTCATAAGCTAATATAAGCCAAGTATAGTATAATAATAGTATAATAGTATAATAGTATAATAGTATAATAGTATAATAGTATAATAGTATAATAGTATAATAGTATAATAGTTTAATAGTATAATAGTATAATAGTATAATAGTATAATAGTATAATTTTAGTATAATAGTATAATAGTATAATAGTATAATACTATAATAGTATAATAGTAAACTATTGAGTATTCTAATTGTCTTCGATATAACATACTTTCCAGACATGTTAGCTATGTTATAAGGCTAGGCGTACACCGGTTAGTCAAGACAAGACGAAATTAGTCACGTTTAGTCACAGTAATTCACATAGCTGCTTATGAAGCAGCACACCGATGCAATGACTAATCGGTGAGTGTTGCTTCATAAGCAACTATGTGAAGTACTGTGACTAAAGGTGACTAATCTCGTCTTGTGTTGTCTTGACTAACCGGTGTAAGCCTAATAGTAGTCTTAGAAATAGTCCTTCATGTACGGTACTGATCAGTCAAAACTCCCAGCTATTTGTTGAATGACTATTGAGGATTGTGAGTAGGCTGATTCCTGTATTACGAGTCTGATTGCCTCTGACTATTTGGAAGTTTGCTAAGGCTTCTCTTTGTAAACTTATTCTCAGCTTCGTTATGCAATAAGCGGAACTAAGCTTCAGCTGTTCATATTTCAAAGTAGCTAAGTTCGTAAGTTCACTTACTCAAACTTAAAACTACTCATTGAATTTCTCCAATATCCTTCTTAACTCAATATCCGAACTTTTTAACATAAATTTACTTCCCCTCAACATTTTTATGCAGAAAATTTAATCTATCAATAGTGATTATCAAGACTGTATCCTGTCGTTAGACTGGGAATCACTCATTGTTATACATCAAATAATATTTTTTAGGGTAATGCTATCACTTTTCAAGCTTCAATGTGCATGAAAATGTATCTTTATTAGAGAAATAGTAAGCAGTTAGTGTTCCAACTTTGAAGCCTATAACGGTCTTGAAATACACACATTGACACACGATCATTGCTACGACAACATAAAGGATAAGACACATAGAATCCTCACTATTCAAGCTAAAAACCAGAATGGTATCATTCAACAATAATCTGTTAGCATTTGTTCTGCTATATATCATATATTACATATTCATATTATGATTAATATTATGATTAAACATTTAAACATAGCTAAATAAGCTCTGCGCGAATAATAAAAAATTATATAAATAATGTAAATTGAAATTGAAAAGCGAAAATAGCTATCTTCAGTACACTGAAGATGGCACAATGATGCCGAAACATGTTTGTAAATTCTACCAAATACAGTGATATTTTTTGACTACATCCTAGTGTTTTCATTATGAAAATAGCTATGCATTTAGCAAATAGCCAAACGTTCATAAACTATAATGTAATTCTATTCCATCCCACATCAATCTGCATGATAAATTTATTTCGAATGCGCGTGAAATGCTACAACAAAACTGAACATATCCCCAACTTTGTTGAAGTTCTCTGGAAAATTATGACTGAACTTTGGCACAGTACATAACTTGCAGTGCTATTACTACAACTGTTTCTAAACAATGTCGTGTCATTGTATAAAACAAAACTGAGCTGTAGTGTACACTTCAAGAACTGACCCAGTCTCGATAAACATACTATATTTATGTTTACTTCATATACTGTGTATACTAAGTTATGTAAGGATATACTATCTTAATATCTTTATATCATATAGGCTACATCGAAGTTCATGTAATTGATATGTTGGTCCTAATAATTGAGGGTCAAAATCATTAACAGCCCTTTAGGAAAAGCGCTCTTGTGCTTGATTGTATTGATTTGAATTTAAGAGAAGTGTGTTGACCCCAAATTTGCAGAGAAATAACAAGCTTTGAACATTGTAGAACGTACCCAAAGTTGAAAAAACCCGTTTGTAGTCGGTGCCGGTCGTTGGGTTTTTGAGCACCAAAAAACGTCACAAAACGAGATTTATAAGCCAAAACCGTGTTGAAAACATGAGCCTGCTAGAAAGGTATTTAGTAATTGATTGAGATTTGTAAGCTGAGAATGTGTTGAAAACATGAGCCTGCCAGAAAGGTTTTTTGTAATTGATTGCTCGTTTTGGACTGATGACAATTTGGGAGATAATTTAGGTTGTAGTTGTTATCCTCTTGAAATTAGAAATATATATATATAATATAATAAAACTAGAATGGGTTGTAGAATAAGGTACACTTTAATCCCAGATTTGAAAGATAAGTTTATGAGTGCCGCTTTCCCCAACACTGCTTAAAAGCTATACATCTAGCTTAAGCCTTATTCGGAGAATAGGAAAAGTCAATATTGAGCTTAATATTTAAAGTCAATATTTAATTCAATACATGATTAGTTTGTTGGTAAATACTGAAAACTACAGGTAATATTAATTTTATTGAAATCTCAAAGAAATTAAAACGTTCAAGGAGTGTTCAGAATTTTTAGCAATAGGCCTACTAAAATAATAAATTCAGGCTATAGACTATTAGAACTTTAATGAACGCAAATCTAATTGTTTCACTCCATGCTCTAGATTCTAAGTAAACAGCGAAGTAGGTGCAATTTTAATTCGCACAGAATCAGGTTACCTAGATATTTCCCAAAACAAATCTCCAACACCTCCTATTAAATATTGCCGAATAGCGTGATTTGAAGTTCAGGTTTAATGATTCGTTACCGCGCTGGCCTATTGTTCTACAAAATGTTCCGCCAACTGAAATTCCCCCAGATCAATAAATGGCCCCTGTGAGATCCCATATCCAAACCCGGCTTTAACTCTTTTGGTCTGAAACACTCGTCAGTGAAAACTGACTAAAATCTCGAATTCCCACTAGGATTTCCATAGGGGGATTTTCCAACACGAACAGGATTTTCACAGTAGAGTTTTCCGTGTAGTGACCGCCCTGAAAATCTCGGTATAAAGTGGGCTCAGTCAGATACACAGTATTCGAAAGCCGCATATTCCCCAAACTGTGTTCAATTAGTTTCAAATCACGAGAAAACAATTGCATTGTTTGAATGGGGCAGGTTTCAACTGAACTAGAAAATGTGGATATCGTTCCCTCAACGATAAATATGGAAATAATCGATGGAAATAGTGTTTTTTTTTTCAAATAAATTACTTTGTATTTTCAAATTGATTTAATAATTATACTGCATTCTTTTGTTGTATAATGTACAAAATGTTGCAGTAGGTTTAATTTAGTTTTAAATTTATTTTCAAAATTAATTTTAACCTCTAAATTGAATTGGGTTAATGCTTCTCTCAATATGGCTAATGGTGTAATAATGGTAACTAACTTATCATTCAAGAAATTTTCACAAGTGATGACAATCCAGTCTCATTATTTATCATGAATCACTAACACAAAATCGCCTTCTTGACACTTGACTCATTAATTTGTGTTATTTGGATTATTTTTTCAATAAACTAATTAAATGTTTAAAACAAGTGTTTATTGTGGAAGTCAAGTGACGAAATGAATTGCAGATGGAGAGTGAAGGCAAAATGATCGAATGATTTTCTAAAGTTAAAGATTTGTTATTTCAAAGAGGTCGTTCTCCCCGAAAAAAACAGAACAACGGCAAATTTCAAAGGCGAGATACAGAATTTCAAGATTTCAGACTGAGGTTTATGATTGAAAACTAGGTCAAGGTTGTTTCAAAACCGCTGATTTCAAGGTCATTAAATGCATTTCAAGGTCACATTCACAGACTGCTTTTATCGATGAAAACAAGGTCAAATACAATTCCAGTGTCCCAAATTCGTTGTAATTGTGGCTTCACAAAGGTCATTCACCCCAAAACACATAAAATCGCTGTTTTCAAGGACGTTTACTGCGTTTCAAGGTCTCAGACCACATTTTTCGTTGAAAAATTGGTCAAATACGATTCCTGTATCCCAGATTAGTAATATATTGTTATTGTGGCTTCTCAGCTGTCATTTACCCCGTAAAAACACATAAAATCGCTGATTTCAAGGACGTTTACTACTGCGTTTCAAGGTCGCACATAGCTGTTTGTGTTGAAAACTAGGTCAAATAATATGATCCCTGCTTGTGTCTCAGATTCGTTGTTATTGTCCCATCTCATAGGTCATTCACCCCAAGAACACACTAAATTGCAGGTTCCAAGGCCATGAGTTTTAAGGTCGCGCCCCAAAATCTCCGTTGAATAAAATAAGTAAAAATACGATTCCAAATTTCAATTCTCATTCCGTCTGTCGCTTCCATTCCCAAAACCAGGGGTGCCCACAGGGGGGGGTCATGACGCAGACTGCGTCATTGAAAATCTAGGGGGGGGCTCACTAGATAGAATGCACTTTGGAGGACTTGTCGAAAAATGGAGGAATTTCGAAAAAAAGAAAATTAGTTCAAGTCAGAGAGTAAAGAAGAAGAATATATATATAATTATTATAAATACTGTATAGAAAAAGAATTCTATTCTCTCTGGTTCAAGTCAACAATACTGTTCAGTTGTCCAACAGCTCTGCTTATCTTATAGTAGAAATATTCGTATTTCGAAATTTTGTTTGCAAATAATTAAATGGAGACAGTCCACAGTCTAGACGCAGACACTGTTCAAACAAAGATCGTGAACATGTTCAGTAGAATAAAGTCTCTAAAGTCTCAAAAGTCTCTATTTCTATCACTGTGCAAACATTGGAGAAAATAATTATTTTTCCCATCGAATTCCTTGGCAATTAATAAAATAGTGGTAGAGGGAGTTGAGTAAATATCGAAAATTTATTATTTCATTTAGTTCCTCTCGGATCGTTGACCGAAGAGCGTGTCCGGTAAATTTGTTGAGTGAACAGTGATTTCATGAGTTTTATTTCTCTGTATTCCTACCGATCAAGTGATACCGTGATTTGTGATATTGTTGGTGATAACGGATAACCATAACCAAGCAACTAATAATAATTATAGCCACGGTCCATGAAAGCTCTTAGAAGACATCAGATTCAAGGTTTTTATGAAGTATATATCACATTTTGGAGCATGAGCGTCATTTCAGCTTTTAAAATGGGGTGGCAAGGTTGTGTTAAAGCACCGGGGTTTGGGGTAATACAAGGAAAGGAGGGGGGTCCAGGGCTTCCGAGGAAAATTTAAGTGTGAAATTACGCATTTCAAAACCCTTTTCAACCCCTGACCCTCCACCTGGGGTACGGCCTTGCCCATTCTACACGAGCGTGAAAACCGCGACGGACCGTCATGTCTCAACCTTCCTTTTTGTTTTTGAACATGAAAGCTATTACAGTATTGTGTGCCAGCGAAACTGTTGAATAAAAAATCAAGATTGTGCCACGTTAAAACACACACTTTGTTCAGAGATATTGTGGAACTTCTCCATATTCGGTGAAAGAATAAAAACAAAATTTTGTCTTTTCCACAGTATTTATTTATTAAAACCATACACGAGTTTCAATGCTCATGGCATCATCTTCAGTGGTTGAGAAATTCAGTTTAGGCTCAACCACTGAAGATGATGCCGTGAGCATTGAAACTCGAGTATGGTTTCTTAATTAATAAATACTGTGGAAAAGACAACATTTTGTTTTTATTCTTTCACCGATTGTGCCACGTTTAAATAAACTGTAATTTTTCACTTGTTTGCAAGTAACTGAAATTATTACTGCCTGATTACTAATTGATAATACGATTTTTGGGGTGGCAAAAAAAGGGGTTTGGGAATTTTGGGGTGGCAACTGCCACCCCTTGCCACCCCCAAATGACGCCTATGTTTTGGAGTGTAGTCTTAGTAATCAATGTCTTCATTATTTTATCGTATTGATGTTTACTCCCTTGCCATCTAAATATCCTTGCAAAATACTCTTACTTATATATTGAAGCTCTATAACCATTTACGGTTCAAAAGATCAAACAAGATTAGAAGAAAAAGCTATCTAAAAAACATGAGACTTGATAATTTTTCAACTTTACCTACTTCTACGGTGAATTCAGATATAAGTGAGATGAGCGAGTGCGAATCTAATACCGTACAATTCCTAGTAGGCAATCAGCAATATTATTATTCAAAGATGTAGCCCAGTAAAATAGTACATTTTACCTTGCATTAATTGGAGTAGTCGGTTTTTTTCTAATAATGTTTGTGATTATCCTGGGATGCTAAATTTAAGTTTTCGACCTCGGCAAACTTCCGAATCAGCTTCAAAACATGAACAATTTTGAGGTGCCGCGCCGGTCCAAGATAACATGTAATATTTGGCGGCGCCACGGCGATCCAAGATAACATGTACAATTATTTGAGTTTTTAACCAAAAATTTCAAGTTGAAAAATAGTTTTCTGGAGTTCCGTCGACTCTAAAATTCTCTGAAGTCGCGGGCCCTGCGGGCCCGTTTTACTCCACTGCAATCATGTTGATTATGAGAAGACAAAAATCTAGAGGTGATATTAGGTGATACTAGAGGTATATGTTGACGTTAAAAATATTTATACCCTGACAATGTGTATTATTAGTAGCAATAAAAGCAATTGCAATTGTACGCGAGGGTATAGAATTTTCTATTTATAATTTTTTTTTTTAAAGAGCTAGAGCATCAAACATAATATAAAGACTAGTTTTGAAATTTTCTAGAAGCTTATGAACTGGGCTGGCACAGGAGGCTGGATAGAGTTTTATTTATTATTAAGAACATAACATATAACAAAGCCCTGGCTCTGAACATTTTCTCTAGTCACAACTACTTCTGATTATACTTTACATTGAGAATTGATGTTAAACCTCTCATTACATTGATAAGAAGGAGTAATAACATTGCTTTGTAGAGTCAAGATGCTCTTCTTCAGGCCCGTTTTGCCACAGTCTCAATAGTCCATCTGGATGCATTGAGATTGGAAACCAACTTATGGATTCGAAATAATTTGTTAATAATGTCATGATATTTAACATTTATGGATGGGGGGTTTTTACTTGGACCCTCTTATGTTTGGGAGCCAAGTTCTTCAACTACCTACGAGCATCAGACAAATAAAAGGAAGGAACGGCATCTAAACTTGAATTGAAGAGGTTTTTAATATTAGTGAGTCCCTGCTCATTAGTCTATTTTTTCATGTTCAAGAAGACAGTAATATTGTAACAGTAATTATAATATTTTAGGTGCTATGATCTAAATTTGAACCATCAATAATTGGACTATAAATAAATTTGTTAATAATTATTTACAGCAAAAATTTGCTTTTGTTTCATTTATATTGACGCTGTTTATGTAATATCGTACAATGCTGAATAAATATTTTTGATTTGAGAATAATAATATTGTATGGATATTTCGAAAATTTTGGATGGCCTGACACATAGGATAGCACAGAGCTACTGAATCGAAATCTGGAAAACTATTTTTTTTAAAGAAGCTTATTGTACCTCAAATAAATAGTGCAATGATTGAATGACAAAAACTATTTCCAGTTTGTCTTCAAACCCAAAAACCTCTTCCAGAAGGAAATCCTGGGTGCACCACTGCTCTATATATTGGCGCCAAATCCACGGCTCGCATGTACCAAAACACCTCCTCGGAACGACCATTGCAGGCTTCAATGACTGGACTAATACTAATATACAATAGTTTAGTTCACCTGCAGCTTTGAAATTTTACACTCCTACATTCCTTTGGTCTCAAACCAACCTTAAAAAATCATGGATACATACATGCCCCAATTTTATTATATCTTCTCAAGTATAAATTTTCTTGTTGTGTCTTGATACTTGGTCAATATTGAGTTGAAGCTAGAAGTATACTCGTATTTTAAGGGAAACATTTATCTGATAGATGAATTATTGATACCATTTTCCAAATAAAAAAGAAGAAATTTTCATTAAGATTCCCCACTTTAAAAGATCATAACATGCTCTTTGACAATTATATTTGGAAAAATTTCCCGGGGGAGGACCCCCGACTCCATCTATCTAGTGTATTCCATCATCTTTTAGCTTTAGAAACAAAATTATGGTGTGCTTATTTTTTCGCATTTTTCTGGGGGGAGGAGTATTGTTAAATTCAGGGGGGGTGCGTCATGAGCCTTAGGGGGGGTGGGCACCACTGCCAAAACGCACAAATTTCGAATTTTGTGAATAATGTAATAATTTGTAATAATTTTGTAAATAATTATTGTAATAATGTTTGTAATAATTTTGTAAATGTTTTTCATAATTTTGTAAATATCTTTCAATAATCATTTATTAGAAATATTTCTTTATTAGCCCATCATGCAATCAACCATATCATACGTTTTGCATTATCTCATGATTTCTTTCTATTATTCATTGTTTCTCATTTATATTTATTATTTTATTTTCTCATTATTTATCCCAATTTATTTAAAGTATTGTTTGAAACGTTCCTATGTAATTTGATGCACGCCTACCTTCGACTCCGATTCCTTTGACTTTGTTCATTGCATATTTGCTGGTCTCTGGGTCTAGGCTTTGACAGTAACTTTTTCATTTTCTCCTTGCCATATCAATAATTTTTAATTTTATTGTACTGTTCAATCTCAATAATGTTCCTATCTTATTTGTTTCAGAGTGTACTCCAGCAAACGACAACACTTGTTCAAGATGGCGACCTGTTGTCGTCTCTACAGCAGGTTCACGGCATGGTCGGACAAAATGCTTCGAACAAAAAGCAGGGAGTGTCGGCAGAAAGTTCCAGAAACAATCAGACGGCTACCGATATACAGGTTCAGCACTTCGAGAAAGATTTCAGGTGAGCGAAATGTTTTTTTCAGAGGTTGATGCCTAAATGAGTTCTAGGCTTGTGCGAGGGTGATGGGAGGTGTGATGATGAGAGATGAGCATAAAGACTGATTTTTAGGCAACTTGGACCCTCTTGTCCTCCGATACCCGGGAGTTGCCAGTTGCCAGGGGAAAATCATGGTCACTACTGTGAGCGAACAGTTTAAAAATTAACGGGTTTACCCCGTTGCTTGCTCAGTAATGTATCGTTTGGGAATACAGTATCATTGCAACAGACTTGTATAAGTATGAGCTTCCTCTAGATTTCACATCAAATCTCGCAGTGCTGGAAGCACGCAGTAGAAAGGAATACGCCAAAGGTTTTTTAATATAATAGATGAGGTGAATCAGTGAAATAATAAATTTTGTCAATTCCACAAAAATTAAGTTCGAATCTTAAACTATACTCGAGTTCCAATGCCCAGCATGGCATCATCTTCAAGGACTTCAAGATGATGAGTAATAACGTTATTGTAATACTTTTTTACTTCATTCACTTGAATCGTTTTTTTAACTTTGTTAACCTGAATCTTCAAATATTTAGGCTTTTTGAATGATTGTTGATTTCTATTTCTATTTTAGAATTGATTTTGTTATGGTAAGGAGCTTTTTCATGCGAATAAACACATTTTATAAAATAAATGTGACAATAAAGAATTTTGAATTTGAATTTGAATTTGAATAAAATAAAAAATTTATAATCAATCGAGATATGGTTCCAGTATTCATTCTATACAGCAAAATCTTCTTCAATATTATTTATAAAATTTAGAAGTGAAAAATAATAAGCTAATATTAAAATTTAAGAGTGAAAATAATAGTTTAATATTAAAACTTATGTGAAAAATAATAATATTCCAGCAATGAAATCAGTATTACATATGAACCTTAAAATCAGTATTCGATACATCAATCGATTCATAGGCCCACCTTCAATAAGATTTTAATGATACAAAAAGCTCATAACAACTTTCACAATACGATTGCACATAAGACGTACATAATGCTATTAGTCTTATATTCTACAAACACTGTCTTATTATCGTATTATCGAAGTACCTGGCAGAAGTCAAGTCAACCATTGTAACGAAACAAAGGAAAGCTGGTCGCATTACAAGCGCTTACTTGAATTAACTTTGCATGGATTGTATAAGGTACCAAACAATGTATGCACCTTCCCAGATAGTTGTAAAATGTAATAACAAGCGCTTGAAACCAGCTCTTTGTGTTAGCTCACTAAACTATGAATTGATTGGTTCACAAAAATTTATTGACGGTAACGATATCACAAGCTTTAAATCTACGTATTTAACCTCTCAGTGTATAACTAACAAAATGTATTAGAGGGTACTACCTCTATTGCAATTCTCTCAGTCTATAACTATAAGAAAATATATTAGAGGATACTCCTTCTATTGCAATTTCATGGTGAACATCATTCATTGGTTTGTTTCTAGCTCAAAACAACTCATCAAAGCTGCTATCCTGGACAATGATTTCCTGAAAAATCTCAGTTTGAGCCAAGTGAGAGAGTTGGTTGAGTCCATGCATCCACAGGAATGCACAAAAGGCAACTATGTGATAAGGGAAGGAGAGTCAGGTAAATCTTTGAAGAATTTTAAATTATCTCATTGTCAAAAAATACAAAATACAAAAATAATATCAGAGACAATTCTACTTCTTAATTTTCAATGTTATTTATATATTGTTGATGTATATATATTGTTAGAATTGTTCTTGATAAAGTTCACAAAACAGTAGAATTCAATTGTTATAAGATTATCAAGTAATTATATAATCACCATTATATATTATCATTAGACTATACTGTTTTCACTAAATTTCATTTTCTTGTATTTTTGGAACTGCCAACATAGTGAGACGCAGTTGTCAATTTCTATTTCAATTCTAGTCTATTACAGAATAATTATATACAATTCACATGTATAGGCCTAAGCATGCTATAGAAGAGAAAAATACCAATAATAATAAATAGAAGTTAATTCTATAATATTAAGAAAATAAAAGAAAATGAAATTTAATGAAAACAGTAGGCTAGTCTAATGATAATAATGGAGATTTTTTGAAATTAAAATGAAAAAGAGAAGTCAATTTTGGAAACATTTGAATAGAAATTTCAAATTTTGACACGGAAATAATTGAATTCATATAGGATTCTCAACATTTTTTAGAATTCTTATTGTGCTTTTGTTGAGTGGAAGTGTAGTTTAATTATTGTTCCTTCAAGTCTTGATATATTTTTATAACACAGGATAAACTGTTACAGTACTGCATTTGGAAAATTATGTGATAATTTATGGCAAAAGTTTTAATTGCTGCCGGCATTCTTAAGGTGATAGAGAAAAAATATAATTAATTTTGATATGGAAATTTGTAACCGAATCCAGCTATCAATAGTCCATGTCTATATTTGTGAGAGAGAATTGTTTCTATAACAGATAATAATTTTTTCTCCTAAAAAAGAAGTTTTGAACTTAGCAAGTTGATTGACACTGTTTCAAAACTTTTGATGAGCTGGCTCCAATAATGGTGCTTACAGGTTGGATGATACACTAACTTAAACTATCAAATTATTCTCAAAAATAGTTATGAAATGATTATTTTATGTTTCAGGTGCTCATTTATACGTGGCTGCAGAAGGAGAATTTGAAGTGATCAAAGATGGAAAGGTTCTGGGACACATGGGACCAGGAAAGGCGTTTGGGGAGCTCGCTATACTCTACAATTGCACAAGAACAGCTTCAGTTAGAGGTCAGAATATATGAAAATCAATAGAAATGATTATTATTATAAATGACATAATCTTCACTTGTACAAAGCAGATACTTCCAGTTACCATAATCACTAAGTTACATTTTTTCCAAAACAATTTTATACCTATGCTTATTGGTTAAAAATATTAAAGCGTACAAATCAGTAAACTCTAAGACCGAGCTTTCACCGGTAGAGTCTTAACTCAATCTAAAATTTTCATTTTCAATTTATTTCACACACACAACATTAATAAAACACTAGAAAAGTAGGCTAATCCAAAAAAGAGAAAGGTACTGAATCGAAAGTTCTCCCAACTATGGATATCCATGTCATATAGGAAGGCTTTCAATTCATGGAAGTTGAGGAAGGATGCAAGGAGTAAGGGTGTAATAAAGGAAGGTGTGATAGTCCAGTACAGATCTGAAAAACGCCTGTACTAAATTAGCAAGCAAGCACACAAATCAGAAGAGTCCTACGATAAGTTCTTATAGGTAGAAAAATAGTTCCTTTTAGGTCAGCTATTGATGTCTTGTTTCATTTTCTTTGTTATTCTGGCACAGCTAATTAATTGTTCAGGCAACCTTTTTTATAATGTAAGTGCTTATGTAGCCTATATAAGTTGTCTTCTGATAGTTTCAATGTTAGTATTATAGATTAGATATTTATTCGAGGTGGGTCTCAGATTGTATTAGTTATTTTATTTGAGCAACAAAAAATCAATTTTATGTTTATTCATATATTTTATTACATTCATTATGTACAACTGTCTAATTGTTAACACATTGAATTCTTCAAATGTTAAATCTGTTGGGAGAAGTCTAGGTTTATTTAAAATATTTACATATTTAGATGACTTGGATTCAAATTTTTTTTGCTTCATGTAATTTATAGGAAAGATATCTTATTCTTTTGCAGATAAATTTTATGTGAATGTCCCACTTACTTTTACTTCTAAAAATGTTTCCATGTAACTCGAATTCCTTTCAAAAGTGCAATCTTTCAGTTATATAACAGAAGCTGAGAGTAATTAATAGAACACGTATTGAGCTAGCATTGTTAGATACTTGATTAGTGATTTACAGTTGAACTTAAATCTAATAGAACATGGTTGTGAATAATGAGTGGACCTTATTTGAATATGACAAGTGAATTAAGCCAACACATGCCAGGCAGGTTTCAGTAGATTGAAGACAAGAGTTGAAGTGTACTTTCCTAAGTAACCCGTGTAATTTTTCACAGTGCTTCATTAATATGTCAGAGAATTGTTTTTGTTGTGATGTAATTGTCAAATTTTGTTGAAATTTTTTAAAACCTGTTGAGTTACGCTGAAAATGCTATTTCGATTGGATACAATATTTTCAACTTTTTTTTTCAAAAACGTTTTAAACAAAATAAATTGTGTTTGAATAGCCTACTGTGATTTTCTCAATTATGTCATTCTACATTTTTTCAACTGTAAAATCTCTGACACAATATTATGACGTTTTCCTATTCGAGTAAAGTGAATAATCGTGTGATATGTGGAACTGCTATTATCAAATTATCTTAGAATGGAAGAATCGGAGACTTTGCAAATTTACGATCGAATTGTTGATTTTATATTAATTTTGATAGGAATAAGTCGACAGTCCCTTATTGAGATGCATGAGAAACTGTTGGCTGGTGAGCTTTCTATTACTGTATTACAGTAATTTGTGGCTTTGTACTACTATTTTTGCATTGTATAGGCTATATCTATTAATTTATCACTATTCTTATTTTAAAAAATAGAAATGATAGAATGGTGTGAGCTATTGAACTAATGAATATTCTCATCAATTTTTGTTCCAAGTCGTTACTCTAATGGAATTTTATTAAAGTATTTCGTCATGGAGAACAACACTGTACGTACAGTACGGTAAAAATTTTTAAACATACGTACGGTAAAATTTTTTAAACAAAAATATATCAATCAGAAACACTATTTAAGAAATTTAAAAATATTAATGAATGATACACCACAATGAAATTTATCAATAATATTGGAGGATATAATTATGACAGAGAAATCAAATTTTGAACTTTGGTATTTTGTTAGATAAAAGTATCAAATACTGTAATTTTATTCCAAAGCTAGGCCTTCAAGTATCTGTGTTAAAATAATTGAAACAACCCTTCTAATTTGGAAAAGTAATTTTGATTTTAATTTTGATTTTGGGTTGAATGCTAGAAAAGAAAGTGAGCGCAGTTTTCATGTCTGACCCTGTATAAGCTTATCTAGTGGATTGAGGTGAAGTCAATAATACGACTAGATATAGTAAGACTCGGTGCTATAATATATCAATTTTAAAATTAAATTCACACAATACAAATATCTCAGAAACTAGGAACTAACATCCTAAATCTGTGCTTTAAAGATCTTAATAAAATTGCATAATTCACTTTGATCTCAGAAGGAGAAAATTTTATGATTGAATCTTGAGGTTTCTTAAAATTTTGAAATTGATTGAAAAGTTGAAGTTGATTAAATATTGTTACCAGGCCTGGACTTTTCAAAAAACAAATATACTAAGTTTACTCGCTAGGTTACATTTTTTTACATCTTAAACTAGTCGCAGACGCTGATATGTGCGTAGATAGGTTACGACGGTCCCAATTACGAATTTAAGTAGAACTTGAAAAAGTCTGTCACTCATAACACGCACTAGATCATCGGCCGAATATAAAATTGAATTTTGGTACTTAGCGGATCCTGGTGACTTGAGACTCCTTCCCGAGGGTGGTCACTTATCCCGACGTACACCCATTGTACGCCCAAGCAGCGGTAATCACTTCTAGGTCGGTGTCACTCAAGCCAGGGACACTCCAAGTGTAGAGGAACAGATTCATTGCCGAGTCACGGTTCAGACCCGCAATTGTCGAAGTTCAAGACATCAGAGTCGATCACGAAGACTTCCGGGTAAATCAAGGACCGCTGTAATTTTCAAATTACAGAATAATAATAATATATTCTACTACAGACTGAATACATACAATAAATTTACTGTTCACAAAATTCATGGGCAGAAGGCCTGAATAAATATAAAATATTCCTTAAAATGTTGTTTAGAAAATCTGTGCATAAATGAGCCACTAATTTAAGTAATTTGTGACATACATTGATATTCAATCCACAAGAACAACAGATCAATCTGCTAGGAATCCTAAACGGTGATTAAATAAATACAATGTTACCCAACAATATGGTAGTACAACTTTACCAACTGAATCGAACACAGAAATACTCTACTTAGTCATAAAGGTACTTTAAGAACAAGATTTAAAAACAATTATCAAAATATACTTTGCCATTGTGTAATCTAATTCGATTACACTCAGTGAATGGATCTATCTCATTACATGAAAACTAAAATTAGAAGTTTAAGTAATTCCATGACATTTTCTTTGGATTGTAATTCTTTAGCTACAGTAAAATTGAAGATTAAAAAGGTAATTGTGACATGGAAGAATTATACCTTGTGTTTTCACAATGATTAAGGTTATATTGAATGTACTCGTTTCCTATCAGAGGTTGGGTTAGGCCCAAAAAACATACTAACATCTCAGGTGAAGTTTACACTATGAACTATTGTACATAACCTTAATTGAACAATTTAAATCAGACTAAATTTTGGAACACAAGAAGTTTTTGATTTAACGCCTGTTTTTCCTTTCCTATAAGATTGTATTGCTTGATCCAATAAATGATTGTGATTATAAATGAATAAAACTTAAAACACCAATCTTAATACTAATTTCACGTACCTTACATTAGCGGAGAGGTTGACCTATATCCAATTATAAAAATATATATATAGCACGAGCTCACTACATTACAAAAGGAAGCTGAGGCGTGAGGCGCCTACAGCAAGATTAATTACTTGTATAAGTTAAAATATAAAAAAAATCCATGGTTTAAACAACTTTAACCGCCACAAATGAAATTTGTCATCTTGGTCTCAGTTCAGATTCGAAGTGACCCTCCTGGTCGACAACTCAGATGTCAGCCTTACTATTTCCTGTTGCCTTATGGGTACCCTCGCGCCTCGCCAGTAACCAGCCTCTTCATTGGCTCTTTCAAAACGCACGTTAGGGACGGCGGAAGGCGACCGACCAATCCTAGCCTTTCTTACTAACTTCGGTCAGAGTCAAATTTTTATAAACCATTTTCCGATGGTGTGAAACAAGAAATTACAAAGTCTGCGTTCTCACGCTTAATAAATAAAAATCGACCAGCGCCGGCTAGTCGAAGCTGACACGATGCAATATACAAGTTTTGAGTCGCGACAATTCTTGATAAATAGAGAGAGAGCGAGAGCGAGAGAGAACTAGGTTCATGGTTAAAAGCGGCGGTCACTTGCCTTTTCTCACGCTACTAACACAAAGAGATAAATATAAGTTGTGCTGGTACAATACACCCACACTCCCTGTGTGAAACACCGAAAAAGAATAGAAAGTCCAGAAAAAAACAAAATAAGGTAAATAGCAGAGCAGCTGATAATACAAAACTCCAAAGTGAAATAAACTTGAGTAAGTTTATTGACGTCGATCCAAGAAGTGGCCATTCTTCCGAGATAAAGGTAACAAACTTCCCAACAAAACCATTAAGGACAAAATTTAGAAGAGCTTAGCTTGGCGTGCGTCCACACCAAACGTCACCACAAAATGCCAACAAAAGTAAAAAAAATCAGAGAACTCTGCTGATTAGGACAAGTGACAAAGCCTAACTTCAACACCAAATACAGAAAATATTATACAACAGCATTCCGTACGCGGATATTATCCCTAACACTACTTACGAAATTATCGTTACTACTACAAATGATATTACCTTTAATGCTACTAAAGATATTACTATAACACTACGAATGATATTATAATTACCGGTACCGGGTTTGAAATTAAAAAAAAGAATGATGACAAAAGGGTATCCTCTCAACTGGAGGGGTAAAAACAAAGAGATATCCATCAAAAAATGTCAACAGAGTCTATACAACCTACGTTAATGATAATTCCTAATTATAATGATTATTATTTCTCAAGGTTCTTGAAAATTTTATCAGTAATCTGATTCTAAAATTTAATCCCTAATTATATGACTTACTGTTTCTATTACTATTACTGATTATATGACTTAAGTTATCAATAAGTGACGAAATCACTACCTTATCAACTATTTGAATATCTACATTACCAAAAATAATATTTTCAGAATATCTTTAATATTTTCTACACAGCTATAGTTTGCTCGACAGGGACTATGCTAAATTCTCCACAAACTTTACTACTTGTGAGTGCCGGCGACATGACTATGCGGTAGCGCGCATTACCTACAATAATCAGTACAAATACCAACTCAAAATCTTCCAGACCGGAAACTGACTTGAAGTCAAACATTCTGACACAAATTCAGGAATGAAGGGAAACAACACCAACACAATAAGTTGAGACGAATCAACCGTTATACAACTTTAGTTGAGAAACATGGCCTCGCTGTATGAAACGATCAGTAACCGGATCATGTAAAGCGGCAGTGACCGGAGTCAACCAAGACTTGATCACATAAGGACCTTTCCAACGAAAACTGAGTTTACTAGACACTTTATTAACAGCACTGCTTTGGACATGTGCTCGCAAATATACCAAATCACCAATCTTGAATGGGACATCCACTCTATGTCGGTCATATTTTCTTTTCACTTGAGCGTGTGCTCGCATCAAATTATTTCGGGCTTTTCTCCACATTTGCACAGTGCCCTGATTCACTCGATCGGGTAGTACATCTTCAATATTCCAAGCATTGAGGAGGGGATGATTTGGACTATACCTGAACATTAAAGAAAACGGAGTACAACCAGTACTTTCATGAGAAGCTAAGTTGAAAGCTAAAGGGAGCCAAGTCAAACTTTCATTCCATCTAGTTTGACTGTCAGCATGGAATGCAATTAATGCACTCTTCAAATTGCGATTTACACGTTCGGCCACATTAGGACAAGGATAATAGGGCGTGGTCCGGATATGGGTAATGCCCAACTGAAAACAGAAGTTTGTGAACATGCTCGATGTAAAAATTGTTGCATTATCAGTGACAATCCTCTTAGGCACAGAAAAATTGACAAAGATAGACTTGAGCGCATTGATAACAGCCACAGTGTTTCCTTTCCGCAACGGTACTAACCAACAGAATTTAGTGAACGCATCCACACAAGATAGAATTTGAGTGTGACCTTGAGTGGTTTTTACAAGTGGGCCTACTAAATCACAATAAAAACGCCCTAAAGGCTCTTTTTCAACCTGAGAAGCAAGAAAACCGAAATTCTGTCTCTGAGCTGGTTTACTTTTACCACACAAATCACATGATTTGACTAAACAAACAACATCTTTCCTAATACCAGGCCAATAAAAATTTTCTAAAATCTTATATTGGGTCTTAGCAATCCCAAGATGTCCGCCTAGGGTAGACTGGTGATAATACTTGAAGACCAGGGGCACAAGAATTTTGGGAACCACAACCTTAAGATGATCAGAACCTCTCAATTTTATGACAAGTACGCCCTTACTGAGACTATAGGGAAAATGATCGATATTATTTTCAATGTTACCCAGTATTTCTTTGCAAAAGGGGTCAGTCTCCTGGTGAGATCTTATGTCTGTGAACACCAGAGGAAAATCTGTCAACTTTAAAGTGTTAAACAATGAAAACAATGGTTCAATTTCAAAATCTGTAGTTTCGACAATATCACTGGTATCTCCTTCGTCTTGATACATCCTAGACAAACAGTCGGCGACAACATTCAAACGACCAGGTACATGGCAAACCTCAAATTGAAAAGACAGAAGTCTTAAAATCCAACGACTAAGACGACCAGTTTGTTTTGGGTTATTTAAAATCCAAGTGACAGCAGAATTGTCAGTGAGAAGCTTAAATTTGGCATGTTGTAAATAAAGTCTGAATTTTTCCATACCAAAGATGGCGGCTAAACACTGAGTTCATAAGTTGAGTATTTAAGTTCTTGTTGAGTCAACTTTTTGGACGCAAAGGCAATGGGTTGTAAGATTCCATCTGATTCTTGTGACAACACAGCGGCGATCGCGGTGGAACTCGCATCGGTCTGCAATACAAACTGTTTATTAAAATCAGCTGTTCTCAAAATCGGAGGATTAGTGATAGCCTTTTTCAACTTTTGCAAAGCATCCTCATGCTCTTCCTTCCAAATGAACCTAACATTTTTCTTTCTAAGAGAATTTAAGGGACAAGCGATCTCGGCGAAATTTGGAATAAATTTGTGAAAGTATCCTAACATACCAATGAAACCAGCTATCCCTTCTGGGACTTAGGGCTGGAAACTCCCGTATACTTTGTTCTATTGGGATCGATAGATATACCGTTTTCGTCAACCAGGTGACCTAAAAATGAGATTTGTTTCTTAGCAAATACGGCCTTCTCAGGATTCACTGTGAAACCGGCTTCTTTCAATTTAGACAAGACCACGTTAATGTGGGACAAATGAGAATCGAAATCTTTTGAATAAATGACAATATCATTCAAATAATGAAATACAAACTTGTATTTGACCTCTTCAAAAAGAGTATCAAGTACAGATGACAACACTTGAGCTCCTGTGGCCAAACCGAACGGTATTCTTTTAAATTGAAAAGTTTGTTGCATAGTGCAAAACGTAGTAAGGTGACGGCTTTCCTTGGCTAGGGGAATTTGATAATATGCCTGATTTAAATCAAGTACAGAAAAATATTTCGCGCCGTTGAAAAAGTGAAAGCAGTTCTCAATGTTTGGCAATGGGACTGAATCTAGACATACTTTCTTATTCAAATAGCGGTAGTCCACAACTAGACGCCAAGATTCACTATCGGGATCATCCTTATTACCTTTAGGCACCAAGAAGCAAGGACTAGAGTAATTGGAAATAGCTTTACAATCACTCCATCTTTCAACATTTTCTTAACCTTAGTATTGACAATCGCCATCTTCATGGGATTCAACTGATAGGGAGGACGTCGAACCGGTTCTGTAGAAGTTAATCGAATTTGATATTCAATAAGGTTGGTCTTACCTAAACGTTTGGATAATACTTCATCAAACTCGGATAATACAGCATTCAAACGAGATTGCTCCTCAGACTTCAGACTGACTTCACCTTCAGATGCGGTAATAGTGTTGGCCAGATTAGAGAATAAAGCCTTCCAGTTATTCACAAATTCAAATTTAAATTTAGGTCTGAAACCGAAATAATATTGTTTATTGAAAAGATCAAGTATTAATTTAGAATAATTTATGAAATCACATCCTAAGATCACAGGGAAAGACAAATTGTCAGCTACAAAAAATTTGAAACACCAACTAAAATTTTCAATTTTAATTTTAAGAACTATGGATTCAGAAAGAATCAATTGGCTTTGGTTGGCGGTAGTACAACTGAGATGTTCTTTTAATATGCTCAAATTAGGGTTTTTCAAAAGTAACTCTTCTAAAATTGGTTTAGAAATAATTGATCTGACGGCGCCAGAGTCGATTAATGCAGGAGCACTTAGCGTCTGTACGCCTAATTTGCATACTATAATAGGAACAATATTGGTTGGCAAAGCTTTAATTTTACTGTTAGCCGGATGTCTCCTATCCAATTTTTTACGACGGTAGGATCTTCTTTGAGTTTTGGAATTAGAATTGTGAGAAATCTCATTATTTTTGGGAACTACCTTGTAAGATAGAGTATTACAACCGTTTTTAAATTTAGAAAAGGATTTATTATTGTTTTTGGCCATTGCCCTAGTCGTATTAAATGCCTTCTTATTTATTCCGTTTTCTAGTCCACTCTTTTTGTTCCTACAATCTCTCGAAAAATGCCCAAATTTTTGACAGGTATAGCACTTAACATTTTGATCACTTTTAGGCTGATTATTTGAAAAGGCAGGTTTAGAATTTTGATTATTAGGGAATTTTCGGTAGTCGGCACTAGATGGATTAGACCTACAATTTCTAGCTATGTGTCCTTTTTTTACAATGAAAACAGATTTGCCTACTATTGAGATTGTTCACTTTCTGATTAGAATTATTACTATTCTGCGAACTCTCTACACGATTTCTTTCATTATCAGCGAAGCTAATGTTTTGAGCTTGTACACTTAATTCATTAAGTTCTTGGAATGTATGGGGCCTATTCTGAAAGACTAAGCGGCAGCGTTCCGCAGGATTTAAACCGGAACAAATGTTGTTTACTATTTCACTTTCACTTAATTTCAGCCTCAGCAATTTAGCTGCTTCTTTAATTGAAACTATATAAGCTGACAACGGTTCACCGGACCTTTGTAGACGGTAAAACTCTTCTCGTTCAATCACGGACAGAAGTCTTTTTGGGATAAAAAATCTAATGCTTCACGGTGAAGGTCATCAAATGAAAATTAGAATTTATAGCAAAA
Source organism: Laodelphax striatellus (assembly GCA_017141395.1). Classification (NCBI taxonomy): domain Eukaryota; kingdom Metazoa; phylum Arthropoda; class Insecta; order Hemiptera; family Delphacidae; genus Laodelphax; species Laodelphax striatellus. Next base: position 48,000,512 of record CM029530.1, read on the forward strand.
CTAATTCGATCACCAAGAGGTCCAAAGCAAAAGGGTTGAAGAATATGGAATAGCTGAGTAGCAGCTAAGTTAAATTGTGATTGAATTTTCAAGGCTATGGATAAAAATTTCAATAAATCTTCAATAACCAAACCATCAGTGTGGGGTAAGTCCCTCAACAAATTTTCAATAGGATTCGGGAGACGATTATATATGTTGCTGAACATAGGTTCAGAAGTCGATCTACCCAACGAATTATGCAAATTTCTACTTGGCTGGACCACAGGCACAAAACAACTAGTACTGGTTGACGCAATAGGAGGTCTGTCATCAACAGGAATAAGATTATGAGTTGCCAAGTTAGGAAGGGTAACAGTCAAACGTGGGCCTCCAGTACAAATTACATCACTGACCTTGGATGTTCCTGTTTTAACAACGGTATCAACCTTGGACGACTCGGCGGTCCGTTCACCTTCTCCCAACTCTTCTGTCGGTTCCAGGACAACAGGACTCAATGCAGGAGTGGCATAGGTGCCAGCAACGGGCGACGTGGCACGACTCTTGACAACAGACTGTACTCCAACCAGGATATCAAAGACAGCCTTCAACGTTTCAATATTACTCTGTAATTGTTCAATGAGATTATCATCAGGTTTTCCCTTAGCATAAATCAACAAGTGTACAATACGATTCAATATATGCAAAAATTGGGTAACAATCCTTTGGAAATGATTTTTCCTTTCTGTCTCAGTCAATACCTCAAAATGATCTAGGTAATTATCAAAGGTACTGATAGCAGACAAAATCGTCTTTAATTCTGCTTCAGCGCTAGTTTCATCATAGACCGCTCTATAAACTTTAGCATTAGGTACGGATCTTAATTCGCGGTACTTGGTTCTTAAAGCTTTGACATCCAGCTCTTGGACTGAGCTACTTGGCAAGCCTAAGGCTTCAAGTTCAAAAAGAAGTGTTCTACGAACTAAATGATTAGGGTTAATATTGTGAGAGAATAACAAGGATAAGTCGAAATGTTTTTCAACTTCGGCTTTGACATCCCAGTAATTAATATTTGGACCAGGGCCGGTTGCAGGCGAGCGCACGGGTGAACCCATCATGGCAGATATTACAATACACACACAATATTCTCTTAAATTACCTTGAGTTTGTCAATTACTCACTACAATCTCGTCCTAACATAGTGTACACCTCAATCCAAGCATAAACAATGGTCAGTCATGAGAAGAAAATTAAGAATTTTTTTTATTTTTTTTTTTATTTTAAATTTTAAATTTTATATTTCAAGGGGGATGGACCAACCCTGAAAAGCAGAGTGGCGCAGTTGAAACAACCCTTCTAATTTGGAAAAGTAATTTTGATTTTAATTTTGATTTTGGGTTGAATGCTAGAAAAGAAAGTGAGCGCAGTTTTCATGTCTGACCCTGTATAAGCTTATCTAGTGGATTGAGGTGAAGTCAATAATACGACTAGATATAGTAAGACTCGGTGCTATAATATATCAATTTTAAAATTAAATTCACACAATACAAATATCTCAGAAACTAGGAACTAACATCCTAAATCTGTGCTTTAAAGATCTTAATAAAGTTGCATAATTTACTTTGATCTCAGAAGGAGAAAATTTTATGATTAAATTTTGAGGTTACTTAAAATCTTGAAATTGATTGAAAATTTGAAGTTGATTAAATATTGTTACCAGGCCTGGACTTTTCAAAAAACAAATATACTAAGTTTACTCGCTAGGTTACATTTTTTTACATCTTAAACTAGTCGCAGACGCTGATATGTGCGTAGATAGGTTACGACGGTCCCAATTACGAATTTAAGTAGAACTTGAAAAAGTCTGTCACTCATAACACGCACTAGATCATCGGCCGAATATAAAATTGAATTTTGGTACTTAGCGGATCCTTGATGACTTGAGACTCCTTCCCGAGGGTGGTCACTTATCCCGACGTACACCCATTGTACGCCCAAGCAGCGGTAATCACTCCTAGGTCGGTGTCACTCAAGCCAGGGACACTCCAAGTGTAGAGGAACAGATTCATGGCCGAGTCCCGGTTCAGACCCGCAATTGTCGAAGTTCAAGACATCAGAGTCGATCACGAAGACTTCCGGGTAAATCAAGGACCGCTGTAATTTTCAAATTACAGAATAATAATCATACATTCTACTACAGACTGAATACATACAATCAATTTACTGTTCACAAAATTCATGGGCAGAAGGCCTGAATAAATATAAAATATTCCTTAAAATGTTATTTAGAAAATCTGTGCATAAATGAGCCACTAATTTAAGTAATTTGTGACATACATTGATATTCAATCCACAAGAACAACAGATCAATCTGCTAGGAACCTAGACTGGTGATTAAATAAATACAATGTTACCCAACAATATGGTAGTACAACTTTACCAACTGAATCGAACACAGAAATACTCTACTTAGTCATAAAGGTACTTTAAGAACAAGATTTAAAAACAATTATCAAAATATACTTTGCCATTGTGTAATCTAATTCGATTACACTCAGTGAATGGATCTATCTCATTACATGAAAACTAAAATTAGAAGTTTAAGTAATTCCATGACATTTTCTTTGGATTGTAATTCTTTAGCTACAGTAAAATTTAAGATTAAAAAGGTAATTGTGACATGGAAGAATTATACCTTGTGTTTTCACAATGATTAAGGTTATATTGAATGTACTCGTTTCCTATCAGAGGTTGGGTTAGGCCCAAAAAACATACTAACATCTCAGGTGAAGTTTACACTATGAACTATTGTACATAACCTTAATTGAACAATTTAAATCAGACTAAATTTTGGAACACAAGAAGTTTTTGATTTAACGCCTGTTTTTCCTTTCCTATAAGATTGTATTGCTTGATCCAATAAATGATTGTGATTATAAATGAATAAAACTTAAAACACCAATCTTAATACTAATTTCACGTACCTTACATTAGCGGAGAGGTTGACCTATATCCAATTATAAAAATATATATATATAGCACGAGCTCACTACATTACAAAAGGAAGCTGAGGCGTGAGGCGCCTACAGCAAGATTAATTACTTGTATAAGTGAAAATATAAAAAATCCATGGTTTAAACAACTTTAACCGCCACAAATGAAATTTGTCATCTTGGTCTCAGTTCAGATTCGAAGTGACCCTCCTGGTCGACAACTCAGATGTCAGCCTTACTATTTCCTGTTGCCTTATGGGTACCCTCGCGCCTCGCCAGTAACCAGCCTCTTCATTGGCTCTTTCAAAACGCACGTTAGGGACGGCGGAAGGCGACCGACCAATCCTAGCCTTTCTTACTAACTTCGGTCAGAGTCAAATTTTTATAATCCATTTTCCGATGGTGTGAAACAAGAAATTACAAAGTCTGCGTTCTCACGCTTAAGAAAAAAAAATCGAACAGCGCCAGCTAGTCGCAGCTGACACCATCCAATATGCAAACATTGAGTCGCGACAATTCTTGATAAATAGAGAGAGAAAGAGAGAGAGAGAAGTAGGTTCATGGTTAAAAGCGGCGGTCACTTGCCTTTTCTCACGCTACTAACACAAAGAGAAATAAATATAAATTGTACTGGTACATGATTCAATATTAGTTTATTATAATATAATTATTTGATAATGAATTTCTTAAATGATTTGAAGGTGAATATTAATTATTAGTAATTTATGAAGAAATTAATTTTCAAAGCAATATGAAAACGTTATTAGAGTAACCTACAATCAATCTGTCATAACATGGTCTCTCTACACAGTAGCCTACAACATGTGACTTCCAGTATGATGCATTCTCATATTTTCATGTTAAATAATAAAATAGTAATTTTTCAAAAATTCCAAAATGCTGCTCTATAAATTTATTAATATTAATTTAAAAAAGACAAATCCCATTTCAGCTGTCAAGGATTCAAAAGTATGGGTGCTGGACAGACGAATTTTCCAGCGAATCATGAAAAGAACCGGATTGCAGAGGCTTGAGGAGAATATTAGTTTTCTACGCAGTGTTCCGCTACTGCATAATCTGAGTAGTGATATGCTGGCAAGGATAGCTGATTGCTTAGAAGTGGTGAGTAATTATGTTTCAATATGAGATAAATTTCATCCGTTATAGATTATTAAATTACTTGGTATGAATGGGCTAATTTGAGTTTTTTTAGTTTATTATTTCATAGGTGTGAAGAAACTCGAAGAGGCTCTTAAAAATAAAGTTCTATCAATAGATTTTTCAAAATATAAGATCAGAAGAGGCTTTAGAGTCACACATTAGAAAATAAAAGCTAAAACATTTTTATAATTGGACATAAAATTGGTCCAATATGCATATACATATACAATATATACAATATATAATTATAAAATGTATAATATATACCATATGGGAGTGTCCGTAGCCGAGGGCGATAAGCGCCTGTCTGATAATAATCCAAAGGTTCCAAGATCGAATACAGTTGCCGGAACGGATATTGACAGAATTAAACGGCCACTCCCGTCTTTCGGAGGAGACGAAAAGCCGTCGGTCCCGACTGCCTAAAAACAGTCGTCATCTGTCATCATCATCCCACGCACAAGCCTAGAGCTCATGTGGGCATCACCCTCAAAAAAAAAAAATATACATTGGGTACATTCCTATATTCACAGGTCACTCTCAACTGATTTTTCTGGAGTGAATGCCTGAAATAAGGAAAGAAGAATATTACTAAAGATGAAACTATATAGACATGAATATCATTTGAAAAGTTATACTATATCATAGTTTGATAGTTAATATTATAAATTAGATAGCATAAATTAGTTTGATAATAATAATAATAATTCTGTGTAACCTGGCTGGCTCAGGTCTGGTGTCAGAGTTTTCAGGTCACTCCTGATCAGTTCAGGGTCTCTGACGTGACTTAATTAGTTTGATATTTATTAGTATTCCAGACTGCTACCATAGATAACATATAAGAATAGATTTCCCATCGTACGTTAAAATTTGTGACTAGAAATTAAGGGGCCGATCCTAGCGACATCTCTTAGAACTCAGAGTAACTAGAAAGCGTACGTGTAGACTCGCAACTGGCGATGAGACACAGAATGGGTGTGCGAATGAGAGAGAGTGAGTAGTGAACACTTCTATCTCTTCCCTATGATACTATGCTGCTACTTAAATATAGTTACATGGTGGCCCACATAAATATAGTTACATGGTGGCCCTATTATAGATAGATTGCACTGTACGTATAAAGACATTAATGGTAGTATAAAGTAGTTTATGGTACATAAAGTATAGTAACATGGTACATAAAGATAGGTGTTGAAACTTATTTTCTCATTCTGATATGAACTTCACTATTGCAAATTATAATATTCATTTTCTGTCTTCAGACTCAGCAATCAACAGGAAGTATTTCCATGGCTGATGAGTTTTGGCCAGGTTGTCAACTAACGCAATTATAGTCAGAGTTCATCAGCCATGAAAACAAATTAAATGAAAAAAACCTTGCTTAAACAACCTTCACGCTGTTTTTATTAAATTATTGGTTTATTGCGGCACACTTTCATGGCAGTTGTTAAATTCAAACTCTTATCATCACCTCTCCCTCACAATATAGGCTACACATTACACAAGCCTAGAACTATAGCCCCCTTTAAACTATAGTTTAAACTGTAGTTTAAAGGGGGCTATGCTGGAACTCATGAAGGCATCCATCCCCCTTGAAAATTCAATTAAATTAAATTCATATTCAATTTATTTTTCCTTTGTGTCAATAGCCTATAGGTACAAAGATAAATGGAGAAACATTCAACAAATTGTTTGAAACAAGATGAATTTAAATACGGTAACAATCATTAAGCAAGGGAAAGATAGCTAAAAAATGCGTTTAATTATGGCATATTATACTTCAAGCCCAGCACATAAACAACTACCGGCCCTAACTCACTTTAAGAACTGATATATTAGCCCAGTAAAATAGTACATTCTACCTTGCATGAAATGTCAGTCGGCTTGATATCAGCTATGGTAGATAAATCCAAGACCTCAACAAACTATGGACAGCCCACAGATCGTGTCAAAATGGCACGATGATTTTACTTTTCACGTTTGGCCATTCACCCTGAAGAATCACTTTTCACAGAGACCAGATTCATCATTGTGACCAGTTCAACCACAGCTACAGCTGGAAGTTCATCAAATTAACTTTTTTCAATTTTCGCCATTTTGACCTCGAAGCACCCACTTTTCATATAGGACATCAGGGTTGAAGTAAATTCAAATATCTACAATTTGATACCTACCGTTATTGTAGGCCCGTTCGACGACAGCTCTTCAAGTTCATAACAATGGTCACTCACCTTGAGCACACTTTGACAGGCAAAGTTTTTTATAATTCTGGGGTTTGAAGACCACCAGAAAGCTACATTGTAGACCATTGCACGGATGTAGGCCAATAGTTTGTTTCAAATGCTATCATATTGACATTGAATTTTCCAAATTTTATACATTTTTTCAGTGATGACCTGAAGAATCCTCTTATGGGACATTCAACAGTTTTGGAGCCGATTAGATTACCTACAATTTGAGACCGCTCAACCGGAATACAACTCTTCAGTTTTATCAAATTATCCAGCCCACACCGCCCGTTTACATTTGGTCAATTTGACCGTGACCACTTGTTTATCCGATAATTCTGTCACTTTCCAAATTAACATAATTTTTGAGACTAAATTGGTCTGGCCACCAGGGTTTCAAAGATCGGCCTTCGCTGATCTTGACATGATTATATTACCCGTTAATTTTTAAATGGGAAGGTGGTCATGTTGTGATTTCGATACAATTTCAGGAAAATGAATCATGCACCACGATATGCAACCGTTTTTAAGATATTTCAATTATAAATCATATTTTACACCCAAATCAGTATACCCAAAAAACAGTTGTTGAGATATTAACTGATTTAGGTGTAAATATGTCTGATTTATAATTGAATTATCTTAAAAATCGGTTTTCACATATCGTGGTGCAGTTTTCGCCATTCATTTTCTCCTGAAATTCTGTATCGAAATCATGTATAACATGACCACCTTCCCATTTAAAAAATTAACTTAAGATTCAATATGGCGTATTCAATCAGACTTGAAATTTAAGATCTTGTAAGGCCCATATCTCGCAAACTATCAGGCCCACAATGACCAATTTAGTCTCAAATTGTAGGTAATTTAATATACTTTGAGAATTATGTTGGATGTCCCTATTCGAAAAAAGTGATACTACTGGTCAAAATTGACCAAATCAAAAACAAGTGAAAATTATGACAATTTGATGAAACTTTGAAGAGCTGTATTTCGCAAACGGTTGAGCCTACAATAACAAATTTGGTCTCAAATTGTAGGTAATCTAATCAGCTTTCAAAACTATGTTGAATGTCCTATATGAAAAGTGATTCTTCAGGGTCATAATTGAAGAAATGTATAAGTGGAAAATTCAACAATATGATAAACTTTGAAGACCTACATCTCGCAAACTATTGGGTCTACAATGATCAATTTGGTCTCAAATTGTAGCTTTTAAATTATCTTCAAAAACTTTGCTGAGTCACAATCGAAAAAGTGATGCTTCACGGTCAAAATTGACCAAATGTAAAAACAAGTGAAAATTACGATGATTTTATGAACTTTGAAGAGCTTTATCTCGTAAACGGTTGGGCCTACAATAACTAATTGGGTATCAAATTGGAGATATTTGAATTTACTTTTCAACCCTGTGTTGAAATGTCCTATATGAAAAGTGATTCTTCAGGGTCAAAAATGGCGAAAATTGAAAAAAGGGTGAATTTTCGTTAATTTGATGAACTTTGAAGAGCTGTATCTCGCAAACGGTTGGGCCTACAATGATGAATTTGGTCTCAAATTGAAGGTAATTTAATATACTTTAAAAATATACAATGTCTATATGACGTGATTCTTCAGGGTGAAAATTGGACAAACGTGAAAAAGTGCAAAATTCCGCCATTTTGAACGATTTTTGGAGATGATCCCATAGTTTGCCGAGGTCTAAAACTTGGATTTAGCATCCCAGGACTACCATAAACATTATTAAAAAAATAAACCGACTACCCCATTTCATGCAAGGTACACCCTATTTTTGATGACAATTTTACTGGGCTATATCATTTAACAACTTTTGTAAACAACTAATGCTAACGAAATTGTTAAACAGCTAATTTTTTGACGGCTAATTGTAACGAATAGACAGTATTTTAATACATGAAATTAATTTCTATTCAATTTTCAGGAGTTCTTTCCGTCTGGTCATCACATCATAAGGCAGGGTGCAAGTGGCGATACATTCTTCATTCTAAGCGGAGGAACTGTTAAAGTTACTCAAAAAATTCCAGGTGGGCTTATCATTTGGTTCAAACCATATTGGTTTCTTTTGATATTCCCTAAGGAATCAACAATAAAAACCAATAGGCTAACTTATTGCTTTTAAGTTTAATTTTTATGAATATAGCCCAACTTGAATTTTTGAAACCAATAAGGATGAAAAATCTTATAAAAAGTATGATTTACAATTTTGTGAAAATGTTCTACAATTTTAAGAGAAACAGAACTTTATTTGCCGTTTCAAAGCCTCAACAGAATAATAAATTATTATCTTCTTTCTAGGCTACTAAAGTTACAACGTGTATTTCACTGTCAATAATTGAAATTTTACTCAAATTATTTTGGTAAAAGTGAGTTGCATTTATTCACTCCTGGTGAGGAGCTTCGTCAGCATCCCACTATCTTTTGCCAAATAGGCCTAATGTGAGTAAAATTCTAATCATTCATAGTGGAATACACGTCGTTACTATAATAGAGAGATGTCTACAAGTATTTGTGTTACTTCAAGTATTTCGCCATGCAAAACAAAATCAAAATTATTGTCCTTTCTTAAGAGGTTTCATTGAAGAGCAGGAACTCCGTATTATTGAAATGGTAACTGTTTAGGATGGATAAAAATTTTCCATGAGAAATATGTTTCAAATAATGTTTTTTTTTTCAATTTCAAGAATAACAAATTTTCATGACAAATTTCTTTTAAACCAACAAAATTAATAAATAATGGCTGTTCTTTCACAAGGTACTATCAAAGAAGATAAGAACAGAGCGTCATATCCTCAAAATTTTATTGTTTTAGAACAGAATAGGCTCTGATGATCAAGAAGTTGTGATCATTTTTTTTTTCAATTATTAATTAGAGGAAAAAACTTTTCTCTTTTTGATAAAATTCTGATAAACCAAATAATATGTAACAAATTATTGTTCTTTCACAAGGTAGCCTACCGTCGAAGATGATAAGAACAATTTTTGAAATGGTTACTGTTTTAGGAAGAATAGTAGGCTCTCTGCTCTGCTGATAAAGAAATATATGATTAATATTTTTATTTTCAATTGAAAGAGAATCAAAACTTTTGTGACAAAATTCTGATAAACCTTAAAAGTAATACATGATTGTTCTTTCACAAAATACCATCGAAGATGTTTTATGATGAACAAGAAGATGATAGGAACAAAAACTCCACATCCTTGAAATGCTGAGAACTGCTGTTTTAGGAAGAATAGGCTCTGCTGATAAAAATTTCTATAATAAATATACGGTAGTTGATATTATTTTATTAAATTTCAAGAGTAACTACGAGAAGTAAAAGTTTAATTGCAAAATTCTGATAAACCTTTAAAAGTAATACTTTTTCAACGATGGATTGCTATCTAGTCTTGAGACTAAGGCTAAGCGTATACCGGTTAGTTGAAACAAGACAAGACGAGATTATTCACGTTTAGTCACAATACTTCACATAGTTGCTTATGAAGCAACACACACCGATTAGTCATTGCATCATCAGTGTGTGCTGCTTCATAAGCAACTATGTGAATTATCGTGACTAAACATGACTAATCTCGTCTTGTCTTGTCTTGACTAACCGGTGTACGCCTAGCCTAATGAGCAACTTTTTTCTGACCTAAATTACTAAACATATTTTCACAAGAGTAATATTCTCCCTAGGCTCTGTCATTCAAATTATTTCACACTTATAAGTAGTAATACATGATTGTTTTTTCACAAGGTACCAACGAAGAACAAGAAATCCGTATTCTTGAACGAGGCGACTACTTCGGCGAACAAGCTCTACTGAAAGAGGAATTTCGCACGGCAAGCGTGATCGCTCTGTCTCCGGGCGTTGAGTGCTTGACTCTGGACCGCGAGTCTTTCATTCGCCTGATCGGTGATCTGAGTGAACTCCATCAGAGGGACTATGGCGACAAGACGCGCACTGTCGTCTCCAGGCCATCCAGTGCCTCCAGTGTGCATCAGGATAGCGATCAAGGTGAACTAATATCATTTTGGTGAAAGAAATATGCACAATACATAGAAAATATATACTGTATATACAAGAAAATATATTATAATATAATATAAACATAGGAAATAAAAATATACAATACACAAGAAACATATTCTTTCAAGTGAGAAATTACTCGCGTTTTTGCACTTAGAAGGATATATTTTTTCTAACTTATTGTATAAATGAGAAGAAGGTGGGTTAACAACAACCAAATATAATTTAATTTATTTAATAGTTATCATTTCTAATTATATTTATAAATATAATATAATTTGTTAATTTTTAGTGTGGTTTTTTCTGTAGTTTATTCTAGCTTTTTTGTGTACGTGTATGAGTATTTGTTATAACCCAGTATTGTTGGAGTGTGCTAAACACATTATTAAATAAATTTTAACAAATAAACTTTAAATAAAACTGTAAATAAATACAACAAATAAATTTAATTTGTTGTATCAGAGATATGTACCTATATGCATAATTTTGTATTTATTTATTAATATGGAAAGAAATGACACATTGCAACTATTCAATTGCTTTCAAGTCATAATAATTGATTGAACGAAATTCCCAATTATAATGCCATAATAATACCTTGAAGACTTCCGCTACTGATTCTTAGCTATTTTAATTTCCTTCCTAGCTAGTGTTCTGATGTCAATATTCGCAGTAGCAGAAGTCTTCAGAGTATTATATGGCATTATTAAATCAGGAATTTCGTTCAATTATTTATTATTCATTTATTGTTAGAACTATTCTAAAATGCTTTGTTCTGTGAATGAATCAATTTTGCTTAATTGGTTCTAAAGAATAATGGGTAGTGAATATAGGTTCTACAGAGTAAGTAGGCTGCAGATTATAGGAGTTGAAATATAAAAATATCATAGAAGAAACTATATCAAAATAATATCATATATGAGAAAATATCATAGAGGAAATCATATCTCAGATAGAATCACAGTGAAACATGAATAAACCCCAAGCTAAAATCCTTGCCTCTCTTCAGCCCATAACATTCAACTATAAAACAAAGTTTTGGAATCTGGGAGTTTTGGAGAATATTTTTATTGGTTTTATATAGGCTAAAATATTAATATACCTAATTCTTGGTCTTATATCGTATACAATTTTTCTTGTTTTTTATTCACAGGATTGAATTTTATCAATGTCCTCTTCTTTTAAAGCAAAATTTAATTGAAATTGAATTTTTCATTCACAGAAATAGACTTTATCAGCCTGAATCCACATCAATTTCTCTGAATATGAATTTTTGCGTCCTGCAATTTACATTCAAATCTGAATATTCCGATTAAACTATAATCAAATACTTATTCGAGTATTATATGTCCATTATCTTTCTCATTCTATGAATATATTACATCCTTATTTAATTCAATTTCTTCAGTTTTTTTACTCACTGCAATATACTCCATTTATAATCGGGTGGATTTGGTCCCCAGGATAAAATTGATCAGAAATCAATGTGATATTCGCAGAATATTTCCAATAAACAATAAATTGCAGATTTGGTCACTATCGTGTATGCCTTATTTTGATTGTAGGATTATAGCCCATGTTATTTTTTCAAATTTTTGTGTGGTAGAGGAGGTGATGTCCTAATTATCTGTATTGAATGAAAATACTGGAAGTTGTCAAAACCACAAATTTATTAAAATATCTAACTAAAATATTTCAAAGTTTAACTTTTGCCGGCGGTGCCAATTATATTTGCTTATAATATATTATTATATTTGCTACAGTACTATAAATATTGTTCTGTACTAGATTTATAGACTTACTTATTTTGAATTGTTATTTTGGCTAAATAAATTGAATTAAATATCGAGATACCGGTTACATTAAGAGTATTGACAACTTCCAGTCTTTTCATTCAATATTTTCTCCAATTTTTCTTTATTTCCAATTTACAGGATTAAATTTCCTCAATGTCCTATATTTTCTAAAGCAAAATTCAATTGAAATTCAATTTCTCATTCACAGAAATGGACTTCATCAGCCTGAATGACCTGGATATCATTGAGACCCTGGGCATTGGCGGATTCGGACGTGTAGAGCTCGTGCAATGTGTGTTCGATAAAAATCAAACGTTCGCCTTGAAGTGTTTGAAAAAGCAGCACATTGTTGAAACTCATCAGCAGGAACACGTCTACAGTGAGAAGAGCATTATGATGGAGTGTCGCAGTGCTTTCATTTGCAGGTAATTTGTATTCTCAAATACAAATTATTCCAAATTAAATCAATAAAATTGTATTAAATTGAATACAGCAGAAAGACCATCTCTGGTCTGAAAATGAATTGCTTATTGAAGTGCAGTTACAGTTATCATAGGATATTTTTAATTGGCTTGTTCAAAGACGCCATAACGGGTATCTCATCAAATCAATTCTTATAACAATGTACAAAATAATGATGTTTTTTCTTGGGAATTTTTAAAATTATAACTCAATCATAGATGGGTAGTTATATCCTATCAAATGTATGATAAAATTATACCATGATTACTGAAAGGTAATGTTTCAATGAATAATTTGAATCAAATTTGTTTTCCTACAAATCAATAATAGCTGCTATATGAATTTATCAATTTCGGAGGTTTTCTAAAAAGTTTAGAGACAACAAACAATGAATTCATAGAAATTCAATCAATCTTTTAGAAAGTCTTTCATGCAAAAGTTTGAAAGATGACAAATGATACAAATATATTATGATATTTTAAAATAGGATACAATGATTTCATTGACTAAATTTAGCAGATGTTCAAATGAATTTGATCAATCTTGTACTATATTCTTCAAAAGCCCAAAAAATACTATGGAAAAGTTATTGATTCAATCAATTTTATAAAAAAAAACAAAACATTTTATAAAACCTCTTAAGACAACAATAATTTATTAAATTATTCATGACATTATAAAAATTTATTATTATCTAAATTCAATCTTTTAATATACCGTATTTATTTTTAGTATCACATGATTATTATCTGAATTCAATCTTTTAATAGAATTTATTTTTAGTAGGCTATCATATGATTATTATCTGAATTCAATTAATTTTTCAGGTTGTACAAAACATTCAAAGACAACAAGTACGTCTACATGTTGCTAGAAGCTTGTCTTGGAGGAGAGGTGTGGACCATTCTGAGAGACAGGGGCTATTTCGACGACGCCACTGCCTGCTTTATCACCGCCTGCGTTGTGGAGGCACTGGACTATCTGCATAGTCGAGGCATTGTCTACAGAGACCTGAAGCCTGAAAATTTGCTACTCGATTCGGCCGGTTACGTTAAAATAGTTAGTATTTGAAGGAAAATTACTCTTCTGGAATATTTGCTCTGTGGGTTTGTCTAGAATTCGATCTTTTCTGTATTCGATCTTTATTCAAAGAAAAATTACTCTTCTGGAATATTTGCTCTGTGGGTTTGTCTAGAATCATATATTGTATTTCAATGAATTCGAATGAAAAATGAAATTTAATAGGGAACAAGGTTACTAGAATACACGGTAGTGTTAATGAGTAGGATGCGCAGTAGACTGATGCGAAAGTGACGTAGCCCTGAACCGAGTTACCATGGAAACGTTAAATAACAGTCATTTCTCTACTATATAGGTTCCGGGTGACGCCACGCTTCTCAAAACCTACACTGAGATCTGCGCGTGAACCACACCATGTATTCTAGTATCCGTGGTATGGAATATCCTTCCAAGAAAGTACTGTATTGTACCATCAATATTCTATTTTTTTCGGTGGCAACAGTTTATGAAATAGAAGTAATGAACAATGAAGTAATGAAGTCATGTATTCTAGTATCCGTGGTATGGAATATCCTTCCAAGAAAGTACTGTATTGTACCATCAATATTTTATTTATTTTGGTGACTACAGTTTATGAAATAGGTGTAATGAACATAGTGATTCCATGGTTCATTATTATTGAATGAGAAAGGATTACTTTTGACAACTGGCGGGGAGAGAAGAAATAATGTATAATACAGAATTATAGCAGGATTCTTTTAACTTGTCAGAAAACAGCTGATTTAACGTTAGTAAACGAGCGTACATCAATCAGCTGTCTTCTGACAATTTGAAGAATCCTGCTGTAGTTAATTATGTAGCGTATACCTTCCAGGGAGCATGATTTTAGCTTCGACCAGTATGGTGCAGTGTGTATACTGTACAGCCATAGAGAAGTGATACTCTTCTAATCTGTTCTCTGTGTACAGCGTATACCTTGAAAAGCTAGACTTGAATATTGTAACACCACAATATTCAACGATATTGTAACAATATTCAACAGGTTGAAATAGAGAAGAAATGTTATTAGATAGAAAGATAGAAAAAGTCTCCATTTAATATGAGTAATAGAATCAACGAACGAGGTACAATCATAAAATAAAATGAAAATGTTCTTAGAAAAAAATGTGAACTTCTTCATATAGTTTTCCTATCATCCAACGTTTTTCAAGAGAAGGCATAATATCTTGTGATTAAATACACATTTTTATATAGAAATAATCAAATTTGATGTAAAATTTGCAAATAAATTCAATGGAATCAGTGAAACATCTATGACATATCTGTAGTTCTTGAGATATTTGGAAAAAATATGCTGAAAATGTGTGATTATTCAAGTTCATCTGAGATTATAACGTTCTTGTTTTACCCATAAACCAGCATTTTTATAAATATAAAAATATTGAAGAAATTTAGGTAATAAATTAATATTAATTTTTGAGTCATCTGCGTCCAAGATGCAGTAAAATATGAAAAATTGACTCATAGAAAATATAGATCAAAATAACACACCGATTTTCCAAAGGTGTTACTTTGGTGTGTTGCTATTTTATTCAATCATTCATGCAATCCTAAACAGTCGAAATCAGATGGTTTGTGTGTTTATAGATTTCAGGTAAAATAAGGAAAACAATTTTGTAGCCCTATATTCCACATTAAGACTATTCCACATTTCATTCTTACCTATTATGGAGAATTTCCACAATATCTCTGATGCAAGTGTTAATTTTATAGATTTTATTGTTTGAATTTCACAAATGCATTCACTCCTCATTTATTAATTCATTTACATTAACTTGCTCAATAACTTAGTTTGGAAAAATCAATGTAATACTCACAAGTGGCCTATATTCTTTTTAAACTTTCATTCGAGCCATTGGAACAGAAGTTTGAGAAGTATTTATTAGAATGTATTCAAAGTAAGTGTTTGAATTCGATATTTTCAAATGATTCACTTATTAATGAATGAAGCAGAGTCCTTCATCAAGCTAAAAACAAATAAAATAATTATTTTTATTATGTAAGTACCTACTTTAAAAGCTGTTGTAAAGCTATTTTTACATTTGCGATAGTATTTCTTTTTCAGGTTGACTTTGGATTTGCGAAAAAGTTAGGCTACAGTTCGAAAACGTGGACATTCTGTGGCACACCTGAGTATGTGGCGCCTGAAATAATCCTCAATAAAGGTCACGACAAGGCTGTTGACTGCTGGGCTCTGGGAATTCTCATGCATGAACTACTAACTGGGGCGTAAGTTTATGGAAATTCTCATCTCATTTACTTGAGCTGAAACATGCTGTTGAATAGAAGGCCTATATAGGATTTGTTCAAATTCAATATTATACTGGAAATGTATAGTGATTAATGTATACTGATTTTCATTTCATTTAATAAATCAGTGATATTCGACTAAATCTTAATTGTTCAATTATTTTACTATGAGATCAACTTTTTAGGCTCTTTTATTCGTTGATAAAAATTATTTAATTGTTACCATGGTTAAATTAATGTTACTGGAAACGATGTTTGTGCATGTACGGATACTTCTCAATATGAAATTCGATGAATATATAAAAATATAGAGCGAATATTCATTTTAATAAATCAGTGGTATATATGAAGAGTGTCGACTAACCATCTTAATTGTTTATATTACTTTATGAAGATCACTGGAGTGCAACATCTCACTAAATATCACATAACTTTATGTGTCATAGATTTTGATATTCTTACATTTACACATATTTTTCGGTCAATAATTGGAATAATTGATAGGACAGGAATATTACAAATAACTTTATAAAATGAATTCATCAAAGGGTGAAATTTACTTTCATTCCTTTGAAAATTCTGATGTCTGTTTTCTAAGGTGAAAACAAACTTGTCACCTGAATAATGTTCCCAATCGAGTGATAATTGGATCCTATAGAAAGTGCTTTCCCTCTTGGTGAAGTGGAACAACCCTACTCCGGTGCTCCCCACTATTGGAAATTTAAGTGTCGCCATACGCTAAATAAATGCAGTAAATTTCATTCAAATTGCGTGAATCAAATTAAAAAAATAGCATAATTCATCTCAAGAAATACAGTAGATACTTATAAAGTATTCTTGCACTTTCAAAAACTTTAGTTCTACTTTTTAGAATTTTTTATAGCTTGTACTAGCTTCTTTGTAAAACCAGTCATCTATACACACATTTTTCATACTCTTTAATTTTTAAAACTTTTACATGTTTTTATATATATTTATTTGCATACACCTGTACGGTATATTTATAGCTTAGGATTCTTTAACTTGTAAGAAAACAGCTGATTTAACGTTAGTAAACGAGCGTACATCAATCAGCTGTTTTCTGACAATTTAAAAGAATCGTGCTATAACTATATTGGTCTGTTTCAGGCCACCATTCAGCGGCACGGATCCAATGAAAGTGTACAACATGATACTGAAAGGCATCAACATGGTGCTCTTTCCGCGTCACATGACCAGATCGGCGCAGTGCCTCATCAAGCGCCTCTGCAAGGACACCCCTGCCGAACGACTCGGCTGTCAGAAGGGCGGCATTGCCGACATCAGGAAGAACAAGTACGTTCAAGTTCCACCGCAGCAATCTGAAACTATCCGTGGTATACTTATTTGGTCATCGCCTTGTATATATCCTGCGGTGATAGTCTATTTCCTTATAGAAACATATAATCGGGCGATGACCAAATAAGTATACCATATGCTTCTCGCCACTAGAAACTATCCATAAATTCCTACTATGTGGCTTCACATTCTTTGAGTCAATTAAATGCATAATTATGAAACTATCCGTGGCGAAGCGTGGTTTACTTATTTGGTCATCGCCGGGTATATTTCCTCATAGGATAATATTTCACTATGGGAAATATACCCGGCATAATGACCAATCATTAACTCTATACCATGCTTCGCCACTCATAAACTATACATAAATTCCTACTCTGTGGCTTCACATTCTTTGAGTCAATTAAATTCATATGAAACTATCCGTGGCGAAGCGTGGTAGCCTATACTTATTTGGTCATCGCCGGGTATATTACCTATAGGAAATATTATCCTATATTTCCTATAGGAAATATACCCGGCGATGACTAAATAAGCAGTATACCATGCTTCGCCACTATAAACTATACATAAATTCCTACTCTGTGGCTTCACATTCTTTGAGTCAATTAAATATGCTTATAACATAGATCTACAACCTGAGACAGGAAAACAGCATTCTTCTGCAGATATTCAAGCTAGGTTTAAACATTGCTACGGTCTATGAGCTCGGATTTAGTCCAAGTCCTAGACTAGAATGGTGTACACCGTCGCATCGACAAACGTTAGCCCTTGGATACTATGTGTACTATAAGGGCCTTCTATGCTGCTAACCGACTAACTCTATCAGAGACAAACGTTTGTCGATGCTACGGTGGTCACCCGTTTTAGTCTAGGACTTGGTTAAATCCCGAGCTCATGAACCGGCCCTGGAGGTTTTATGTTATTATATGGATAAGGTTTTCATCTTTGAGTCAATCCCGGGTGGATGGTTACAAAAATTTCAACCTGAAACAGGAAAACAACCTGAAATCTTCTGGAAATATTTAATTTATTTGAATCAGAAGAACTTTCAAAAATGTAAATTTCGTGATGGTTTTACCAAGAACTACAACAATTTCCCATCGAGGAACATTGAGGTTATTTTGCCGGTGGAACTTCCTTATGGGACTCCCCACCAGTTATGGCATACGCTAATAATAATAATAATATATTTGAAGCTCTTATGTCATTACGTCATTACTTTGTAAAAGAATTCATGAGAATGTGAACAATTAGTCCAATAATCTGTTGTTTATGATGTGATGTTGTGGTATTTCTCCATGTTGGAAGAAACAGGGCATTGTAATATAATTTTCAAGTTGTGTATTCTAAATAATGAACTGTACAGTATATCTATTTTTAATTTCAATTGCAGATGGTTCCAAGGTTTTGATTGGGACGGACTTCGACTTAGAACTCTTGTACCTCCAATAGTGCCTCAGGTAGGACATAGGTTGTTATAATTAATAATAAATCAAAGCAGGTTGAACAGATGTCAAACAAATTTAGATCTCCGATCAATTATTAATGTAATGACTGGAATCAACCCTGATCTAACTTATATTGAAGTACGGGAACAGATAAAATATTATTGTAAAATTATTTTCTCAGTTATATAGATATAACTTGTATTTGATGCGATTAGTTAACACCTAGTATTTTAGATACGAACATTTCCTTAAAACCTTTGAATATTATTGTTACAACTGTATTAAATAACTCAAATTTCTTGCAACTCGTGGCTGGAGCTTGCGATTTGAATATTATACGATTCAATAATAACTTGGCAGAGTTTGAAAGAGAGGCAAACATGCTACAGCACGTTTTAGGCTAGGCGTACAACGGTTAGTCAAGAGAAGACAAGACGAGATTAGTCACGTTTAGTCGCAGTAATACTCATAGTTGCTTATGAAGCAGCACACACCGATGCAATGACTAATCGGTGTGTGTCGCTTCATAAGCAACTCTATGTGTATTACTGACTAAACACGTGACTAATCTCGTCTTGTCTTGTCTTGACTAACCGGTGTACGCCTAGCCTAGAGCTAGGCTATTATTTGAATATACTGCTACTACATAGACTGTATAATCAGTCTCTCTGTAACTGCTACCAAATTATTTGAAATTGCTATCAGCCAATAATGAAATAGTTGCTGAAAATATTGGGCCATTTCTATCTAATTATTTTATAATTAAATCGTTCATATAATATATTTTCTCTCTAGCCTATTCTTTGATCAAAAAATGAAAATAATTTCTTTTTTCTAGATTCATAGTCCAACGGACACTTCAAACTTCGACAACTACCCGAAAGAAGCGGACATTCCACCAGACGAGGGTTCCAATTGGGACATTGATTTTTGATTAGAGTTCACTCTTCTCTAAAAACACATTGAAGTGTGGAACAGTTACGTTGACTATATTTAAAAAAAAAACTGAAAACACAAACAATGCAAAATGTATTGTTAGAAAATAACATGAACCAGGATCAATAAATATTATTGAGGTTGATTCTAGTGGGATATAAATTTTTGGCAAAAGTACAGAAAGAAGTGAGAAATGACAAGAAGTTACCTTCACCATCATAAAAATCTAAACCAAAAACAGTTCAAAAGATTTGTGAAAAAAAACATTGTCAGTATACATAGTGAAGACTCGGAATATATAGTGATACATCAATGGTGAGGAGAAAACTTATGAATTATATTTATTTAATTGGAGTAGGCTTATCAATTAGAAATAATAGCACTGGAATGAAAAGGGCTATAAATCTACAAAACGTGAATGAAACCGAAAAAGACAATTTTTTAGTTCACACTCCGAATATAATATTATCTTCGAACAGCTAAAAAATCTATGAAAAAGAATATCATTCTGAATAAGTTTGAGAAATTTGTAATCCCATAGTAAAAGATTGCTGTAATCCATTACAATATCAAATTTATATTGGCTAATTATTAATTGAATAATAATTGGATATGAAAAGTGAAAACATTGTGTTAGTGGGACATAGTATTGAGAAAAATATTTTCAAAATTTATGCTGGTAATCAAGGTGAATAGGATACAGTATTATTAACTCAATAAATTGTTATAAAGTGAGTGATTAAAATCTATCCTAATTACCTTGGTGGCAATGATAAAGAAGGATTCAATGTATTAATGTAGGCTATTTGAGGATAATCCAATCTGAGTGAGTGGCATTCAAAACATTGACAAAACTTGTTAAAAGTGTCCACTATAAATTTCAACAAGTTTTCTTATTGACAATTCCATCAAGTATTCTTAATATTACGGAGAGGTTCCACAACATCAACATAGCTCTACAAAGTTAATTGACAAAAAACAGTTAACGCTTCAAAATTATCAAATCTGTTAAATAAGGAAAAAATGCATTATTATGAAACACTTTTGAAATAACTGTTCTTGAATTATCAGAACGATGTAGAGATGTTCTTTGTTGAGACCGCAGATTAGATTACATAATATTCGAAAACAAATGCTGAGAGTAGTTGGTTAATTATTGGAAGTGTAGCTCATTTAACGATTTATATATATATTTTATGGAAGGAAAAATTGTTATACATTTATTAGATGATAGTTATTTTATATGGCTATTGTAAAAATACACATTCCTGATATAATGAAGATGATTGGTTGGTTACATTGCAACAAATAATATGAATTGACCAAATATAATTATTTTTACAAGTATAATGTGTGATTTTTGTACTACTCAACCTATTCTAAATATTTTTTTCAGAATTCTTGATCAACAGGAATATAATTCCAATATTGTGTTTCAATCTTTTGACAGATATACATCAGTCTTCTAATAAATATTTCCATTATGTTCCACAAATCAATCTCTGAAAACGACTGTGGAAAACACACTTGCAGTTTTTATTTTTTAATGAATATTATCTACAAGCTGTCCCGGCGAACTTCGTATCGCACTCTTCCCCCCCCAAATGTCCCCCCTTCATGCCACCCCTTAAAAAATGTCTTTATTCTTTATTCTTAAAAAATAATTTTATTTTATTTTTATTTTATTTTATTTTATTTTATTTTATTTTTATTTTTATTTTATTTTATTTTTATTTTATTTTATTTTTATTTTATTTTTATTTTATTTTTATTTTGTTTTATTTTATAGCTTTATTTATTTTATTTTATTGTTTTATTTTTTTATTTTATTGTTTTATTTTATTTTTATTTTATTTTTATTTTATTTTTATTTTATTTTTATTTTATTTTATTTTATTTTATTTTATTTTTATTTTATTTTTATTTTATTTTTATTTTATTTTATTTTTATTTTATTTTATTTTTATTTTATTTTATTTTTTTTATTTTATTTTTATTTTATTTTTATTTTTTTTATTTTTATTTTATTTTATTTTATTTTATTTCCGTTCTTCAATTTTAATATTTGAAATGATATAACATGACTGTATTATAGGAACGATAACTCATTCTTAATATTGATGATTCTAGCGTAAAAATAATTAGAGCAGAAAACCTAGTACAAAAAGAAATGGTTCGAGCGGGAATTGAACCCCCAACCTCTTGGTCGTTGGATATCCAATTCGTGGATAGGCCGAATCGCTATCCACTGGGCTATTGGGACTTGAGATGACATTGCTAATTTTCTGATCTTGAATCACGACTATCTTTCCGTTCTTCGGTAGCCGGCAAATTCAAAACTTGGTCTGTAAATGTTTGATAGGTTAGGTCATTAATGTAATAATTATTTATTAATTATAAAGGGATTTTCTTATATTTTAATACATATTATGTTAACCAGTGCTTTAACAATTCAAACGAATCCAAAATCATCTAAATCGGTTCAGCCGTTCTCCAGTTATAAGCGAGCGTACAGACACCAACTCTCTTTTATTAATATAGATTATTATTCCTTAATCATTCTTCAATCTTCATTCCGAGCTCAAAATTCTTGACCGACTGATATGATAATTATTATTCTTTTCCAATTTATTCAGGCTGACCTGAAATGAAACAAAATTCAGCGGCAGAGTTACATGAGGAGAAATCGCTTAGGCTAGGCGTACACCGGTTAGTCAAGAAGAGACAAGACGACATTAGTCACGTTTAGTCGCAGTAATTCACAAAGCTGTTCATGAAGCAGCACACACAGATGCAATGACTAATCGGTGTGTGTTGCTTCACAAGCACTGTGGAGTACTGTGACTAATCTCGTCTCGTCTTGTCGTCATGTCAGCATGTTATTCCTATTCTTCTAAGTTCCCTATTTTTTGTGATTTTAGATCATATTGTTCAACTTTTCATCGAACAAATAAATAGAATAGTTTATTAGAAACAATTTATTAGAATTTTAATTTCAATTCATCCACATAGCTGAAACTGTCTATTAGAGTTAGCTCCTATCTTATTTATAAAACGTTACACAGTTCATGTAATGAGCTCTAATCGTTCATTACATATTATTGTGTATTATTGTATATAAAGATACAAATAATTCAAATAATAGCAATATTTTCAATTTAGATTGGAGCTAGGTCCAGCGTATAAAATAAGAGAAGATTTAAGTCTAGGCTAAGTAAGTATATATCTATAAAAAAGTACGGTACCTTATAAGTGAAGTCAATAGTAGGTCAAGCATAAGCCAAGCATAATAAGGCTAGGCGTACACCGGTTAGTCAAGACAAGACAAGACGAGATTAGACACGTTTAGTCACAATAATTCACATAGTTGCTTATGAAGCAGCCCACACCGATGCAATGACTAATCTGTGTGTGAATTACTGTGACTAAACGTGACTAATCTAGTCTTGTCTTGTCTTGACTAACCGGTGTACGCCTAGCCTAAGTCTGGTAAAAGATTCAATGATACCATAGACTAAAAAATAAATGAATGGATTATCTCTGAAGATACTTAATTAACTCAAACTTGGACAAAAATTCTGAAAGTAGTGCAAAGTACGGTATACCGTGGCGAAGCGTGGTATACTTATTTGGTCATCGCCGGGTATTTTTCCTATAGGAAATATTACGGTAAATATAAACGGAATAATAATTCAAGGTCCACGACCACAACACGTATGACAGTATTTTATGTTAAAAGCAGTAAGACCTTCATAAAAGCAGCATCCTCTGCCCTAGCAGGGGCGGATTAAGGTCTGTATTTTGGGGGGGGCGGTTTAGGAAGGTCAGTTCCGGGGGGTCTGGGGGGTATGGAATACCCCCCAGGCATGGGGGTCCGGGGGCCTCCCCTCAATTTTGAACAATTAAGAGTGAAAAACCGAAAATCTAGGCTCTAAAACTACAACGTTTTTCTTACATAAATACTAAAATTATGTGATATTTTTATAAAATTAAGTATTTTTCCAGTGTAAATCACATCAAAAGTTCAAGTTAACATGAGATGAGCAAATTTTTAAATGAAAACACGCACACTGATGAAAAGTATGTAACAACCTGTCAACCTCAATACAAAACCTCAGTATGAAACAAACAGCCTCAATAGTCCATCTGGATACATTGAGATTTGAAGCCAACTTATGGATTATGGATTCGAAATAATATGTTAATAATTTCATGGATAGAGGTTTTTTACCAAAAGACCCTCTTATGTATGGGAGCCTACCATACTACCAACGAGCATCAGACAAAAGGAAGAGACGGCATCTGAACTTGAATTGAAGAGGTTTTTAATATTAGTGAGTGACTGCTCATTGGTACTTTTTTTCGTAATCAAGAAGACAGTAATATTGCAACTGCAACTAGAATATTTAAGGAGCTATTGTTTAAATTTGAACCATCAATAATTGTTCTATAAATAAATTTGAACTATCAATATTGATAGATAATTGTTTCCAGCAAAAATTTGTTTTTGTTTCATTTATATTGACACTGTTCATGTTGTATCGTACAATGCTAAATAAATATTTTTGATTTGAGAATAAATATTGTATGAATATTTTAAAATTTTGGATCGCCTGGCACCGCTGCTCTATATATTTGCGCCAAATCCACGGCTCGCATGTACCAAAAAACCTCCTTGGACCGGCACTGCCGACGTTGAGTAGAAGCAATGTTTTCTACGTTCCTTTTAAATCAATATATAACCATTTAAATCCTCATATGTGGATTGTGGATATGTTTTGTAACATATCCTTATATGTTACAAAATAATACTAACGTATCTCTACTTTAATAATAATAAAACTACTGAAACTATACATATTAGTTTTTGATAAGTAATTGGAAAGCAAAATTTTCAATCTTTGTAGCGGACGGGGGGGGCGGTCGCCCCCCCGCCCCCCTCTTAATCCGCCCCTGATGATGTTTATACCATATTTAACAATATTTCAGTCTAATCAGATAATAGAATACACTACTCCCCTTCCTTTCTCATTTTTATCCTGTTTATGCATCTTCATCCTCTTGGCTGGCTGAAGTCAGATCTCATTTCGTGGATTGTCTACAATATATAGCTGGCTTAGTAATTATAAAATAATGATGTTCATGCTATATTTAACAATATTTCAGTCCAATAACATGATAGAATACATTACTCTCCTTCCCTTCTCGTTTCTATACTTTTTTTTGTTCATCTTTGCATATTCACCCTCCCAGAAGGCTGTGGGTAGATCTCTTTTTATGGATTGTTCAATATAGCTGGCTTAGTAATGATAAAATAATGAAGTTTATGCTATATTTAACAATATTTCAGTCCAATGAAATAATAGAATACATTACTCGCCTTCCCTTATCATTTTTATCCTTTTTATGCATCTTCATCCTCTTGGCTGGCTGAAGTCAGATCTCATTTCATGGATTGTCCAATATAGTTGGCTTAATGATAATAAATAAATGGTGTTTATACCATATTTAAGAATATTTCATTCCAATGAAATAATAGAATACATTACTCTCCTTCCCTTCTCGTTTCTATACTTTTTTCGTTCATCTTTGCATATTCACCCTCCCAGAAGGCTGTGGCTAGATCTCTTTTTATGGATTGTTCAATATAGCTGGCTATGTAATAATAAAAAAATGATGTTTAATCCATATATAACAATATTTCAGTCCAATCAAATAATAGAATACATTACTCCCTTCCTTCTCATTTTTATCCTGTTTATGCATCTTCACCCTCTTAGGTGGGTGTAGTCAGATCTCATTTCATGGAGTGTCTAATGTATCTGGCTGAGTAATTATAAAATGATGAAGTTCATGCTATATTTAACAATATTCCAGTCCAATAGAATAATAGAATACATTACTCGCCTGCCCTGCTCGTTTCGATACTTTGGTTTTTTCATCTTTGCATATTCACCCTCCCAGAAGGCTGTGTGTAGATCTCTTTTTATGGATTGTTCAATATAGCTGGGTATGTAATTATAAAATAATGATGTTTATACCATATTCACCAATATTTCAGTCCAATCGAATAATAGAATACATTACTCTCCTATCTTTCTCATTTTTATCCTGTTTATGCATCTTCATCCTCTTAGGTGGCTGAAGTCAGATCTCATTTCATGGATTGTCTAATATAGATAGATGGCTTAGTGATAATAAAATAATGATGTTCATGCTATATTTAACAATATTTCAGTCCAATCAGACAATAGAATACATTACTCTCCTTCCCTTCTCATTTTTATCCTGTTTATGCCTCTTCATCCTCTTAGGTTGCTGAAGTCAGATCTCATTCCATGGATTGTCTAATATAGTTGGCTTAATGATAATAAATAAATGGTGTTTATACCATATTTAAGAATATTTCATTCCAATGAAATAATAGAATACATTACTCTCCTTCCCTTCTCGTTTTTATCCTATTTTTGTTCATCTTTGCATTTTCATCCTCCCAGAAGGCTGTGGGCAGATCTCTTTTTGTGGATTGTTCAATATAGCTGGCTTTGTTATAATAGAATAATGATGTTTATATCATATTCAACAATATTTCAGTCCAATCAAATAATAGAATAAATTACTCCCCTTCCCTTCTCATTTTTATCCGATTTATGCATCTTCATCCTTTTAGGTGGCTGTGGGCAGCTCTCATTTCATGGATTGTCTAATATAGTTGGCTTAATGATAATAAATAAATGGTGTTCATACCATATTTAAGAATATTTCATTCCAATGAAATAATAGAATACATTACTCTCATTTCCTTTTCGTTTTTAACCTTTTTTTGTTCATCTTTGCATATTCACCCTCCCAGAAGGCTATGGGCAGTTCTCTTCTTGTGGATTGTTCAATATAGCTGGCTATGTAATAATAAAATAATGATGTTTATACCATATTTAACAATATTTCAGTCTAATCAGATAATAGAATACACTACTCCCCTTCCCTTCTCATTTTTATCCTGTTTATGCATCTTCATCCTCTTGGCTGGCTGAAGTCAGATCTCATTTCATGGATTGTCTACAATAGCTGGCTTAGTAATTATAAAATAATGAAGTTCATGCTATATTAAACAATATTTCAGTCCAATAAAATAATAGAATACATTACTCTCCTTCCCTTCTCGTTTCTATACTTTTTTTGTTCATCTTTTCATATTCATCCTCCCAGAATAAGGCTGTGGTTAGATCTCTTTTTATGGATTGTACAATATATCTGGCTTTGTAATAATAAAATTACGATGTTTATACCATATTCAACAAGATTCCAGTCCAATCAAATAATAGAATACATTAATCCCCTTTCCTTCTCATTTTTATCCTGTTTATGCATCTTCATCCTCTTAGGTGGCTGAAGTCAGATCTCATTTCATGGATTGTCTAATATAGCTGGCTTAGTAATAATACAATAATGACGATCATGCTATATTCAACAATATTTCAGTCTAATCAGATAATAGAATACATTACTCTCCTTCCCTTCTCGTTTCTATACTTTTTTTGTTCATCTTTGCATTTTCATCCTCCCAGAAGGCTGTGGGTAGATCTCTTTTCATGGATTGTTCAATATAGCTGGCTTTGTAATTATAAAATAATGATGTTTATACCATATTTAACAATATTTCAGTCCAATCAAATAATAGAATACATTAATTCCCTTCCCTTCTCATTTTTATCCTGTTTATGCCTCTTCATCCTCTTAGGTGGCTGAAGTCAGATCTCATCTCATGGATTGTCCAATATAGCTGGCTTAGTAATAATAGAATAATGATGTTCATGCTATATTTAACAATATTTCAGTCCAATCAGATAATAGAATACATTACTCTCCTTCCCTTCTCATTTCTATACTTTTTTTGTTCATCTTTTCATATTCATCCTCCCAGAATAAGGCTGTGGTTAGATCTCTTTTTATGGATTGTACAATATATCTGGCTTTGTAATAATAAAATTACGATGTTTATACCATATTCAACAAGATTCCAGTCCAATCAAATAATAGAATACATTAATCCCCTTTCCTTCTCATTTTTATCCTGTTTATGCATCTTCATCCTCTTAGGTGGCTGAAGTCAGATCTCATTTCATGGATTGTCTAATATAGCTGGCTTAGTAATAATACAATAATGACGATCATGCTATCTTCAACAATATTTCAGTCTAATCAGATAATAGAATACATTACTCTCCTTCCCTTCTCGTTTCTATACTTTTTGTTCATCTTTGCATTTTCATCCTCCCAGAAGGCTGTGGGTAGATCTCTTTCATGGATTGTTCAATATAGCTGGCTTTGTAATTATAAAATAATGATGTTTATACCATATTTAACAATATTTCAGTCCAATCAAATAATAGAATACATTAATTCCCTTCCCTTCTCATTTTATCCTGTTTATGCCTCTTCATCCTCTTAGGTGGCTGAAGTCAGATCTCATCTCATGGATTGTCCAATATAGCTGGCTTAGTAATAATAGAATAATGATGTTCATGCTATATTTAACATTATTTCAGTCCAATCAAATAATAGTATACATTACTCTTCTTTCCTTCTTGTTTCTATCCTTTTTTTCATCTTTGCATTTTCTCCTCCCAGCAGGCTGTGGCTAGATCTCTTTATGGATTGTTCAATATAGCTGGTCATGTAATTATAAAATAATGATGTTTATACATATATAACAATATTTCAGTCCAATCAGATAATAGAATACATTACTCTCCTTCCCTCCTCGTTTTTATCCTGTTTATGCATCTTCATCCTCTTAGGTGGCTGAAGTCAGATCTCATTTCATGGATTGTCTAATATAGCTGGCTTAGTAATAATAAAATAATGATGGTCATGCTATATTTAACAATATTACAGTCCAATCAGATAATAGAATACATTACTCTCCTTCCCTTCTCGTTTCTATACTTATTTTGTTCATCTTTGCATTTTCACCCTTCCAGAAGGCTGTGGGTAGATCTCTTTTTATGGATTGTTCAACATAGCTGACTTTGAAATTATAATATAATGATGTTTATACCATATTCTACAATATTTCAGTCGAATCAAATGATAGAATACATTACTCTCCTATCCTTCTCATTTTTATCCGATTTATGCATCTTCATCCTTTTAGGTGGCTGTAGGCAGCTCTCATTTCATGGATTGTCTAATATATTTGGCTTAATGATAATAAATAAATGGTGTTTATACCATATTAAGGAATATTCCATTCCAATGAAATAATATAATACATTACTCTCCTTTCCTTTTCGTTTTTAACCTTTTTTTGTTCATCTTTGCATATTCACCCTCCCAGAAGGCTGTGGGCAGATCTCTTTTTATGGATTGTACAATATAGCTGGCTATGTAATTATAAAATAATGATGTTTATTCCATATATAACAATATTTCAGTCCAATCAAATAATAGAATACATTACTCCCCTTCCCTTCTCATTTTTATCCTGTTTATGCATCTTCATCCTCTTAGGTGGCTGAAGTCAGATCTCATTTCATGGATTGTCTAATATAGCTGGCTTAGTAATAATAAAATAATGAAGTTCATGCTATATTTAACAATATTTCAGTCCAATAAAATAATAGAATACATTACTCTCCTTCCCTTCTAGTTTCTATACTTTTTGTTCATCTTTGCATATTCACCCTCCCAGAAGGCTGTGAGTAGATCTCTGTCTATGGCTTGCTCAATATATCTGGCTAGGTAATTATAAAATAATGATGTTTATACCATATTCACCAATATTTCAGTCCAATCAAATAATAGAATACATTACTCTCCTATCTTTCTCATTTTCATCCTGTTTATGCATCTTCATCCTCTTAGGTGGCTGAAGTCAGATCTCATTTCATGGATTGTCTAATATAGATGGCTTAGTAATAATAAAATAATGATGTTCATGCTATATTTAACAATATTTCAGTCCAATCAGACAATAGAATACATTACTCTCCTTCCCTTCTCATTTTTATCCTGTTTATGCCTCTTCATCCTCTTAGGTTGCTGAAGTCAGATCTCATTCCATGGATTGTCTAATATAGCTGGCTTAGTAATAATAAAATAATGACGTTTATGCTATATTTAACAATATTCCAATCCAATGAAATAATAGAATACATTGCTCTCCTTCCCTTCTCGTTTTTATCCTTTTTTTGTTCATCTTTGCATTTTCATCCTCCCAGAAGGCTGTGGGCAGATCTCTTTTTGTGGATTGTTCAATATAGCTGGCTATGTAATAATAAAATAATGATGTTCATACCATATTTAACAATATTTCAGTCCAATCAAATAATAGAATACATTACTCGCCTTCCCTTCTCATTTTTATCCTTTTTATGCATCTTCATCCTCTTGGCTGGCTGAAGTCAGATCTCATTTCATGGATTGTCTAATATAGCTGGCTTAGTAATGATAAAATAATGAAGTTTATGCTATATTTAACAATATTTCAGTCCAATGAAATAATAGAATACATTACTCTCCTTCCCTTCTCGTTTTTATCCGATTTATGCTTCTTCATCCTTTTAGGTGGCTGTAGGCAGCTCTCATTTCATGGATTGTCCAATATAGTTGGCTTAATGATAATAAATAAATGGTGTTTATACCATATTTAAGAATATTTCATTCCAATGAAATAATAGAATACATTACTCTCTTTTCCTTCTCGTTTTTAACCTTTTTTTGTTCATCTTTGCATATTCACCCTCCCAGAAGGCTGTGGCTAGATCTCTTTTTATGGATTGTTCAATATAGCTGGCTATGTAATAATAAAAAAATGATGTTTAATCCATATATAACAATATTTCAGTCCAATCAAATAATAGAATACATTACTCCCCTTCCCTTCTCATTTTTATCCTGTTTATGCATCTTCATCCTCTTAGGTGGCTGAAGTCAGATCTCATTTCATGGATTGTCTAATATAGCTGGCTTAGTAATAATAAAATAATGATGTTCATGCTATATTTAACAATATTTCAGTCCAATAAAATAATAGAATACATTACTCTCCTTCCCTTCTCGTTTCTATACTTTTTTTGTTCATCTTTGCATATTCACCCTCCCAGAAGGCTGTGGGTAGATCTCTTTTTATGGATTGTTCAATATAGCTGGCTATGTAATTATAAAATAATGATGTTTATACCATATTCACCAATATTTCAGTCCAATCAAATAATAGAATACATTACTCTCCTATCTTTCTCATTTTTATCCTGTTTATGCATCTTCATCCTCTTAGGTGGCTGAAGTCAGATCTCATTTCATGGATTGTCTAATATAGATGGCTTAGTAATAATAAAATAATGATGTTCATGCTATATTTAACAATATTTCAGTCCAATCAGACAATAGAATACATTACTCTCCTTCCCTTCTCATTTTTATCCTGTTTATGCCTCTTCATCCTCTTAGGTTGCTGAAGTCAGATCTCATTCCATGGATTGTCTAATATAGCTGGCTTAGTAATAATAAAATAATGACGTTTATGCTATATTTAACAATATTCCAATCCAATGATATAATAGAATACATTGCTCTCCTTCCCTTCTCGTTTTTATCCTTTTTTTGTTCATCTTTGCATTTTCATCCTCCCAGAAGGCTGTGGGCAGATCTCTTTTTGTGGATTGTTCAATATAGCTGGCTTTGTTATAATAAAATAATGATGTTTATATCATATTCAACAATATTTCAGTCCAATCAAATAATAGAATAAATTACTCCCCTTCCCTTCTCATTTTTATCCTGTTTATGCCTCTTCATCCTCTTAGGTGGCTGAAGTCAGATCTCATTCCATGGATTGTCTAATATAGCTGGCTTAGTAATAATAAAATAATGACGTTTATGCTATATTTAACAATATTTCAGTCCAATGAAATAATAGAATACATTACTCTCCTTCCCTTCTCGTTTCTATACTTTTTTTGTTCATCTTTGCATTTTCACCCTTCCAGAAGGCTGTGGGTAGATCTCTTTTTATGGATTGTTCAATATAGCTGGCTATGTAATCATGAAACAATGATGTTTATACTATATTTCACCAATATTTCAGTCCAATCAAATAATAGAATACATTTCTCTCTATCTTTCTCATTTTATCCTGTTTATGCATCTTCATCCTCTTAGGTGGCTGAAGTCAGATCTCATTTCATGGATTGTCTAATATAGATGGCTTAGTAATAATAAAATAATGATGTTCATGCTATATTTAACAATATATTTCAGTCCAATCAGACAATAGAATACATTACTCTCCTTCCCTTCTCATTTTTATACTGTTTATGCCTCTTCATCCTATTAGGTTGCTGAAGTCAGATCTCATTCCATGGATTGTCTAATATAGCTGGCTTAGTAATAATAAAATAATGACGTTTATGCTATATTTAACAATATTCCAATCAATCAAATAATAGAATACATTACTCTCCTTCCCTTCTCGTTTTTATCCTATTTGTGTTCATCTTCATCCTCCCAGAAGGCTGTGGGCAGATCTCTTTTCATGGATTGTCTAATATAGCTGGCTTGTTATAATAGAATAATGATGTTTATATCATATTCAACAATATTTCAGTCCAATCAAATAATAGAATAAATTACTCCCCTTCCCTTCTCATTTTTATCCGATTTATGCATCTTCATTTTTTAGGTGGCTGTGGGCAGCTCTCATTTCATGGATTGTCTAATATAGTTGGCTTAATGATAATAAAATAATGGTGTTCATACCATATTTAAGAATATTTCATTCCAATGAAATAATAGAATACATTACTCTCATTTCCTTTTCGTTTTTAACCTTTTTGTGCATCTTGCTTCCTCCCAGAAGGCTGGGCAGTTCTCTTCTTCATGGATTGTCCAATATAGCTGGCTGTGTAATAATAAAATAATGATGTTTATACTATATTTAACAATATTTCAGTCTAATCAGATAATAGAATACACTACTATCCTTCCCTTCTCATTTTTATCCTGTTTATGCATCTTCATCCTCTTGGCTGGCTGTGGGTCAGATCTCATTTCATGGATTGTCTAACACAGCTGGCTCAGTAATTATAAAATAATGAAGTTCATGCTATATTAAACAATATTTCAGTCCAATAAAATAATAGAATACATTACTCTACTTCCCTTCTCGTTTCTATACTTTTTTTGTTCATCTTTTCATATTCATCCTCCCAGAAGGCTGTGGTTAGATCTCTTTTTATGGATTGTACAATATATCTGGCTTTGTAATAATAAAATTACGATGTTTATACCATATTCAACAAGATTCCAGTCCAATCAAATAATAGAATACATTAATCCCCTTTCCTTCTCATTTTTATCCTGTTTATGCATCTTCATCCTCTTAGGTGGCTGAAGTCAGATCTCATCTCATGGATTGTCCAATATAGCTGGCTTAGTAATAATAGAATAATGATGTTCATGCTATATTTAACAATATTTCAGTCCAATCAGATAATATAATACATTACTCTCCTTCCCTTCTCATTTCTATACTTTTTGTTCATCTTGCATTTCTCCTCCAGCAGGCTGTGGCTAGATCTCTTTTATGGATTGTTCAATATAGCTGGCTATGTAATTATAAAATAATGATGTTTATTCCATATATAACAATATTTCAGTCCAATCAAATAATAGAATACATTACTCCCCTTCCCTTCTCATTTTTATCCTGTTTATGCATCTTCATCCTCTTAGGTGGCTGAAGTCAGATCTCATTTCATGGATTGTCTAATATAGCTGGCTTAGTAATAATAAAATAATGATGGTCATGCTATATTTAACAATATTACAGTCCAATCAGATAATAGAATACATTACTCTCCTTCCCTTCTCGTTTCTATACTTATTTTGTTCATCTTTGCATTTTCACCCTTCCAGAAGGCTGTGGGTAGATCTCTTTTTATGGATTGTTCAACATAGCTGACTTTGAAATTATAATATAATGATGTTTATACCATATTCTACAATATTTCAGTCGAATCAAATGATAGAATACATTACTCTCCTATCCTTCTCATTTTTATCCGATTTATGCATCTTCATCCTTTTAGGTGGCTGTAGGCAGCTCTCATTTCATGGATTGTCTAATATATTTGGCTTAATGATAATAAATAAATGGTGTTTATACCATATTTAAGAATATTCCATTCCAATGAAATAATATAATACATTACTCTCCTTTCCTTCTCGTTTTTAACCTTTTTTTGTTCATCTTTGCATATTCACCCTCCCAGAAGGCTGTGGGCAGATCTCTTTTTATGGATTGTACAATATATCTGGCTTTGTAATAATAAAATAATGATGTTTATACCATAATTATTCAACAATATTTCAGTCCAATCAAATAATAGTATACATTAATCCCCTTTCCTTCTCATTTTTATCCTGTGTATGCATCTTCTTCCTTTTAGGTGGCTGTAGGCAGATCTCATTTCATGGATTGTCTAATATAGCTGACTATGTAATAATAAAATAATGATGTTGATGCTATATTGAACAATATCTCAGTCCAATCAGATAATTGATTACATTACTATCCTCCCCTTCTCGTTTTTAGGCTTTTTTGTTCCTCATTGCATATTCTTCCTCCCAAAAGGCTGTAGGCTGATCTCTTTTTATAGATTGTCTAATACAGCTTGGCTAGTAGTAATAAAATAATGATGTTTATGCTATATTCAACAGTATTTCAGTCCAATGAAATAATATAATACATTACTCTCCTTTGCTTCTCGGTTTTAACCTTTTTTTGTTCATCTTTGCATATTCATCCTCCCAGAAGGCAGTGGGCAGATCTCTTTTCATGGATCGTTCAATATAGCTGGCTATGTAATAATAAAAAATGATGTTTATACCATATTCAACAATATTTTAGTCCAATCAAATAATAGAATGCATTACTCCCCTTCCCTTCTCATTTTTATCCTGTTTATGCATCTTCATCCTCTTGGCTGGCTGAAGTCAGATCTCATTTCATGGATTGTCTAATATAGCTGGCTTAGTAATGATAAAATAATGAAGTTTATGCTATATTTAACAATATTTCAGTCCAATGAAATAATAGAATACATTACTGTCCTTCCCGTCTCGTTTCTATACTTTTTTCGTTCATCTTTGCATTTTCATCCTCCCAGAAGGCTGTGGGCAGACCTTTTTTTATGGATTGTTCAATATAGCTGGCTTTGTAATTATAAAATAATGATGTTTATACCATATTTAACAATATTTCAGTCCAATCAAATAATAGAATACATTACTCCTCTTTCCTTCTCATTTTTATCCTGTTTATGCATCTTCATCCTCTTAGGTGGCTGAAGTCAGATCTCATCTCATGGATTGTCCAATATAGCTGGCTTAGTAATAATAGAATAATGATGTTCATGCTATATTTAACAATATCCCAGTCCAATCAGATAATAGAATACATTACTCTCCTTCCCTTCTCGTTTCTATACTTTTTTTGTTCATCTTTGCATTTTCACCCTCCCAGCAGGCTGTGGCTAGATCTCTTTTTATGGATTGTTCAATATAGCTGGCTATATAATAATAAAATAATGATGTTTATACCATATTTAACAATATTTCAGTCTAATCAGATAATAGAATACACTACTCCCCTTCTCTTCTCATTTTAATCCTGTTTATGCCTCTTCATCCTCTTAGGTGGCTGAAGTCACATCTCATTCCATGGATTGTCCAATATAGGTGGCTTAGTAATAATAAAATAATGACGTTTATGCTATATTTAACAATATTTCAATTCAATGAAATAATAGAAAACATTTCTCTCCTTCCTTCTCGTTTCTATACTTTTTTTTCATCTTTGCATTTTCACCCTCCCAGAGGCTGTGGGCGAATCTCTTTTTGGATTGATCAATATAGCTGGCTATGTAATAATAGAATAATGATTTTTATATCATA
The DNA here is from genome assembly GCA_017141395.1 of Laodelphax striatellus. Taxonomy (NCBI): domain Eukaryota; kingdom Metazoa; phylum Arthropoda; class Insecta; order Hemiptera; family Delphacidae; genus Laodelphax; species Laodelphax striatellus. The sequence continues at coordinate 48,036,153 of CM029530.1, forward strand.
TTCAACAATATTTCAGTCCAATCAAATAATAGAATAGAAAGGCGGGGACTGGGACATTGATACCATGAAAACATAGGCGGATTTTGGGACACCAAGAAATGACAGGCGGGGACTGGGACACAAGAAATCACGGGCGGGGACTGGGACACAAGAAACCATACGCGGAAGCTGGGACATGAACCAGCGATTGTAACACAACTTCGAAACAATTATATGATTTTTGGCTTGAAAACATGATCAAGTGAATTATTTTTTCAGTTGGGCTTGTGACTCTAATGAGAGAGGGCTGTATTGCTCAAGTTTGTATCTTTAGTGTTAGCAAAGTCTGAAATGGTGATTTTCAATCCAGCAAGAGTCATGTTATTGTGCCAGAGAATGTCGTATATTGACAGAGATGAAGTGCTACAAGCCGGTTTTATTTTTCATCCATATGCGCCATACATTGTTTGTGCGGAGTGTGGCTGGAAGACTAGTGGAACTCTTGATCTAGAACACATAAAGTTCATGCATAAAATAAACAATTCGGAGTGTAGTTTGGCCAGGAGTGTGGATGAAAATTATGAATGCTATGTAGTTGCTAGAGAATGTGTGCTGAGAACGGAGGAAGTAATAAGGAATACTTTTAATAAATGGCCGAAGTTTTTACCACGTGTTGAAAAATGGTGAGATCTAGTTTGTATTACACAGGTTTTCAAGATGATGTACAATGTATCTGTTGTGAGGCAATATTTTGTGACTGGGAAGAGACTGATGACCTGATTTTAATTCATTGTGCTGAGTCACCTTATTGTGAAATAGTTAAAATGTTGAAGACCAGTAAATATTTTGAAAATAAATATTGTTTTTCATTTCGTATTTTAAAACCCTCTCTTTCAAAGATTCAGCCTCAGTTCTAGTGCATTTGGATCTGGCCACCATCACAGGGAATACAGTCTACCAATGACAATCTTGAAATTTCTAGTCAGTATATTAGAGAGTTGGTTAGCTGCGATGATAATGCTCATGATTGTTTCACATATTGGATTAATAGTCATCATTCTACTGACTGTTGGGAACTGCAGAATAAATTGCACAATGAGGAGCTTGGATGAAACAGAGGAGGAGACGATGACATGAATGCTATAAATAACCAATTTCCAAGAAACAATGATGTTATCAACTATATAAAAGGAGGCCAAGTAGCAGTCAAGCATCATTATCAATCATGATACCACCAGTGTACTATCTCCTTGTGACTGCAGCAGTGAGTGTCAACCCTTCAAGCTGGATCCCCAGTACCGGAGTGGAGAGTTTCTCACATCAAGGGAGCATGGACTGGATACTTCAAACATATTTCACATGCAACAGTGTCTGCAGTCATCCGACAGTTCAACAAGGATCTTGGAGCAATGCGTCAACACATCAAAGACTGGTACATGAACCTGGCTGGTGAACATGATGTGGATAAGGAGCTGTGCCAGCAAGTCCATTGTGCATATGATTTGCGCACATGCCTCCATCCATCCTTTACATCGTCAGAATTCCTTGAAGCCATCATCAATGCTTCAGTTGAGGTGTGTACACTGCACTGTCAAGTTCAACCAGCTCCACCGCCTACTACTACTGCAATTGCATCTATACCATCTCCAGACACCGTAACAGTGTCCATCAGCAATGGAGCCAGCAAACAGTATTGAAGGATGTGCCTGCGGTGATTGCCACCATGTAAGAAGCACTTGTTGGATTGTGGAACCATTCTTCAAGTTTGGCTACAATAATATTCTGGAACCGTTTGGGACACCAATAAATTTTAAACAGAAAATAGCTGCATGTTTTCCAACAGCATCAGTGTTCAACCTGGACTTTAACAAAGTTATTTTGGAGTTTCCAGTTGGTAGAGGACTATGTGAAATGGCTACCGATCTAGGTGACATGTACCCTGGGTAAGCCTAGATGTTATGTACTAGAAAACCTGTTTTAGCATATCAATCATTCTGTTTCAATATCATTTATTGTTTATGAAGTGTAAATAAATATCACATGTCTCATCTCTGAAACCATGTGTCGACTACAGTTATTTCATAACCTTGAAACCATAGTTTAGGTTAGGTTACATGATCAAATTGCACAACGCAGTTTGGCTCACAAACAGTGATGATGTCATCACAGAATTCATGGAAAGCAAATTGCACAACACAGTTTGCCTCACAAACAGGATAAAACCTGCTCTGCTGGTATAGTTTTAAGTAAATATATAGCTATGAAAGTGTTTGATAGTCATTAGTATGGATAAGTCTGTGATAGCGAGAGAGTTGCACAGACCAGGGCGTAGGAATTTTCCTACAAGGATGGTTACTGTGAAAGGTCTTGATGATCTCTATCAGGCTGACCTTGTCGAGATGATTCCTTATGCTCGTCAGAACAAAGGTTATAGGTACATTATTACAATTATCAATTGTCTTAGTAAGTTTGCTCTTGCTATACCAATAAAGAGCAAGTCGGCTGACGATGTAGTCAAGGCAATGCATCCTATTTTAGCTCAGTATCCAATGAAACATTTGCAGACTGACGATGGTAAAGAGTGGTTCAATTCAAATTTCAACAACTTGTGCAACAGTACGGTATCAATCATTATTCAACATTTTCAGATAAAAAAGCGTCAATAGTGGAACGTTTCAATAGAACACTTAAACATTTAATGTGGGTCAAATTCACTGAACGAGGAACCTATAGGTGGACAGATATTCTAACCTCACTTGTTAAAGAGTACAATGGCAGAGTACATCGTACAATAGGTATGCGACCGGCTGATGTTGAGAAGGTGCATGAGAAGCTTTTACTTTCCAAACTTGGTAAACAGCGTCAAGAGTATCAGCAGGGCTTGTTGGATAAATCACAGCCTACGTTCTATCCGGTGCTCATCAGAAAATTGAGCCAGGTGATAAGGTGAGAATCAGCAAGCATAAAATGACGTTTGACAAGGGATACCTACCCAATTGGACAAATGAACTGTTCACGGTAACACGTGTGCGACCCACAGTGCCAGTAACCTATGAGTTGGAAGATTATAGAGGTGAGCCTGTGCAAGGAGGATTCTATGCTGAAGAAATTGTAAAGACAAAAGCGCCAACTGTATTTGAAATTGCCAAGGTATTGAAGAGAAGAGGTAACAAACTGTTGGTGCGCTGGAAAGGATACGATCGCAGTCACGACTCGTGGATTGATAGAGGTGACCTTGTGTGAGTGAGATGAAACAGGTCGTGCAACAGCAAAACAAATTCAAGATAATTGACTTTGATCAAGTGGTGAGAGGTTGTGGCTTGGCAGACCTGGAAATGGACACAAAGAAGCGCCATGGTCCTTTGTTCCCCAACCACATGAGATGCATTATTTGTGGACCATCTGGGTGTGGCAAAACCAATTTACTGTTCAACATGCTGTTTGATCGTAAAGGAATTCACTTTTCAAACATTTACGTTTGGTCAAAGACTACATTTCAGCCAAAGTACAAGTTACTTCGTACAATTATGCAAGGACTAGGTGATGGAATGAGCTATGTCGAGTGTAACACAAGTGAAGAAATACCTGCCCCAAATGAACTGCCAGCCAACTCAATAATTATTTTCGACGATGTGATTTGTGAACAGCAGGAGGCCATCAGACAATACTTTAGTGCCGGTCGGCATAGTGATGTTGACATGTTTTATTTGGCACAGACCTACAGCCGCATTCCAAAACAACTTGTGCGTGATAATGCCAACTTTATAATTGTGTTTGAACAGGATGAGCTGAACATGAGACATTTGTATAGAGATCATGTAGGCGCTGACATGACCTTTGATCAGTTCAAGAGCATGTGCAATCAGGTCTGGTCATCAGCTGCGCATGCATTCCTTGTGATTGATCAGCTCATCCAAAAGAATGGAGGGCTACAGGAACGGGCTTGACACCTATCTAGTTGAGGTGTAAGCTCACTGGAGCTTCAGTACACTGGTGTACACCAAGCAGGATGGATGTGAATCGTAAGCAGACTGTGGAGGAGATTGCTCCCACCATCAAGGAGATTGCCAAGCTGAAACGTGACATCAAGAGGAAACACAAGGAGCTAACACTTGGAAGTGAAGTGTCAGAGGAGCATCATGCAAAGCGCATAAAACCGTTGCCTGAACCACTAGCCAACGTTGTTGAAGCTCTCAAAACCACCACCACCACCACCACCACCACCACCACAGCAACCAGCAGCGGAACCACTGCCAGCAGCACAAGAGCCCCACCCACAACGCCTTGCAGTACCTGTACGCCAACATAAACATCATGCACTACCTACACCACCACTAACACCGATACAGCCACGACCTCTGAAACAAGCTCTAAAACAACTGCAACTGCCTGACATTGGAGAGGAGACTCCTACATCCTTTGAAGCATTCTGAGATGATTCACACTTTAGTCCAGCTCCAAGTACATCCGGTGTTGTGAGAAAGTTGTGGAGCAATAAGGATTCACCTTTGAGTGAGGATGATGATGTTCCAGGATGGTCAATGGATGAGGAGGATCAACAAAATGAAAGTGTTCAACAATTGATGGATACTAGCCGAGATGTGGTGGAATCTGAATTTGATCAAACAGAATTGGCTAAAACATCTGTGGGGCTTTATTTTAAAGGGTTGATTAGTATTGAGTTTAGCTTTGATTATCCATTTGGACCAAAAACTATTGACAACGGTTTGCGTTTTTGTAGTAATTTTTTATCCTTTAGAACTAACGGGAAAAAGATTGTGTTGACAGATCCTAACAATGCCGGAAACGAACAGACTTTTGATGCTACACAAGGACTTTGTGAACTTATATTTAGGAAAATTCCAAGCACTTAAAGTAACGTTGGCCGACAGAAAGGCCTATGTAGACATATTGGAGTTTACCAATGTGTATAGAGATGACTATGCTGCAGGTGGTAAAATTAGAGACTACAACAATATCAAGTACAAGGGAACAATACTTCCGCTGTTGAAAAAGGCAAAAGAAAGGAAAAGGAATCAGTGGAAGAGGACTGGTGGCACCATTCAATATGGTGGCAAACAGTGGCACCAAGATTGAATATGTCTACTACAATGACCCCAATGAGCTTGTAGACAGACTACAACTATTGGATCAATCCAAAGCAGGTGGTAACACTGGTCAGGAGGATGAAAGGGATTCGATTCTGGAAGAGTTGGTGGAAGGCGGGTACATAGTTGGCAAACCGACAAACTAGTTGTACTATATAAGCGGATGTTTTACTTTGCACTTTGTATTCATCATGAACACATTAGGTAACATTAATGCTCGTCATAGACGGGTGATCAATTTAGCAAATCCTCAAAGCAGCAGAGATGCAATAAATCTTGGTACATGTAGAGATTTGATTGAGGTGTGGCTGCCAAAGAGAAGGGATACAAGTACATTGCAAGTATTTACAAGTCTCAATGACTCAGTACTGACTGATGTGATGGATCCAATCAGTGCCACAGATGGAGTGAACAAGCGATATTTGGAGAAACGGATGGATGAGCATTCTCGCGAAGTTGTTGAAAAGTATTAACAGTTATGGTAACTTTGGTTAAGGAGCGTGCAAACGGTGATACAAGTTTTACAAGTGGACAGGAATGGAAAGATATGGTCTTGAAGCGTGTAGGACTTGACAAGCCTCCTGAGGGTATAAAAGAGAGTGAGGAGAACAAAGAACACCATTAGATGGCTAGGTGCAAAGGAAAGAAGAGGTACCAGGAAGGGGAGTGTTGTTTACACTTGCAAATGCCACTGGAACAATAGTCAACAAAGCAGTTGATATTTTACCAGTTGAACTTCATCTTCCCGGTTACCAATACTGCGGCCCAGGTACAGATCTGAAGAAGCGGTTGGCAAGAGGTGATCCAGGAATCAACAGACTTGATCGGGCCTGCAAGCAGCACGACATTGCCTATTCACAGAATAGTGATACAGCAAGCAGAGCAAAGGCTGACAGGGACTTGGCTGAACGAGCTTGGAGTGTAGCAACATCTCCAGAGGCAGGATTGGCAGAAAGGGCTGCAGCAGTAGCGGTGACCAACATCATGAAGGCCAAAGCAAAGTTTGGAGGAGGAGCAAAACGTCAAGGGAAGAAGAAGAAGGTAGCAGCTGCTTCCAAAAGGGAAAAGGACTCTACCTGAGACGTCAACAGAAGACGGAACGGAGCACGCCATCGCCAATGCAAACGGCGACGGTAATTGCTCTTCAGATCGAGCGCTGACTGATGCAGACCTCTACAAGTATGCGTGTCGCCTGAAGCTGAAACATTTCCGAGGAGTGTTTATGCGGGATGCTCTACCTGCATCAGGACCTTTGAAACGAGAGTGTGGCATCATCAATTTGGACACCAGCAATGGAGCCGGCACACATTGGGTGTGCTATGTGAAGAAGGATGGAGCTGCCATCTGCTTTGACGGCTTTGGAAACCTCAGGCCACCACAGGAGCTTTATCGACTACATGCACCATGGTTTGGAGCCAGCAACAAGGATCGAGTACAACTATAATCAGAAGCAAGAAGATCTGTACTCTCATATTTGTGGCCATTTATGTTTGAAATTTTTGGTTGATGAAAATAATAAATGAAAATTTTAATATTGCTCAACAAGTTTTAATCATTTCCCTTTCCAATAGTATAAATAATGGGCAACAAGACCTATTGCCAGTCATTGTGCAATAGTGCATTGAGCAGGCAAGACCATGATGCTCTGTTTTGGAGGTAATACATCTGTGCTGAAAAGTGAATTTTATCCGCCGCTTGATACAAGCAGTGGTGAATGGGAAATTGGACTCATCAGCTTTACAAGCTGCAATTCAATACCCAATGTTGAAATGAACTACAACAACAAATTCTATTATGCTCCAAAAAATAACTCATGTGTTTAAGAAGAAGGGTGCAAAAGCTGGATGCTGCAGAAGAAGAGGATGATCCATCGCTGAAACATCATGAAATTATAGGATGATAGGTCAGCCATACTCAATCAATGGTATAAGGTGCTTCTCAAAGCTAAGCAGACATCGGCTGGTGGAGACATTGATTATGAAGATAACTCTATAACAGATAGTAGACGGACTGCAAGAGCTACTACTGCAGCACCCCTTATAAGATACTGGAGTTTGTATCATTGCCAGAAGGCAGTTTTGAATTTCAAACAATTGCCAACCTGCTTACATCAAGGCTACATGATCGCAACATAAAACTTCAGATGGCTGTGGGACCCATCAACCTTGAAATGTTCAGTATTGAGCAATGCCAAATTGGATTTCACAAAACCTGAGTCGATTGGAAGTCTGCTGGGATTCAACAACACTAGGATCATAGAGGCTGACACAGAGGCTAAAGGTGATACAGCAGTGCAACCAGTCGACCCAATGTAATACGTGTAAAGTGCAATGTTGTGAGTGGGTCGTACTCAAATGGTGTTAAGGATCACGTGATCTATGAGTTTTACCCAAATGTTGATCCAGGGTATAAAATAGTTGTGACTGTACAGAATGTAATCTATTTGCCGGTGGACGCCGAGCAGATTGGCAACATTACGTTGGAGGTTGTTGACGAACGGACGTCTCATTAATAATAGAGGTGAGGAGATCAATATTACTCTGCATCTGAGACAACGCAAGTGAGATGGTGCTGATATTTGATAAGTGGAATCGTGGACTGGATAATGAGGCGGCATGCGACATGGAGGTAGATCGTCAACCTACAGAAACAGATAGGCCTGCAAGTGCTGCAAACGTCATTCGTCATTTAGACTCTGTAGAGTTAACATCAAGGAGCATCAACTATTTGAAAAACGTGGCTGTCACCTACGACAACAACAGCAGCAATAATGGGAGTTTTAGATGTGACATAGGAGTGGACCCAGATCGGATAACAGCATCATTGGCTATGAGTACCATTCTCATGCTCCATATACTACAAGCTTCAAAGCCAATGATGAAACACGGATACCAATTCAACAACAGGACATTTACACAATCCCATCAGAAAGCTATCTACATGTGGGAGTTTAAGGTGACAAATGCAGCTAATGCCGCCTTGGGCGGAAGTCCCTGTGTCTCTGGACTTTGCTCACCTTTGGTCAGAGATACGCTATGAGATAAATGGTGTGATAGTAGATAGCATACGCACCCCTGGAATTACCAGCCTGATGAAGAATGCTATGACATTTTGGATGTCAATGAGAAGAACAGGATGGAACGTGTTGGCTACAAGTTTGATCCAACAGTTGGATTTGCCACTTTTCCTCCCAATGGAGCTGATACAACAATCATGGATGTGCCTCACGCTACCTGCTGGGCTTTGCCGAAGATTACAAACAGATTCTACTGAATGTGAAACAAGAGCTGGTTTTGAGACGCAGTGCTGACACTACCAATTGTTTGAATGCTGCCGGTAAGGTTGTCATTGAAAAATTACATGGAGAATACCCCATGTGGAAGTGGCTGATGAAAACAAACTTCGTCTGCTGGAAACTTGTACAGAATGATACACCTATAAGTATGACATTCCGGCATTGGGAATTGTACGAGTACCCAACCTACTCTGCTACAAAGAAGCATACATGGACTGTCAAGTCAACAGCACAACATGAGAAGCCTCACTACATTGTGATTGGGCTGCAGACAGCGATATGGAGTGGCAAATGCTAATTCATCCCAATTTGACAAGTGCAACATGAGAGACATTCGAGTGTTTTTAAACAACAAGTACTATCCGTATGAGAGCATTGGCGGTGATGATTGTTGTGTATATGGTATGTATGAAGCTTTCAATGGAGCCTACAATCATGGACATTCCCAATTGGTCAATCCCCTGTTTGAAAAGAGTGCTCTAGAAAATGGCCGAATGATGTTGTATGCTTGATTGTTCCCGCCAAAATGAGTCACTTAAAACTGGCAGTATTGATGTGAGAATTGAGTTTGAAGCAACTGAAAACATTCCTGCAGATACACGTGCCTACTGTCTGATGATTCATGATGTGACCAAAGAGTACAAGCCAATGTCGGGTATTGTGCAATCTGCCCAGAGAGAGTATAAAGGTGGATGACAAGTGTTAGGATAGTCATTCTGGTAAGAACCATTGGGCGAAGCAGGCATCATGTCCACAGCTAAGAGAGTTTTACAGTTTTGGATGAGGAAGGAGAGTTGCCTGAAAGTGATGGTGAGGATGTTGTGGGATGCTGCATTGGCTTCTACTAAGCATGGGAAGAAGGATGCAGATACTGCTGCTGCTGCTGATGATGAAGATTCTGATGAACACAAATACATGGAAATGTTGCCGAGAAGAGCTGCAGACATTTTTGGACCACTACCACTCTACCTAATGGACTTTCAGGGATTTGAAGGATTGAACAATGAGTTTATTGTCAAGGAGATGGCTATATTGAACGTGATGATAGGCATTGTGTGACAACGAATCCCTATTTCTTCAAGTCACCCTACCCAGACATGATGATGAAGACAAGTGCGCTGCTTGAAAACAATGCTTTACAACGAGCAACCCATGGACTGCGATGGCCTGGCAATGCAGCTGGTCAGAGACATCTACCCTATTCTGAATTGAGACAGATTGTGTGGTGAACAGGTGGAAGATGGCGGCAGTAAAGCGACTACTTAATCAAGATCGTTGGCTATGGGTAGGAGAAGATTACTCTGCTCAACACAATGCTACAGCTGGATGACAGGGAGGATGTGTAGCATGTGGACATAGGTTCACCTTATCTTTTCCATGAGATGCCCAATCTGGATCCACCGATGAATAATGCTACATGAGTCTACTGCCCAGAACATTTCCTTCCCAACTTTGTGGAGACTTTGAGGATGAAGCTGGCTGGCGATAAAGGAACCCTGGATACTCAAACCATTTTGTGCACTGAATGTAGTAAATGTTTCGCACAATTGAATAATGCAAACTTTGTTTAAAGATCAATATTTTTGTCGCAACTTGTTTATGGCAATAAAGAAAGAAATGTAATTATTGTGTCATCATTGACTTATCCCCACCACCACCTCTAGTATTTGAGGAGTTGCTGCTGCTCAGTATAGTTTAGTTTGACATCTACAGTCAAGATGTACTCAGGTATTTGAGCTCAAGGGTGGTTTGAATTTTCAAATAAATCCTCTGAATATTGCTTATACAGTACATTGAGAATATCAACTCTCTTGTTAACCAAGATTATTTGAGCTTTCTTTTGCGAAAATATCATCAAAAAGAAATGATTTGGGATGTGGATTCGAACCCATGACTAGTGGCAATGTTAACTAACAATGGTTGAGTCCTTATCCAACATGCCAAATCACTTCTTACAAAACAAATGAAAGAAATCCTACTTTACCTTTCAAGTATTTTATGCAGTGAAGAGAATAAGATTTTCTTGGTCTGCTGTTAGCTCAGTCAGCATACATTATACTATAACATGCTCTAGACTCCAAGTCCAGAAATACCAATTCAATCAAATCATGGTTTTGTAAAATGTCCTAGAGTTTTTGCACTTGAAAATGTCACAGAGATTGTGGCCCAAAACCCGCCTGTGTTTACTTGTGTCCCAGTCCCCGCCCGTGATTTCTTGTGTCCCAGTCCCCGCCTGTCATTTCTTGGTGTCCCAAAATCCGCCTATGTTTTCATGGTATCAATACCATGTCCCAGTCCCCGCCTTTCAATACTACTTCAGACAATAGAATACATTACTCTCCTTCCCTTCTCATTTTTATCCTGTTTATGCCTCTTCATCCTCTTAGGTTGCTGAAGTCAGATCTCATTCCATGGATTGTCTAATATAGCTGGCTTAGTAATAATAAAATAATGACGTTTATGCTATATTTAACAATATTCCAATCCAATGATATAATAGAATACATTGCTCTCCTTCCCTTCTCGTTTTTATCCTTTTTTTGTTCATCTTTGCATTTTCATCCTCCCAGAAGGCTGTGGGCAGATCTCTTTTTGTGGATTGTTCAATATAGCTGGCTTTCTTATAATAAAATAATTATGTTTATATCATATTCAACAATATTTCAGTCCAATCAAATAATAGAATAAATTACTCCCCTTCCCTTCTCATTTTTATCCTGTTTATGCCTCTTCATCCTCTTAGGTGGCTGAAGTCAGATCTCATTTCATGGATTGTCTAATATAGCTGGCTTAGTAATAATAAAATAATGATGTTCATGCTATATTTAACAATATTTCAGTCCAATAAAATAATAGAATACATTACTCTCCTTCCCTTCTCGTTTCTATACTTTTTTTGTTCATCTTTGCATATTCACCCTCCCAGAAGGCTGTGGGTAGATCTCTTTTTATGGATTGTTCAATATAGCTGGCTATGTAATTATAAAATAATGATGTTTATACCATTTTCACCAATATTTCAGTCCAATCAAATAATAGAATACATTTCTCTCCTATCTTTCTCATTTTTATCCTGTTTATGCATCTTCATCCTCTTAGGTGGCTGAAGTCAGATCTCATTTCATGGATTGTCTAATATAGATGGCTTAGTAATAATAAAATAATGATGTTCATGCTATATTTAACAATATATTTCAGTCCAATCAGACAATAGAATACATTACTCTCCCTTCCCTTCTCATTTTTATCCTGTTTATGCCTCTTCATCCTATTAGGTTGCTGAAGTCAGATCTCATTCCATGGATTGTCTAATATAGCTGGCTTAGTAATAATAAAATAATGACGTTTATGCTATATTTAACAATATTCCAATCCAATGAAATAATAGAATACATTGCTCTCCTTCCCTTCTCGTTTTTATCCTTTTTTTGTTCATCTTTGCATTTTCATCCTCCCAGAAGGCTGTGGGCAGATCTCTTTTTGTGGATTGTTCAATATAGCTGGCTTTGTTATAATAAAATAATGATGTTTATATCATATTCAACAATATTTCAGTCCAATCAAATAATAGAATAAATTACTCCTCTTCCCTTCTCATTTTTATCCGATTTATGCATCTTCATCCTTTTAGGTGGCTGTGGGCAGCTCTCATTTCATGGATTGTCTAATATAGTTGGCTTAATGATAATAAATAAATGGTGTTCATACCATATTTAAGAATATTTCATTCCAATGAAATAATAGAATACATTACTCTCATTTCCTTCTCGTTTTTAACCTTTTTTTGTTCATCTTTGCATATTCACCCTCCCAGAAGGCTATGGGCAGTTCTCTTTTTATGGATTGTTCAATATAGCTGGCTATGTAATTATAAAATGATGATGTTTATACCATATTTAACAATATTTCAGTCTAATCAGATAATAGAATACACAACTCCCCTTCCTTTCTCATTTTTATCCTGTTCATGCATCTTCATCCTCTTAGGTGGCTGAAGTCAGATCTCATTTCATGGATTGTCTAATATAGCTGGCTTAGTAATTATAAAATAATGAAGTTCATGCTATATTAAACAATATCTCAGTCCAATAAAATAATAGAATACATTACTCTCCTTCCCTTCTCGTTTCTATACTTTTTTTGTTCATCTTTTCATATTCATCCTCCCAGAATAAGGCTGTGGTTAGATCTCTTTTATGGATTGTTCAATATATCTGGCTTTGTAATAATAAAATTACGATGTTTATACCATATTCAACAAGATTCCAGTCCAATCAAATAATAGAATACATTAATCCCCTTTCCTTCTCATTTTTATCCTGTTTATGCATCTTCATCCTCTTAGGTGGCTGAAGTCAGATCTCATTTCATGGATTGTCTAATATAGCTGGCTTAGTAATAATAGAATAATGATGTCATGCTATATTCAACAATATTTCAGTCCAATCAGATAATAGAATACATTACTCTCCTTCTCGTTTCTATACTTTTTGTTCATCTTTGCATTTTCATCCTCCCAGAAGGCTGTGGGTAGATCTCTTTCATGGATTGTTCAATACATCTGGCTTTGTAATAATGAAATAATGATGTTTATACCATATTCAACAATATTTCAGTACAATCAAATATTAGAATACATTAATTCCCTTCCCTTCTCATTTTTATCCTGTTTATGCATCTTCATCCTCTTAGGTGGCTGAAGTCAGATCTCATTTCATGGATTGTCCAATATAGCTGGCTTAGTAATAATAAAATAATGATGTTCATGCTATATTTAACAATATTTCAGTCCAATCAGATAATAGAATACATTACTCTCCTTCCCTTCTCATTTCTATACTTTTTTTGTTCATCTTTTCATATTCATCCTCCCAGAAGGCTGTGGTTAGATCTCCTTTATGGATTGTACAATATATCTGGCTTTGTAATAATAAAATTACGATGTTTATACCATATTCAACAAGATTCCAGTCCAATCAAATAATAGAATACATTAATCCCCTTTCCTTCTCATTTTTATCCTGTTCATGCATCTTCATCCTCTTAGGTGGCTGAAGTCAGATCTCATTTCATGGATTGTCTAATATAGCTGGCTTAGTAATAATACAATAATGACGATCATGCTATATTCAACAATACTTCAGTCTTATCAGATAATAGAACACATTCCTCTCCTTCCCTTCTCGTTTCTATACTTTTTTTGTTCATCTTTGCATTTTCATCCTCCCAGAAGGCTGTGGGTAGATCTCTTTTTATGGATTGTTCAATATAGCTGGCTTTGTAATTATAAAACAATGATGTTTATACCATATTTAACAATATTTCAGTCCAATCAAATAATAGAATACATTACTTCCCTTCCCTTCTCATTTTTATCCTGTTTATGCCTCTTCATCCTCTTAGGTGGCTGAAGTCAGATCTCATCTCATGGATTGTCCAATATAGCTGGCTTAGTAATAATAGAATAATGATGTTCATGCTATATTTAACAATATTTCAGTCCAATCAGATAATAGAATACATTACTCTCCTTCCCTTCTCATTTCTATACTTTTTTTGTTCATCTTTGCATTTTCTCCCTCCCAGCAGGCTGTGGCTAGATCTCTTTTTATGGATTGTTCAATATAGCTGGCTATGTAATTATAAAATAATGATGTTTATACCATATTCAACAATATTTCAGTCCAATCAAATAATAGAATACATGACTCCCCTTCCCTTCTCATTTGTATCCTGTTTATGCATCTTCATACTCGTAGGTGGCTGAAGTCAGATCTCATTTCATGGATTGTCTAATATAGCTGGCTTAGTAATAATAAAATAATGATGGTCATACCATATTTAACAATATTTCAGTCCAATCAAATAATAGAATACATTACTCTCCGTCCCTTCTCGTTTCTATACTTATTTTGTTCATCTTTGCATTCTTCACCCTTCCAGAAGGCTGTGGGTAGATCTCTTTTATGGATTGTTCAACATAGCTGACTTTGAAATTATAATATAATGATGTTTATACCATATTTAACAATATTTCAGTCCAATCAAATGATAGAATACATTACTCTCCTATCCTTCTCATTTTATCCGACTACGCATCTTCATCCTTTTAGGTGGCTGTAGGCAGCTCTCATTTCATGGATTGTCTAATATATTTGGCTTAATGATAATAAATAAATGGTGTTTATACCATATTTAAGAATATTCCATTCCAATGAAAATAATATAATACATTACTCTCCTTCCTTCTCGTTTTAACCCTTTTGTTCATCTTTGCATATTCACCCTCCCAGAAGGCTGTGGGCAGATCTCTTTTATGGATTGTACAATATAGCTGGCTATGTAATTATAAAATAATGATGTTTATTCCATATATAACAATATTTCAGTCCAATCAAATAATAGAACATTACTCTCCTTCCCTTCTCATTTTATCCTGTTTATGCATCTTCATCCCTCTTAGGTGTCTAAAGTCAGATCTCATTTCATGGATTGTCTAATATAGCTGGCTTAGTAATAATAAAATAATGATGTTCGTGCTATATTTAACAATATTTCATTCCAATAAAATAATAGAATACATTACTCTCCTTCCCTTCTCGTTTCTATACTTTTTGTTCATCTTTGCATATTCACCCTCCCAGAAGGCTGTGGGTAGATCTCTTTTATGGATTGTTCAATATAGCTGGCTATGTAATTATAAAATAATGATGTTTCACCATATTCACCAATATTTCAGTCCAATCAAATAATAGAATACATTACTCTCCTATCCTTCTCATTTTATCCCTGTTTATGCATCTTCATCCTCTTAGTGGCTGAAGTCAGGATCTCATTTCATGGATTGTCTAATATAGATAGCTTTGCAATAATAATAAAATAATGATGTTCATGCTATATTTAACAATATTTCAGTCCAATCAGACAATAGAATACCATTACTCTCCTTCCTTCTCATTTTATACTGTTTATGCCTCTTCATCCTCTTAGGTTGTTGAAGTCAGATCTCATTCCATGGATTGTCTAATATAGCTGGCTTAGTAATAATAAAATAATGACGTTTATGCTATATTTAATAATATTCCAACCCAATGTAATAATAGAATACATTGCTCTCCTTCCCTTCTCGTTTTTATCCTTTTTGTTCATCTTTGCATTTCATCCTCCCAGAAGGCTGTGGGCAGATCTCTTTTTGTGGATTGTTCAATATAGCTGGCTTATGTAATAATAAAATAATGATGTTCATACCATATTTAACAATATTTCAGTCCAATCAAATAATAGAATACATTACCGCCTTCCTTTCTCATTTTTATCCTTTTATGCATCTTCATCCTCATGGCTGGCTGAAGTCAGATCTCATTTCATGGATTGTCTAATATAGCTGGCTTAGTAATGATAAAATAATTAAGTTTATGCTATATTTATCAATATTTCAGTCCAATGAAATAATAGAATACATTACTCTCCTTCCCTTCTCGTTTTTATCCGATTTATGCTTCTTCATCCTTTTAGGTGGCTGTAGGCAGATCTCATTTCATGGATTGTCCAATATAGTTGGATTAATGATAATAAATAAATGGTGTTTATACCATATTTAAGAATATTTCATTCTATTTAAATAATAGAATACATTACTCTCTTCCTTCTCGTTTTAACCTTTTTGTTCATCTTGCATATTCATCCCAGAAGGCTGTACAAAATCTCTTTTCATGGATTGTTCTACTATAGCTGGCTATGTATTAATAAAAAAATGATGTTTAATCCATATATAACAATATTTCAGTCCAATCAAATAATAGAATACATTACTCCCTTCCTTCTCATTTTTATCCTGTTTATGCATCTTCATCCTCTTAGGTGGCTGAAGTCAGATCTCATTTCATGGATTGTCTAATATAGCTGGCTTAGTAATAATAAAATAATGATGTTCATGCTATATTTAACAATATTTCAGTCCAATAAAATAATAGAATACATTACTCTCCTTCCCTTCTCGTTAGTATACTTTTTTGTTCATCTTTGCATATTCACCCTCCCAGAAGGCTGTGGGTAGATCTCTTTTATGGATTGTTCAATATAGCTGGCTATGTAATTATAAAATAATGATGTTTATACCATTTTACCAATATTTCAGTCCAATCAAATAATAGAATACATTCCTCTCCTTCTTTCTCATTTTTATCCTGTTTATGTACACCTTATCCTCTTAGGTGGCTGGAGTCAGATCTCATTTCATGGATTGTCTAATATAGATGGCTTAGTAATATTAAAATAATGATGTTCATGCTATATTTAACAATATTTCAGTCCAATCAATAGAATACATTACTCTCCTTCCTTCTCATTTTATCCTGTTTATGCCTCTTCATCCTCTTAGGTTGTTGAAGTCAGATCTCATTCCATGGATTGTCTAATATAGCTGGCTTAGTAATAATAAAATAATGACGTTTATGCTATATTTAACAATATTTAAATCCAATGATATAATAGAATACATTATTCTCCTTCCCTTCTCGTTTTAACCTTTTTGTTCATCTTTGCATTTTCATCCTCCCAGCAGGCCGTGGGCCCATCCCTTTTCGTGGATTGTTCAATATAGCTGGCTATGTAATAATAAAATAATGATGTTTATATCATATTCAACAATATTTCAGTCCAATCAAATAATAGAATAAATTACTCCCCTTCCCTTCTCATTTTTATCCTGTTTATGCCTCTTCATCCTCTTAGGTTGCTGAAGTCAGATCTCATTCCATGGATTGTCTAATATAGCTGGCTTAGTAATAATAAAATAATGACGTTTATGCTATATTTAACAATATTCCAATCCAATGATATAATAGAATACATTGCTCTCCTTCCCTTCTCGTTTTTATCCTTTTTTTGTTCATCTTTGCATTTTCATCCTCCCAGAAGGCTGTGGGCAGATCTCTTTTTGTGGATTGTTCAATATAGCTGGCTTTGTTATAATAAAATAATGATGTTTATATCATATTCAACAATATTTCAGTCCAATCAAATAATAGAATACATTACTCTCCTATCTTTCTCATTTTTATCCGATTTATGCATCTTCATCCTTTTAGGTGGCTGTGAGCAGCCTCATTTCAGGGATTGTCTAATATAGTTGGCTTAATGATAATAAATAAATGATGTTCATACCATATTTGAGAATATTTCATTCCAATGAAATAATAGAATACATTACTCTCCTTTCCTTTTCGTTTTTAACCTTTTTTTGTTCATCTTTGCATATTCACCCTCCCAGAAGGCTATGGGCAGTTCTCTTCTTGTGGATTGTTCAATATAGCTGGCTATGTAATAATAAAATAATGATGTTTATACCATATTTAACAATATTTCAGTATAATCAGATAAAAGAATACACTACTCCCCTTCCCTTCTCATTTTTATCCTGTTTATGCATCTTCATCCTCTTGGCTGGCTGAAGTCAGATCTCATTTCATGGATTGTCCAATATAGCTGGCTTAGTAATAATAGAATAATGATGTTCATGCTATATTTAACAATATTTCAGTCCAATCAGATAATAGAATACATTACTCTCCTTCCCTTCTCATTTCTATACTTTTTTGTTCATCTTTGCATTTTCTCCTCCCAGCAGGCTGTGGCTAGATCTCTTTTATGGATTGTTCAATATAGCTGGCTATGTAATTATAAAATAATGATGTTTATTCCATATATAACAATATTTCAGTCCAATCAAATGATAGAATACATTACTCCTTCCTTCTCATTTTTATCCTGTTTATGCATCTTCATCCTCTTAGGTGGCTGAAGTCAGATCTCATTTCATGGATTGTCTAATATAGCTGGCTTAGTAATAATAAAATAATGATGGTCATGCTATATTTAACAATATTACAGTCCAATCAGATAATAAAATACATTACTCTCCTTCCCTTCTCGTTTCTATACTTATTTTGTTCATCTTTGCATTTTCACCCTCCCAGAAGGCTGTGGGCAGATCTCTTTTTATGGATTGTCTCAATATAGCTGACTTTGAAAATTATAATATAATGATGTTTATACCATATTCTACAATATTTCAGTCGAATCAAATGGATAGAATACATGCCTCTCCGATCCTTCTTATTTTTATCCGATTTATGCATCTTCATCCTTCTAGGTGGCTGTAGGCAGCTCTCATTTCATGGATTGTCTAATATAGTTCGCTTAATGATAATAAATAAATGGTGTTTATACCATATTTAAGAATATTCCATTCCAATGAAATAATAGAATACATTACTCTCCTTTCCTTCTCGTTTTAACCTTTTTGTTCATCTTTGCATATTCACCCTCCCAGAAGGCTGTGGGCAGATCTCTTTTATGGATTATTCAATATATCTGGCTTTGTAATAATAAAATAATGATGTTTATACCATATTCAACAATATTTCAGTCCAATCAAATAATAGTATACATTAATCTCCTTCCTTCTCATTTTTATCCTGTGTATGCATCTTCTTCCTTTTAGGTGGCTGTAGGCAGATCTCTCATTTCATGGATTGTCTAATATAGCTGATTATGTAATAATAAAATAATGATGTTGATGCTATATTGAACAATATCTCAGTCCAATCAGATAATTGATTACATTATTATCCTCCCCTTCTCGTTTTTAGGCTTTTTTGTTCCTCATTGCATATTCTTCCTCCCAAAAGGCTGTAGGCTGATCTCTTTTTATAGATTGTCTAATACAGCTTGGCTAGTAGTAATAAAATAATGATGTTTATGCTATATTCAACAGTATTTCAGTCCAATGAAATAATATAATACATTACTCTCCTTTGCTTCTCGTTTTAACCTTTTTTTGTTCATCTTTGCATATTCATCCTCCCAGAAGGCAGTGGGCAGATCTCTTTCATGGATCGTCTAATATAGCTGGCTATGTAATAATAAAAATGATGTTTATACCATATTCAACAATATTTTGTCCGATCAAATAATAGAATGCATTACTCACTTCCCTTCTCATTTTATCCTTGTTTATGCATCTTCATCCTCTTAGAAGGCTGTGAAGTCAGATCTCATTTCATGGATTGTCTAATATAGCTGGCTTAGTAATGATAAAATAATGAAGTTTATGCTATATTTAACAATATTTCAGTCCAATGAAATAATAGAATACATTGTCCTTCCTGTCTCGTTTCTATACTTTTTATCATCTTTGCATTTTCATCCTCCCAGAAGGCTGTGGGCAGACCTTTTATGGATTGTTCAATATAGCTGGCTTTGTAATTATAAAATAATGATGTTTATATATTTAACAATATTTCAGTCCAATCAAATAATAGAATACATTACTCTCCTTCCTTCTCATTTTTATCCTGTTTATGCCTCTTCATCCTCCTAGGTGGCTGAAGTCAGATCTCATCTCATGGATTGTCCAATATAGCTGGCTAGTAATAATAGAATAATGATGTTTATGCTATATTTAACAATATTTCAGTCCAATGAAATAATAGAATACATTACTCTCCTTCCTTCTCGTTTCTATACCTTTTTGTTCATCTTTGCATTTTCTCCTCCCAGCAGGCTGTGGCTAGATCTCTTTTTATAGATTGTTCAATATAGCTGGCTATATAATAATAAAATAATGATGTTTATACCATATTTAACAATATTTCAGTCCAATCAAATAATAGAATACATTACTCCCCTTTCCTTCTCATGTTTTTCCTGTTTATGCCTCTTCATCCTCTTAGGTGGCTGAAGTCAGATCTCATCTAATGGATTGTCTAATATAGGTGGCTTAGTAATACTAAAATAATGAAGTTTATGTTATATTTAACAATATTTCAATTAAATGAAATAATAGAATACATTTCTCTCCTTCCCTTCTCGTTTCTATACTTTTTGTTCATCTTTGCATTTTCACCTACCAGAAGGCTGTGGGCAGATCTCTTTTGAGGATTGATCAATATAGCTGGCTATGTAATAATAAAATAATGATGTTTATACCATATTCAACAATATTTCAGTCCAATCAAATAATAGAATACTCTCCTTCTCATTTTATCCTTTTTGTTTTTGCATCTTCATCCTCTTAGGTGGCTGAAGTCAGATCTCATTTCATGGATTGTCTAATATAGCTGGCTTAGTAATAATAAAATGAATGATGTTTATACTATATTTAACAATATTTCATTCCAATGAATAGAATACATTACTCTCCTGTCCTTCTCCTTTTTATCCTCTTTTTGTTCACCTTTGCATATTCACCTCCCCCGAAGGCTGTGGGCAGTTCTCTTCTCGTGGATTGTTCAATATAGCTGGCTATGTAATAATAAAATAATGATGTTTATACCATATTTAACAATATTCCAGTCCAATCAAATAATAGAATACATTACTCCCCTTCCCTTCTCATTTTTATCATGTTTATGCATCTTCTTCCTCTAGGTGGCTGAATTCAGATCTCATTTCATGGATTGTCTAATATAGCTGGCTTAGTAATTATAAAATAATGAAGTTTATGCTATTTAACAATATTTCATTCCAATGAAATAATAGAATACATTACTCTCCTTCCTTCTCGTTTCTATACCTTTTTTGTTCATCTTTGCATTTTCACCCTTCCAGAAGGCTGTGGGCAGATCTCTTTTATGGATTGTTCAATATAGCTGGCTTTGTAATAATAAAATAATGATGTTTATACCATATTCAACAATATTTCAGTCAAATCAAATGATAGAATACATTACTCTCCTATCCTTCTCATTTTATCCGATTTATGCATATTCATCCTCTTAGGTGGCTGTAGGCAGATCTCATTTCATGGATTGTCTAATATAGCTGGCTTAGTAATAATAAAATAATGACGATTATGCTATATTTAACAATATTTCAATCCAATGAAATAATAGAATACATTACTCTCCTTCCCTTCTCGTTTTTATCCTTTTTTTGTTTATCTTTGCATTTTCATCCTCCCAGAAGGCTGTGGGTAGATCTCTTTTTGTGGATTGTTCAATATAGCTGGCTTTGTTATAATAAAATAATGATGTTCATACCATTTTTAACAATATTTCAGTCCAATCAAATAACAGAATACATTACTCCCTTCCTTCTCATTTTAATCCTGTTTATGCATCTTCATCCTCTTAGGTGGCTGAAGTCAGATCTCATTACATGGATTGTCCAATATAGCTGGCTTAGTACTAATAAAATAATGACGTTTATGCTATATTTAACAATATATCAGTCCAATGAAATAATAGAATACATTACTCTCCTTCCCTTCTCGTTTCTATACTTTTTTTTTTCATCTTTGCATTTTCACCCTCCCAGAGGGCTGTGGGCAGATCTCTTTTATGGATTGTTCAATATAGCTGGCTTTGTAATTATAAAATAATGATTTTTATACCATATTCAACAATATTTCAGTCCAATCAAATAATAGAATACATTACTCTCCTTCCTTCTCATTTTTATCCGTTTATGCATCTTCATCCTTTTAGTGGCTGTAGGCAGCTCTCATTTCATGGATTGTCTAATATAGCTGGCTTAATGATAATAAATAAATGATGTTTATACCATATTTAACAATATTTCAGTCCAATGAAATAATAGAATACATTACCTCCTTCCTTCTCGTTTTTAACCCTTTTTGTTCATCTTTGCATATTCACCCTCCCAGAAGGCTGTGGGCAGTTCTCTTTATGGATTGTTCAATATAGCTGGCTATGTAATAATAAAATAATGATGTTTATACCATATTTAACAATATTTCAGTCAATCAAAATAATAGAATACATTACTCCCTTCCCTTCTCATTTTATCCTGTTTATGCATCTTCATCCTCCCAGGTGGCTGGGCAGATCTCATTTCATGGATTGTCTAATATAGCTGGCTTAGTAATTATAAAATAATGATGTTCATACCATATATTAACAATATTTCAGTCCAATAAAATAATAGAATACATTACTCTCCTTCCCTTCTCGTTTCTATACTTTTTGTTCATCTTTGCATATTCATCCTCCCAGAAGGCTGTGGTTAGATCTCTTTTATGGATTGTTCAATATAGCTGGCTTTGTAATAATAAAATAATGATGTTTATACCATATTTAACAATATTTCAGTCCAATCAAATAATAGAATACATTAACCTCTCCTTCCTTCTCATTTTTATCCTGTTTATGCATCTTCATCCTCTTGGGTGGCTGAAGTCAGATCTCATTTCATGGATTTTCTAATATAGCTGGCTTAGTAGTGATAAAATAATGATGGTCATGCTATATTCAACAATATTTCAGTCCAATCAAATAATAGAATACATTACTCCTCTTCCCTTCTCATTTTTATCCTGTTTATGCATCTTCATCCTCTTATAGGTGGCTGAAGTCAGATCTCATTTCATGAATTGTCTAATATAGCTGGCTTAGTAATAATAAATAATGATGTTTATACCATATTCAACAATATTTCAGTCCAATGAAATAATAGAATGCATTATTCTCCTTCCCTTCTCGTTTCTATACTTTTTTGTTCATCTTTGCATTTTTACCCTTCCAGAAGGCTGTGGGCAGATCTCTTTTATGTATTGTTCAATATAGCTGGCCATGTAATTATAAAATAATGATGTTTATACCATATAACAATATTTCAGTCCAATCAAATAATAGAATACATTACTCCCTTCCTTCTCATTTTTATCCTGTTTATGCATCTTCATCCTCTTAGGTGGCTGAAGTCAGATCTCATTTCATGGATTGTCTAATATAGCTGGCTTAGTAATAATAAAATAATGATGTTCATGCTATATTTAACAATATTTCAGTCCAATCAGATAATAGAATACATTACTCGCCTTCCCTTCTCGTTTCTATACTTTTTCTGTTCATCTTTGCATTTTCACCCTCCCAGAATGCTGTGGGCAGATCTCTTTTATGGATTGTTCAATATAGCTGGCTTTGAAATAATAAAATAATGATGTTTATACCATATTTAACAATATTTCAGTCCAATCAAATAATAGAATACATTACTCTCCTATCCTTCTCATTTTATCCGATTTATGCATCTTCATCCTTTTAGGTGGCTGTAGGCAGATCTCATTTCATGGATTGTCTAATATAGTTGGCTTCATGATAATAAATAAATGGTGTTTATACCATATTTAATAATATTTCATTATATTGAAATAATAAAATACATTACTCTCCTTCCTTCTCGTTTCTATACCTTTTTTGTTCATCTTTGCATATTCACCCTCCCAGAAGGCTGTGGGCAGACCTCTCTTTATGGATTGTTCAATATAGCTGGCTATGTAATAATAAAATAATGATGTTTATACAATATTTAACAATATTTCTGTCCAATCAAATAATAGAATACATTACTCCCCATTCCTTCTCATTTTTATCCTGTTTATGCATCTTCTTCCTCTTAGGTGGCTGTAGGCAGATCTCATTTCATGGATTGTCTAATATAGCTGGCTATGTAATAATCAAATAATGATGTTTTTGCCATATTTAACAATATTCCAGTCCAATCCGATAATTGGTTACATTACTATCCTACCCTTCTTGTTTTTAGGCTTTTTTGTTCCTCATTGCATATTCTTCCACCCAAAGGCTGTAGGCTGATCTCTTTTTATAGATTGTCAAATATAGCTGGCTAGTAATAATAAAATAATGATGTTTATGCTATATTTAACAATATTTCAGTCCAATGAAATAATAGAATACATTACTCTCCTTCCTTCTCGTTTTTAACCTTTTTGTTCATCTTTGCATATTCACCCTCCCAGAAGGCTCTGGGCAGATCTCTTTTCATGGATTGTTCAATATAGTTGGCTATGTAATAATAAAATAATGATGTTTATACCATATTCAACAATATTTCAGTCCAATCAAATAATAGAATACATTACTCCCTTCCCTTCTCATTTTTATCCTGTTTATGCATCTTCATCCTCTTAGGTGGCTGAAGTCAGATCTCATTTCATGGATTGTCTAATATAGCTGGCTTAGTAATAATAAAATAATGAAGTTTATGCTACATTTAACAATATTTCAATCCAATGAAATAATAGAATACATTACTCTCCTTCCTTCTCGTTTCTATACTTTTTTGTTCATCTTTGCATTTTCATCCTCCCAGAAGGCTGTGGGTAGATCTCTTTTTATGGATTGTTCAATATAGCTGGCTTTGTAATTATAAAATAATGATGTTTATACCATATTTAACAATATTTCAGTCCAATCAAATAATAGAATACACTACTCCCCTTCTCTTCTCATTTTAATCCTGTTTATGCCTCTTCATCCTCTTAGGTGGCTGAAGTCACATCTCATTCCATGGATTGTCCAATATAGCTGGCTTAGTAATAATACAATAATGACGATTATGCTATATTTAACAATATTTCAATCCAATGAAATAATAGAATACATTACTCTCCTTCCCTTCTCGTTTCTATACTTTTTTTTTCATCTTTGCATTTCACCTCCCAGAAGGCTGTGGGCAGATCTCTTTTGAGGATTGTTCAATATAGCTGGCTATGTAATAATAAAATAATGATTTTATACCATATTCAACAATATTTCAGTCCAATCAAATAATAGAATACATTACTCCTCTTCCTTCTCATTTTATCCTGTTTATGCATCTTCATCCTCTTAGGTGGCTGTAGGCAGATCTCATTTCATGGATTGTCTAATATAGCTGGCTTAGTAATAATAAATGAATGATGTTTATACCATATTTAACAATATTTCAGTCCAATGAAATAATAGAATACATTACTCTCCTTTCCTTCTCGTTTCTAACCTTTTTGTTCATCTTTGCATATTCACCCTCCCAGAAGGCTGTGGGCAGATCTCTTTTATGGATTGTTCAATATAGCTGGCTATGTAATAATAAAATAATGATGTTTATACCATATTTAACAATATTTCAGTCCAATCAAATAATAGAATACATTACTCCCTTCCCTTCTCATTTTTATCCTGTTTATGCATCTTCATCCTCTTAGGTGGCTGAAGTCAGATCTCATTTCATGGATTGTCTAATATAGCTGGCTTAGTAATAATAAAATAATGATGTTCATGCTATATTTAACAATATTTCAGTCCAATAAAATAATAGAATACATTACTCTCCTTCCTTCTCGTTTCTATACTTTTTGTTCATCTTTGCATATTCACCCTCCCAGAAGGCTGTGGGCAGATCTCTTTTTATGGATTGTTCAATATAGCTGGCTATGTAATTATAAAATAATGATGTTCATACCATATTCAACAATATTTCAGTCGAATCAAATAATAGAATACATTACTCCCCTTCACTTCTCATTTTTATCCTGTTTATGCATCTTCATCCTCTTAGGTGGCTGAAGTCAGATCTCATTTCATGGATTGTCTAATATAGCTGGCTTAGTAATAATAATAATGATGTTCATGCTATATTTAACAATATTTCAGTCCAATGAAATAATAGAATACATTACTCTCCTTCCCTTCTCGTTTCTATACTTTTTTGTTCATCATTGCATTTTCACCCTTCCAGAAGGCTGTGGGTAGATCTCTTTTCATGGATTGTTCAATATAGCTGGCTTTGTAATTATAAAATAATGATGTTT
Source organism: Laodelphax striatellus (assembly GCA_017141395.1). NCBI lineage: Eukaryota > Metazoa > Arthropoda > Insecta > Hemiptera > Delphacidae > Laodelphax > Laodelphax striatellus. The sequence goes on from CM029530.1 coordinate 48,062,152, forward strand.
ATACCATATTTAACAATATTTCAGTCCAATCAAATAATAGAATACATTACTCCCTTCCTTCTCATTTTTATCCTGTTTATGCATCTTCATCCTCTTAGGTGGCTGAAGGCAGCTCTCATTTCATGGATTGTCTAATATATTTGGCCTAATGATAATAAAATAATGAAGTTTATGCTATTTTTATCAATATTTCAGTCCAATCAGATAATAGAGTACATTACTCTCCTTCCCTTCTCGTTTCTATACTTTTTGTTCATCTTTGCATTTTCACCTCCCAGAAGGCTGTGGGCAGATCTCTTTTTGTGGATTGTTCAATATAGCTGGCTTTGTTATAATAAAATAATGATGTTTATACCATATTCACCAATATTTCAGTCCAATCAAATAATAGAATACATTACTCTCCTATCTTTCTCATTTTTATCCGATTTATGCATCTTCATCCTTTTAGGTCGCCGTAGGCCGCTCTCATTTCATGAATTGTCTAATATAGCTGGCTTAGTAATGATAATAAATAAATGATGTTTATGCTATATTTAACAATATTTCAGTCCAATCAGATAATAGAATACATTACTCTCCTTCCTTCTCGTTTTTATACTTTTTGTTCATCTTTGCATATTCACCCTCCCAGAAGGCTGTGGGCAGATCTCTTTTTATGGATTGTTCAATAAAGCTGGCTTTGTAATAATAAAATAATGATGTTTATACCATAATTATTCAACAATATTTCAGTCCAATCAAATAATAGAATACATTACCCCTTTCCTTCTCATTTTATCCTGTGTATGCATCTTCTTCCTTTTAGGTGGCTGTAGGCAGCTCTCTTTTCATGGATTGTCTAATATAGCTGACTATGTAATAATAAAATAATGATGTTGATGCTATATTGAACAATATCTCAGTCCAATCAGATAATTGATTACATTACTATCCTCCCCTTCTCGTTTTTAGGCTTTTTTGTTCCTCATTGCATATTCTTCCTCCCAAAAGGCTGTAGGCTGATCTCTTTTTATAGATTGTCTAATACAGCTGGCCTAGTAGTAATAAAATAATGATGTTTATGCTATATTCAACAGTATTTCAGTCCAATGAAATAATATAATACATTACTCTCCTTTGCTTCTCGGTTTTAACCTTTTTTTGTTCATCTTTGCATATTCATCCTCCCAGAAGGCAGTGGGCAGATCTCTTTTCATGGATCGTTCAATATAGCTGGCTATGTAATAATAAAAAATGATGTTTATACCATATTCAACAATATTTTAGTCCAATCAAATAATAGAATACATTACTCCCTTCCCTTCTCATTTTATCCTGTTTATGCATCTTCATCCTCTTAGGTGGCTGAAGTCAGATTTCATTTCATGGATTGTCTAATATAGCTGGCTTAGTAATGATAAAATAATGAAGTTTATGCTATATTTAACAATATTTCAGTCCAATGAAATAATAGAATACATTACTCTCCTTCCCGTCTCGTTTCTATACTTTTTTCGTTCATCTTTGCATTTTCATCCTCCCAGAAGGCTGTGGGCAGACCTTTTTTTATGGATTGTTCAATATAGCTGGCTATATAATAATAAAATAATGATGTTTATACCATATTTAACAATATTTCAGTCTAATCAGATAATAGAATACACTACTCCCCTTCTCTTCTCATTTTAATCCTGTTTATGCCTCTTCATCCTCTTAGGTGGCTGAAGTCACATCTCATTCCATGGATTGTCCAATATAGGTGGCTTAGTAATAATAAAATAATGACGTTTATGCTATATTTAACAATATTTCAATTCAATGAAATAATAGAAAACATTTCTCTCCTTCCCTTCTCGTTTCTATACTTTTTTTTTCATCTTTGCATTTTCACCCTCCCAGAGGGCTGTGGGCAGATCTCTTTTTGAGGATTGATCAATATAGCTGGCTATGTAATAATAAAATAATGATTTTTATACCATATTCAACAATATTTCAGTCCAATCAAATAATAGAATACATTACTCCTCTTCCCTTCTCATTTTTATCCTGTTTATGCATCTTCATCCTCTTAGGTGGCTGTAGGCAGCCCTCATTTCATGGATTGTCTAATATAGCTGGCTTAATGATAATAAATGAATGGTGTTTATACCATATTTAAGAATATTTCATTCCAATGAAATAATAGAATACATTACTCTCCTTTCCTTCTCGTTTTTAACCTTTTTTTGTTCATCTTTGCATATTCACCCTCCCAGAAGGCTATGGGCAATTCTCTTCTTGTGGATTGTTCAATATAGCTGGCTATGTAATAATAAAATAATGATGTTTATACCATATTTAACAATATTTCAGTCCAATCAAATAATAGAATACATTACTCGCCTTCCCTTCTCATTTTAATCCTGTTTATGCATCTTCATCCTCTTGGCTGGCTGAATTCAGATCTCATTTCATGGATTGTCTAATATAGCTGGCTTAGTAATTATAAAATAATGAAGTTCATGCTATATTTAACAATATTTCATTCCAATGAAATAATAGAATACATTACTCTCCTTCCCTTCTCGTTTCTTTACTTTTTTTGTTCATCTTTGCATTTTCACCCTTCCAGAAGGCTGTGGGTAGATCTCTTTTTATGGATTGTTCAATATAGCTGGCTTTGTAATTATAAAATAATGATGTTTATACCATATTCAACAATATTTCAGTCGAATCAAATGATAGAATACATTACTCTCCTATCATTCTCATTTTTATCCGATTTATGCATCTTCATCCTTTTAGGTGGCTGTAGGCAGCTCTCATTTCATGGATTGTCTAATATAGCTGGCTTAGTAATAATACAATAATGATGATTATTCTATATTTAACAATATTTCAATCCAATGAAATAATAGAATACATTACTCTCCTTCCCTTCTCGTTTTTATCCTTTTTTTGTTTATCTTTGCATTTTCATCCTCCCAGAAGGCTGTGGGCGGATCTCTTTTGTGGATTGTTCAATATAGCTGGCTTCGTTATAATAAAATAATGATGTTTATACCATACTCACCAATATTTCGGTCCAATCAAATAATGGAACACATTACTCCCTTCCTTCTCATTTTAATCCTGTTTATGCCTCTTCATCCTCTTAGGTGGCTGAAATCACATCTCATTTCATGGATTGTCCAATATAGCTGGCTTAGTACTAATAAAATAATGACGTTTATGCTATATTTAACAATATTTCAGTCCAATGAAATAATAGAATACATTACTCTCCTTCCCTTCTCGTTTCTATACTTTTTGTTCATCTTTGCATTTTCACCCTTCCAGAAGGCTGTGGGTAGATCTCTTTTTATGGATTGTTCAATATAGCTGGCTTTGTAATTATAAAATAATGATGTTAATACCATATTCAACAATATTTCAGTCGAATCAAATGATAGAATACATTACTCTCCTATCCTTCTCATTTTTATCCGATTTATGCATCTTCATCCTTTTAGGTGGCTGTAGGCAGCTCTCATTTAATGGATTGTCTAATATAGTTGGCTTAATAATAATAAATAAATGGTTTTTATACCATATTTAAGAATATTTCATTCCAATGAAATAATAGAATACATTACTCTCCTTTCCCTTCTCGTTTTTAACCTTTTTTTGTTCATCTTTGCATATTCACCCTCCCAGAAGGCTGTGGGCAGTTCTCTTCTTGTGGACTGTCTAATATAGCTGGCTAGTAATTATAAAATAATGATGTTTATTCCATATATAACAATATTTCAGTCCAATCAAATAATAGAATACATTACTCCCCTTCCCTTCTCATTTTTATCCTGTTTATGCATCTTCATCCTCTTGGGTGGCTGAAGTCAGATCTCATTTCATGGATTTTCTAATATAGCTGGCTTAGTAATAATAAAATAATGATGTTCATGCTATATTTAACAATATTTCAGTCCAATCAGATAATAGGATAAATCACTCTCCTTCCTGCTCGTTTCTATACTTTTTGTTCATCTTTGCATATTCACCCTCCCAGAAGGCTGTGGGCAGATCTTCTTAAGGATTGTTCAATATAGCTGGCTTATTGATGATAAATGAATGATGTTTATACCATATTTAACAATATTTCAGTCCAATCAGACAATAGAATACATTACTCTCCTATCCTTCTCATTTTTATCCGATTTATGCATCTTCATCCTTTTAGGTGGCTGTAGGCAGCTCTCATTTCATGGATTGTCTAATATAGGTGGCTTAATGATAATAAATAAATGGTGTTTATACCATATTTAAGAATATTTCATTCCAATGAAATAATAGAACACATTACTCTCCTTTCCTTCTCGTTTTTAACCTTTTTTAGTTCATCTTTGCATATTCACCCTCCCAGAAGGCTGTGGGCAGTTCTCTTCTTGTGGATTGTTCAATATAGCTGGCTATGTAATAATAAAATAATGATGTTGCACTTATCTTTTGAAACAAAAAAGTTCTTGAATCTCGAAAATTTCATGTTCTCTGATTGAAATGACGGACATATTCATTAATTAAAAAAAAAACTATTGCTCGGATAAGAAATATCTAAAACCCGTTAGAGAGGAAATACTGTACAAGTTTTAAACTGTCCGGACTGAAACAGTCTTGTATTTTCGAAATAACAAATCCTATCTTTCGACTGCCTAACGCACGAAGTCGATACCACTAGTACGTTCAAAATCTAAAATGGCAAGACCCTGATTCAAAAATTAATCTCTTATTTATGTGAGGATCAGCATCTCGGACGTGATTACTTCTCGGCCAAACCAAACTCAGCCTTGTTATTGTTGTTAAATGCATCAGATACAGAGCTGACAAAACGTTGATCAAGGTTCGTTGATTCAAATAACCTTTAATGATTCAAATATTAATGACAAACTTTATATCAGTTCTCATTCAAGTGAAAATCACGTGACTTCAACCTATAATGCACGCGTTTGTAACAATAACAGTTTTCAAGATTTTGTAGTAATTATGCTTTCTTGTGGGTTTAATTCTATAATAATATATTTTCTTGATGGTCATGATTTTCAATATTCATCTACATTATTGTCAATTATTATTTCAACAGATTATAATTTTTATGGCACTGGCTGAAGGAAAATCGAGGGTCCGGAGTGGCCCTATAACTCTTCACACTCAAACTGCAATTCACATAGCTGAACTTCTAACTAAGGTAGGCGGAATAGAAGTATTTTCTAATAAAATACTTGATAATTTTATATTTATTCGATTTGGATACCTAGTACGAAAAGTTTGTAATGAAATTAGAGACATTATCTCTAACTCTATACTCTGTTCAGGGAAAGGAGAGACGATGTAAACAAACCTGAGCGTGCGAGAGTCTAGCTAGGAGCAGCTAGACCGATTCACAGAACTACTGAAATAATATTATCTGCATTTCGTGATTCTAGTCTGACCTTGAATGAACGTATTGTGAACTGGAATTGGACAAAAATTTATCGAAAACAGCTGTGAGTTAACGCTTCTATACGCAAACAAATGCAAACAGCTTGTTTTGGCCGTCTCCCAATTCCGTGAACAGAGTATTATAGAGATATTATTTGCAGTGGCGTAGGTCATATGATCGTAGATATTCTTACCAGTGATAAAGATATACAAGATATTTTTTTGTACGGAAGATAGCCATTGTAGTGGCAAAATTGGGAATGTACCCAATTAGTCGAAGGGAAAACTGGCCGTAGTCAACTCTCTAGGTTCTAAAATTCTAAAGAGTCACTATTGAGATTGTAGAACCGTTCCATAATAATTTAAAATGTACCGAAAATTAAAGAGTAGAATTGACAAAATCTGTGTTTTTCATTTTAAATATTATCTCTAGGTTCTCACCGGTCTTAAGGTTGAGCGGTCAATAAATTATAAATTTTTAATATTTTTTTTTCTTCTTCCAAACCATTAGACATATTATTAGGACATAATATATGCAATTAAAAAAATTTTTTCAACTTCCGTTTGCTCAGAATAGGACTTCAAAACTGGCTTTTTTGAGGCTAATGGTACACACACCACATAAAAACTACTAATCGGAAAAATTTAAAAAAAATATACAAGGACTCCTTTTCACTATAGCAAAGAATACATCAACTTTTTTTTCAAGAATCTCAAAAAAAATTTTTTTTTAATCCATTTTAAACACTTTTTTTGTATTAAATACTTGTTTGATAGACTTCAAATTTATTGGAACTTGTAGCGCTGTTCATGATGAATAAATTGGATGCTCATCCCTTTTATCGTCGCAAAATAACCGCTTGGTGTGCGTACCTTTCAAGCACGGTTTTTCGCGAGTTTGGCTTCTTACGCACACAACGGATCATATACAGCACCCGCACTCGCAAGAATGGCAGGAGCGCAGTCCAGCCACCTTCCTCCTTCCACATTCTTCTCCCCATTCACGCTTCTTTGACTCAAAATGACAAGTGCTGGTGCTACTACCACCGACCATTGACCCCATTGTCATAGTTTCTCTAGTTTGTGACGAATAGGCTGGCTCTTCATTGCCTACTACTATGCCGCGGAAACGTTATGTGTGTAAAATAAGAGATCCACCCTCCATCGTAGAAGCCCAAAAAAAAAGATAACAAAATAAAATAAAAAAGAAAGCCAAAGACAACATTGAAGAGAAATAGTTGTGGTAACAAACAGTTGATAGTTGTATATTTAAATTTCATTTCAATTTATTTATATGATAGGATATCAGATAGGATAAGAAAATAGTTACAAAAAAATTAAAGATCGAAAAATAGTTGCTTCTTATCCAAATACCTACAGTATGTTATGTTTTATTTTCTTTGTAATGATTTAAAAGATGAACTGGAATTTTATTTATTATTTATTCATTTATATATTTACAAGCAAATTATTCTATAACCCAAGTAAATAAGTTGTCTTATGATTGTTTCATTATTGGTATTATATATTGGATACTTATTTGAGATAGGTTTAGGGTATATTGTCTGTTTAGTGTGTTATTAGTGCAAGGAAAATTATTTCTATTATATATTTAACAACATTTTCTACATATCACTGCTTGATTGTTAAGACATATTCATCAAATATTACTTTTTTTTAAATCTTGGTTTATTTAAAATTAATTTGATAGTTAATTACTGAGTCATGAAAAATTCTTCCAAATGAGAATTATAACAGCCTCCTCAGAAGGTTATTCTATACTTCATTATAAAATTTATATTCAACTACATTTATAATTATATTTTAATTAGACTGTAAAATTTCAAAATACTTGTGTAAGTTTATTAATTTGCAAATATTTATTGTAATTGACCGAGCGAAGAGAAGACTGAGCGAAGCTCAGTCTGAACGAAGTGAAGTCTTGTTTCAAGTCGATTGGCTATCGTCTGTGGATTTGTGTGTCTGTAATGCATTTACGGCTAAACGTATTGACAGATTTAGCAGGAATAAGATTTGGCAGGAATGTTCATTTTGTAACTGCACGACGATGTATATGTAAGGTTTTTTTAAAAGTTTGCGTTACTTTTAAGGACGAAATAGAAGGAAAAGAGAATGGATACAATAGATATGGAACACGTGATTTTTTCGCTGTAGTCAGGTCCCCAGACGTCGCGTATGTTTAAAAAATAAATAAATATATAATAAAAAATAAAAAAATGAAATGAAAATTAAATAAATTAAATTATCAAAATAAATTATTAATACATTTACTTTATCTTATTGATCCTCTGTTCCTCTCATTCTCAACATGTATATATAAGATTAGTACGGTAGCTTCAAAAATTTCACTATTCAGATTATAATTAAATTATATTAAAATTAACCTTAAGAAACAAAACACTGTAATAATTGGTACTGGTACTTGTGTATTATCGCTATTGGTATAATTCAAAATCGATTTAGCTGCGGTTGTGACAATACACAAGCGGAGAGTATAGAATAGAAATATTTCTATTCTCTCTGTAGGCCTCTACTCCTGGCCTAGGCTCCTGAATTGAACAGTCAATGATAGAGCCGTGAAGCTCGCTTCTATTCGAGTGAGGGGCATGCTATTTGTCTGAGCGAGAGAGTGGATGAGAAAGAGCTAGGAATATTATGAAAGGGAGGGGAGGGGGAGCCTCACCACTACAAGCGCAGCAGCGCGCCCACTCGCCGACAACAGCGACACTGGAGCGATCTATCGGTCAAAAATTGTCCCTATTGCTGACCGCACCACCTTAACCTTTCTTGGTAGCTAACCTCACTAGTAGGTTAGCTGCATAGCGAGCCTGTGCCACCTAAATACGGCCAGTTTTCCCTTCGACTAATAGTCTACTTCCCGTAAAATTGATAATAAAGAATGAATAATCACAGTATGGCCATTTAATGCCGCAGTTTTGATCGTATAGATCGGTCATGTGGTACAAATCGGCCATATATATTATTTGCCAACTTATTTCAGATTCAATACGTGGCACTTATGCATTCGTTCACTCATTCATCAGCAGAATTGAAAATTTACTGAACTAAAAACTTTGAGAATTGGCAGGCATGGTCTCACCTTTAGACGCGCACTAAGAACAAATATTTTAAAGCGCTTTTGCAGTATTTACGATAATGACCCAGCTATGAAATAGCCAAAGTGGATCTCTCACTCTGTTAACGCCCTGTATACTCTCTGTATAAACTAGGCATTCTGTGTTACAGAATCCATGACTGTGTTTATTTGTTTGCTATTGTTTATTTGTTTACTACTTTTTATTGCGTTTTTCCCATCGAATATTATAAGGCAAATATAATATTGGAATACAATTTCTTTCTCTTCTATTCACAGGCGAAATTTTCTATTGAGAAAGATGAAACAAACCCAAATATGAATATAATAGAGTGTGAAGGAATCGGTATGATTAATGAATTCATCTAGGTGAGTATTTTTGTCTCAGTTATAGCAGGATTCTTTTAACTTGTCAGAAAACAGCTGATTTAACGTTAGTAAACGAGCGTACATCAATCAGCTGTTTTCTGACAATTTAAAGGAATCCTGCTATACACAAATGATTCTTTCAAGGAATGTCTGAAGATTCCATGTTGTGATCATTCATTTTTTTACAGAAGTTTTATTTTGTTATTTATTTGGGTTATTGATCAGTGACTTGATTGTTATCAGCATTGATTATAATGTAATCGCTTTAGAAAACTTATAAGGAAGTACAATTAAAAGTCAATTTAATCAAAATATCTCTTTTATTGCAGAACCTTCAATATAATGAGAGTATAATTTATAAGAATTGAAATTAATTAACAATTATAAAACTATCCAGAAAACATAGATAATTGATTTTACCATCAATTACAGTTTAAATTACAATGATCTAAGACACATATACAAGAGTATCATCAAATAAATTATCAGAGACATATATAGGTATTTGGTGGAATTTACCAAATGATATGTTGTAAGCATTACAGATAAACAATTAATACTCAAGAAATATTGGAGAATAATTGCTCATAAGAAATTCAATGCCATTGAGAACTGGTTACCCAAAGCAAAAACTATATTCGAAGTCAATCTTCAATCATTCCGCGGTTTTCTAATACATATAATTATATATTAGCAATGAACTACCACGAAAATGTCTTGTAAAGATAAGATCAAGTTCCATAACTTCAAGGTTGTGAAGTTTTCACGGATTCAATCAAATCAAAATTCATCCTTGCCATCAGCCACGCACAAGCCAAGAGCCTATGTGTGGTAATCACCCTCAGCAAAGACATCTTGCTTATAAAACTAAAAGCTGAAGAAATTTGATGTTGTTATTAGCTGTACGAGTCTGGGACAAATGAAATGGATTCCCAAATTCAACTCTAAATAAATAATCATCAATAAGCGTTGACTTCTGCTTGGGCAACAAATTCTAGACAGCAGAGTATACACATTTAACATTGAATTTATAACAGCATTTATAACATTGAATCAATGGAATAATAATTCCTAATAATCTATCATCTCGAATTGCATATAAAAGTTCAATAAACATTCAGTACGATGTTCTTCAATTGCAGTAGTTCAATATAAGACAGGCTAATTATTTGTCAAATGAGGAATTGATTCTATTATTATTATCATCATTTTCATCGTCTTCGTAAACAACTATTAGTACCTGTTTGTAATAACTTCACAAAAGGAACCAATTGCCAGAGTAAACAGTTATCTTAACATGCGGTTTAATAGTGTACTGTTTCATAATACATAATTATGTAGTTCTACAACAGAATTTGATTAGAGGAGTACAGCGTTCAAATTGTTACACAAACGGTCACAGCCATATTAATTTTATTATTTCAAAATACAGTTATCTAATCAGATCATAAATAATCTCAAATTTTAAATAGAGCATAATGATATTAGCACTGATCAACAGAATCGCAGTTTTTATAAAATAATGAAGATACATCGACATTTTTAGTCAAGTTTCAAGCATTTTTCTAAATAGTTGGAAATGAAAAAGTATTGAATACTGTATTTTTAAAATACACGGCAATATCAACGGATAAATATCAAGAGACACTAGTCAGCAAATAGTGGCGATTTTCTTTCATTTATTTGAGGATCTGAATAGATCATTATTCAAGATTAACAGAAGAACACATGAATGAAGAAGCCTACTACATTTAAAAATAGAATTGTTGAATTCAATACAACTTGAAATAAAGCTAGTTTTTATTGACAGCTTTATTTAACCACTTCAGTGTGTCAGCAGAGAAATCCATTGTGAGAGAAATCAATTGATAAACCATAATTGATTACACTGTAATATTAGCCTCTAATCAAATTCTGATGACAACTAGAGCGAAATCTAGTTGGTGTTTTATAATTAATGTCATAAATATACTTAATTTTAATTTGGCTATAACTTTCTTAACAGATAACATCATGATAATCAACTGTTTTACGCATTACACAATCACAATAATCCATGAAAATGACGAATTATGTTCAGACATAGATCAACGCATTGCTCGAAAGTGATTCGAATTAACTACAAGTTTACATTCAAAGAGCGCAAATGACAAATCACAAACGAGTACACACACACAGACACACATCACAAACTTACGTTTACGTGAACTACAATAATACTTCTCAAAAAAGATGGATTGACAATATTAGGCAACACGTTTCCAATAATATAGAAAAGTTTCATGTTTTACACAGGTAAGGGGAATAAGACGAGGACAATGTTCACAAGGATACCGTCATAATAATATTATAACCACGCAGCTAGATTACTGTAATACTATTACAATTATTATTATTAAAATATCTATAGTTCACACCCTGCTTTAGAATCACAAATATACAAAAACTATGCTCCATTCTACTTCTTAAAGGGCATTCTCTTATTCCAATCCTAAGACTTCACAAAAATAAAAAACAAGTCCGCTTCCAACAAGATTCGGCACCATAACAATATTATCTCAATTTACACTAGATTATAAACATTTTCAACAATATCGTTTATAAATAATGAAATTCAGTCAGCCCATTCACTTTGTAATTTTGAGGTATCAAACTATAAGGATAATAAAATGCAATTGATTGTTTCTTCAATATTAATCTATCAAAGTTTTGAAATATTAATGAGGATTTCAATACACTAAATTCAGATTACTAATTCATTGTAACAAAAACTTTATAAAACTTATATTGAGCCTTACAGAAATTTAGTTGGAAGAAATGGAGAGTAAGGTACATTATAAATTTGATTGTTGGAGAATAAATTCAAAGTTTTAGAAGTGATTGTAGCACACCTTAAGAACTAACCCTAGGTAATGTAAAGTAGAAAGAGAGTTGATTTTAAAATAAAGTCAATTATTTTGATTGTGCATTGTAATGGAGGATATATTTCAAAGATTATGAATGAAAAATACGACAATGCTTCAATTTAGAAATCGCAAAATTAATAAAATACACAAAAACGTTTCCACTTGAAGGTACATTTGAAATGTTTTCGATGGGCTACAAAACAAAGATTCATAAAAACTAGAATAACATGTTAGTATTTGTTTATATATTCAACAGAGGAACTGATCAACATTTGTACCAAGATCTAAACCGTCAACTGTTTCTGCTAAGTCTAATTGGCACGTTATAAAATATCAAATACCTATATTATTTTATACCAATAGGTATTTTCAACAATGAATATTTAAAGGATTGAATTCTGAAGTAACTGCTTTACAAGACAAAACATTTCAGAGTCTTGCGAAGTAGTTAACTCTGAACCAAGTTGGGGGGGGGGGGGTTATGATGTTTCTCAATAAGAATAGAGACAGAGAGATCATATAAAAATGATAGAACGAGTTTGTCGAACGAACTATGGATGAAAGTGTAACATTAAAATTATTCAATTTCTGCTTTATTTTTCAAATAAAAACTGCGCAAAACATACAAATAAATTAAATTATTAAAAGGATAATTTCTAATTATTATCCCATAAGAAATATACGATCAGCCACAAAGCAGAATCATGTTTCAAAATTTTGAATTATTTTAAAAATAGCATCAACTGATCGCTACTGATTTCTATGCAAATAATAAGTATGGTTACTAATGTTAGAATTCAATCCTTCGAAACAAACAAATAATGTATGTGCTTACAAATAACTTGTGCCATGGATAATACGAATTTGTCTGTGATTATCGATGAAGTAAAAACAATTCGAAATAGTCACGAAAGCTTTACAACTATTTCCTATTCAACAATACAGAACGAGGTTCGTAAATGAAAAACACGTACAGTACATCAAAAATCTAACAACTACAGGAATAAGAAAAAATAGTTTTTGGAAAAATATCTATGTCTACAATTTGCTTTGGTGATGGCTATACAAAATTATTGGAATTCTTTGGGATACTAGCTAATATATAAGGTAAAAAATCAACAACACAAAACTGCCCGTAAATGGTAACTAAATGTACACTATATACAACTATTTCTAATGTAGGTTCTCAAAAATTAGAATTTATTTGATTGGAACATGTATAGCATATCAAGATTGATTCTCAACCACATTTCAAACAACTCACGACAATATAAAGTAGGCTAATGTAAGTCAGACTGGTTGAATGATGTTTCATAGTATATTATTACATTCACAAAGGAAAAATTCACACATAAAAACATCCAATACATTGGTAACATTTCTAAAATTCTACACAAAAACTTTATTGACATTATGTTAATCGTCCCTGAATTACCCCTAGTATAGAATATAGCAATAGCTATGATTCAAAAAATTAGATTCAATCAAATAAAAACTAGTTCACCTATTCTAGAAAAATTTAAAATCTGAAAGATTGCCAGGTGGAACACTCAAATCATGAATTACATATACCAGTATACAAGGCTTTATTCCATTGAACAAATATGACTAGAAAGTTTAATGTAATATACACTTTATTTTGCACTTTTTCAACTTGTAAAATTTCAGAACGACAGAAAGCTATTGTATCAAGCAATTGAGTGAACAATAAAATTAAGTTTGGATAGGATAGAAACAGTTTGAATTTGTCAAGTTATGAAGTATTTTTGCAAACCAAAAATTCAATTTCATACACTAAATCCGTCCACATTCTTTCTTATCGAAGTATTATCATTTATTAAATAATTTGTGTGATACACAGTACTTTATTCGTTGAATTAACGTAATAGTGAGAAAATAAAATTGAGTAAAAGGTATGTATTACAAAATATTGATGAAATAAAATAGAAAAAAGAACACAATGTTTTCCAAAGAAAGAGTTACTTCTTTAAGCGGTAAAAGTTTTCTTGGATCTTAAATACCATTTTTCAACGAACAATCAATTTTCATTGACAATGAAAATCAATTTTCATTGACAATATTTATTTGGAAAACAGAATCTAGCGGGAAATCTATCGATCTGGTAGTTGATTGCCGGTGCGTTAGTCAAATTTCACTGATTTCAGATCTGCTCTGGATCAGCAATAGTGATCGATTAAACTAAAATCTTTACATTATGATATGTTCTCAAGTACTACCTTGGAAAATGAACACGATTAGCTTATTCAAGGAAGACAAAAATAGCTTGATTCTAGCAAATCGGACCAACCTGATGAAACCTTGTATACTAAAAGGATACCAATTCATTTCTCAAAACATCTACAGCATGGATACAATGATTTTAGCTGACTCAAGTTTAGTTCAGAAACTTACTGAAAAATTCAGCGTACATAAAGTATTAAGTGAATATTACTTAGTAATTGGAAAATTCTGATAGTATAAAAGCAGAGATTTACAATTTTTTTCTGTTCTGAGTACATAATAAAGCATACAATACTAAATTATATAATAAATTATTTCAAGGAATAATAACTTGCTTGCACTGAGTATTCAATCGGGTCTTCCGAGGCCTTTCTCTCAACTACAAACATCTCTTGTCAAACCGATTACAATTATTCAATAATCTATTCAAAATATACTAAGCCATCCAGTTTCTCACTAGACTAGTAACAATCCGACACAGCAATAATTTACAAACATCTAGTTGAATTTACAACGGATTTACATAAGTAAGCATCATACGAGTATGATAATACATTCACGACGAATAACATTGCGAAGGAAGCACATCAAATTAAATTAACTATACATGTAAGACACCTAGGCGTACGCTGTCATTTGAAATTCTACTAATCAAACTTTACATAAATATAAATATATTATACGATCCGAGTACTTAACACTAACATTCAATTTGCAATCTACATTCATGCTTTCAAAATTCATTAATATTTACATTGATGAATGAATATTTTGTTCTAATCGAATTTTCTTCAACATAACGTAATAAATGTATTATTACGTTACTACAATTATTGTAGTATAATTGAAATTGTAGCTCACGATCAGTCGGTAGTCTTGTGAGCTAAAATTGATTTTCATGTACAGTAGGCTACTGTTTTTCTTTGTAACGTGTTATTTGTAAAAATTGTTTTGTGTACTTGAAATCAATAAATTTGAATTTGAAATGTAGGCTATTCCAACAGAAATGCAGAGATCCAAGGATACTTTCATGCTCCATTGTGACAAATGAAAAATCATTTTAAAATCACAAAACAACTTTCATTTGTACTAAAGTTAGATGAAAATCTCTCACTATGTATCATTTTTTATTCATCTAGTCCCTGTACACAATATTTCATGAAATGACTCATTGATAGAATCATCACGCAATAAGTGAGAAACAAAACCAAGCTAAATAATCAATAAATATTGTAAAATAAAATAATCGCTTTTCAAAAATTTACATTTTGTTAAATTTATAGATCGAGTTGGAGCAAGGATTTTGGGTTTGAATTAGATGAACAAACATCAATGGTGAATGGTAGATCATTTCCAAGCAATTCAAGAGACACTACTAAATCAATTTCTTTACAGAGTCTACACTTTTCAAGCAAAGTAAGTATAGTGGTTCACAACGAATACTCTATTTAAAGCAGCAGATAATAAGTACTAGAAAAAAATTATACCATTCTTCAAAAACAAAATAATACAGTACACAAATAGCAATCAATAAATAATAAAAACTAGAACAAATAAATAAATAAATAAAATACTTCAAACTTAAGCAACAACAATTAAAGCTGGAGATCAAGATCCGAGCATGTGGATCAAGCATTTGGTAACAACTTTGTACAAAGCTTTTAACAACACACAAATAATATCATATCAGAAACGTTGCGTGTAAAAGCCTATGGCCTCTTTTACATCAGTGCAGCCCAGGCCCGGACTGATTAATTGTATGGGTGTATTCAGAAGTTATAGTGTGAATAAAAACTAGTCATACATCAGTCGTACGGTCCGAACCGGGCCCGGACCGCACCAGTGTGAAAGAGGCACTAATAGCGGGTGCTTTCTAGACAAGGTATTTAGAGAAACAGGTAGGCCAACTGAATTGATTTCAAGTTGAATTTGACTAGTAGTGACTTGTGAAAGTGCCAAAACCACCAGATAACCCCAGGAGTAAAATCAATATATAGGTATAGTGAGTGTAATGTGCACACACAACCACAAGTCAACAAGTGAAATCAATACATGTATAAGTATAATAAATATGTATGATTCACTTCGTAACGTTATCATAGTAATAGCACAGAGTAAACAGTTTACTTCTGGGCTACATATGGGCCCTGGCTAACCTGTATCGTTCATGAAACAAAGAAAACCTGGAGCCGTAGACAATGCAGCTTCATTATTTCTCCGCTACAATTTATTGTAGTGTTGAAATTTATATAAAACTTTTTTGTCAAATTTTGATTTTCCAGTGTTCAATTTCACGCTAATTCATTTACACACACTATTACAAAAGCAAGCAACAAACTACAGAAATGAAAGAGAAATATAATTAAAACAAAAGGTTGAGTGGTGCAAAAAAGGATTAGAAAGAATAATTTTAAGCTCTTCAATCTATAGTCAACCGTGTTTTCGGAAGAGTGGAAGGAAAATTCAACGAACCTAATTGATTTAAAAAGGAATAGATTTGTAGGAGATACCGCCAGCTAAAGGCGTGGCCTATTCCTCATTTTTGTCTGACTCAGCATACTTTGAATTTCGCTACATGTTATTCTTTGTTTCAATACAGTAACCTTGTCTTCTATGTATCACTGCTGGTAATGCCATGTTTATACATTTCTAGTCGACTAGTTTTCAATGTTATTTCTAAAACTTTAGGTATGCAAACGCCATATTCTTATAAATGTTTTCGTAAGTGGCATAGTTTCATGGTATTAGTATTTATTTATTTATTGCAGAACAGTTTTAGCATTTATTCAGATAATAATTATTATCTTGAATTTCCAAAAATAAATCGACTAGCGTGTTGCTAGTCCAATTAGGGTATTTTCTAACTTTTACGAATAATCTATGAGAATAAATGCTAATAATGATAGAGTACTTTGATGTCACTCGTAACACCATTTATGAGAATGAAAAAGAGCATAGAGAAAGCAATAGGCAAGCGGATATTTCATGAGATAGGGAACGTTGATGCGATTTTCGCTGTAGGCCACTTACTTCAAGCTAGGGACGCAGAGGTCTCGCCTTTTGAATGAGCGGTCGCTTTCGCCACAGAGAAGGAAGAACAGAGGACGCATCTAGTGTTAGGCTAGGCGTACACCGATTAGTCAAGACAAGATTAGTCGCTTTTAGTCACAGTACTTCACATAGTTGCTTATGAAGCAACACACACCGATTAGTGATTGCATCAGTGTGAGCTGCTTCGAAAGCAACTATGTGAATTACTGTGACTAAACGTTACTAATCTCGTCTTGTCTTGTCTTGACTAACCAGTGTACGCCTGGCCTTACGCTAAATGGGTCCTCAGCATTGAAAGTTGGGTCCCAAGTTCTTTGTTTTCCGGCTAAGGAGAAGGAGTTGTGGAATGCCACTCCCCTCTACCACGACAACAACTGTAGTTGTAATAGATCTTTGACAGAAATCAACATTTGCAGACGCAATTCATGGCTACCGGTATGAATTGCAACTATATTTAGGCGTAACAATGTCCCGTATGGATGTGCTTCCTCTGTGCTTTCACCAAGTACCATACAAATAAAAAGACTTGAAGTTGTCAAAACTATTATTCAGTATGGATAATTACACAATATCACCTTTGCTACTATACAGAAAGTACCATAGGCTATAGTAGAGTTGTCAGTGATATCGCCACCATTTACCGTTTAAAAATCGGCCTTTATGGCGCGGTTTCACGATACGGTTCTCTAAATTTTCATCAAAATTCATTGTTTTCGATCATTGATAAGATTAGTGTTCTGTGCAGTGTTTAGTGTTATATTTTTCGAACTTTATAAAATCAAAAAATACTTTCTTCAAATGCTAGTGTCTGTTTTCTAAGTTCTTAAGCCATAAGCCACTATCAAAAGCCATACGCTAAAGAAAGAAAGAAAGTAGACGTGTAAGTTACTGGCATGCAGGATGGTCATATGATCTTCCACTCTATACAAACAAATAGGGCGATGCACACTGGTATAGGGCAATGCACTATTTGTTTGTATAGAGTGGAAGATTGTATGACCAACCTGCATGCCAGTAACCTACACGTCTACTGGTATCGTGAAACCGCGCCACTACTCTTTAATACGGGCATGAACTACAGTACCTACTTGTATAATGCTTCCTCTATTCACCATGTTCCCTATCAAGGGATAATTGGTTATGTTGGTAAAGTGGAACAACCCTACTCGGGTCTCCCCACTATAAAAAGCCATACGCTAAATAAATAAATAAATATGATAGGAGTTACCATCTTATCTAGACTTTTAAGAAATACCGAATACTGAAAACTAGTCGACTGGCAGTGTGTAAATACGGCATAATAGCGATAAATTACAATTAGCAATAATAATAAATAGAAAAATAATAGTTTGTAATAAGCGCAAACCTAATGGAATGGTGTGGTGTTTTGACAATAGAGGGAGGGGGGAGGAGGAGGCCGACAAGAGAGTTGGAGTGAGAGGCGTCAGAGAGGCTGCCGACCCGGCTGTCTTCTGTCTTATTGTGATTGTGGATGACTCAGAAGAGAAGAAAGGAGACACGGGTGCGACGAGCGTCTCCCTTGGCTCTCCGAGCCATCCCGAACTGTCATATGGACGGGTCCGTGCCGGCGCCGCCCCCCAGCTTGCCGCCTTCGCCGCCCCCGGCGCCGCCAGAACCCTCGTCCTCTCGGAGACCGCCTCCGGACGAGCCACGGGACGACAGGCCTCGGAAGTCCAAATTGTACTGCAACACATGTCATAGTATTTGCTCAGTATGTTTGCATTTGTGTTAAAAAAGACTTATTAACAAGGAACCCACAAAATATTTGTAGATTTTACTTTAATAGAACAATAATAACAGTAATAGAACAATAATCAGATTCATTTTATTTGACGCTTGGCATTAGATAGATCTTAGACCATGTATAGAATAGACACGGCCTATGCTATAAATGTTGAAGCAAACATGAATTGGCTGATTAGGGGCAAATCATTATAGTCGAAGCTATACGAGCGTTCTTGTGGCAAGACCACAAGCACAGATAAGGTAGTAATCTATATACTACCTTATCTGTGCCACAAGTCACAACTATACGAGCGTTCTTTGCTTTCGTATTATAGGCTACACTAACAGCACTATATCATGTAGGCCTACTACTGTATAGTACATAAACCATGCGACGGCCCTTGAATTTATAGTGTAGTCGTGCATTAAGTATCTCAACAGCTGATATAATCTTGTCTCTCTCGCACAGTTCACTCGCTCTCACTCTCTCTTAGGGGCAAGAACAGTAGAGATGTTTGCTTCAAAGACTTCTTATGTGAAGATAGGGAAGACCGTGTCTATTCTATACATGGTCTAAGAGATAGATAGATAGAGAGGTATTATTTCTCTGCCATCGTCCAACCCTAGAGCAAAGCATGTCAACCTTCATCAAACTCCATCATCACCCATTCACCTTTACTTTTAGTTTCTTCTTCGTGATTTTAATAATATTCTAATTAATTAGGATTTTTGAAAATGTGAGTATTGTTGAACATTTTTAGTGTCAAACATTTTTGTTTGTTCCATTCACCCTATGTAAATACTCCATTATTTTAATAATTTATTCATCTTATTTTAGCATCTATCTTAAAGGTTTTGTTTTCAGGTTTGAAAATTTCAAATTTTAGTTTCAATTTCAAAGTTTTATTTTCAGGTGAAAATACATATTTTATAATAATTTTTTTTCTCTTTTCAATTAATTTTTTTATTCTCTTAGGTTCTCTTATCAGGTATTGAAAACATACTTTTTCCCTATTCACGGCCAAGTGTTAATGGAAAGGATGTCCTTGGACATCCTTTTCCAAGAATGGACATTTATATGTCCAAACTTCGCCGTTTCGTGTAGATAAATCTCACTTATGTTCACATTATTAGATTGCATTTTAAATTGTTGAAAATTATTAGTTACAATTCATAAAATTACTAGAATTATATTACTTATACATACTTACAACTTTTGTAATCTAGTATCTAAGCAGTTATAATTATTGTTATCTACATGAATAAAGTAATCTTATCTTATCTTATCTTATCGTATTCTAGTCATCAGCAACGGCAAGAAATAATCTCTCTCTATCTATCTGTCTATCTAATGCCAAGCGTCAAATTAAATGAATCTGAGTATATTTTGCTTTCTCGTATATAATCTTTTCTATCTCTTGAACTCTCCATTTCATGCTACTCCCATCATAGAGTGTACATTATTTATTATAATATTTATTCGCAATTTTAAAATCAACGCTCTAAAATTGATGGAGCAATGATGTAAACAAAATACTGAATAAATTACAGAAATACTACTTAAAAGTTCATTATTTTCAACTCTATCAAACCACACACAAGTATTAATGACTTCTGATGACAACATTGGTTAATATGCAATGACATTTTAAAAATTCATACATTATGAATAAGATAGAATGCAAACCAAATATTTGTTAATTTAAGAATGTTATATTTAATAATAGTAAATATTTAAACTTATCAAGCTCTCTTGCATATCCTTTGAATCGGATTCGGTCCGGACCGATCTTAATACTGTTGATAATTAATATTTTTCTAATGCCGAATTCTGTGTTTTCATTATTAAATAAACAACATAACTACATAATTCTAAATGTTATAACTCTCAACGTGGCCTTGCATGTTAATCTTTGTTGGCTAAGAAGTGTTAGTTATTCAAAATAAGCTCCAATCACATGAAGCAATGTTAATGAAAACGCAATCAGCATGGACAAACTCAAGTCATCACAAGCTTAAAAAATCATAATCGAATACCATAGAAGAAATTATCTAGGAAGTGTTTGCGATCTTGTGCCAAACGTGAAGGGTGAAACGACTGCTTGGTAGTCCAAACTATACGAGACTCTTGCTGGCATCAACAAGTTGAACTAAACAATTTATACCAAAAAAACATTTCAACCAAAAATAAAAATAACAGAATCTTTTAAAAATATTTTTGATATTATAAATAGGCCTACATACAAAATAATAAAGCCTAATACATGAAAATTGGTTTCGGCTCGTGCATTGAATAAGATATTTTATTTCAACATTATTGGTAATGCATACTGTTCTGTTATTATTGCACAGTAGTTGAACACTCTTTCACAGACAAATACACCAAAGGTTCATGGTATAAAAGTATGTCGATTGTAAAAACATTCATAAAACCGTTTTAGCCACAAGCCAAGGAAGTTCACGAGACACCAGACAAATATTAAATAAAATCATCATTGTTTTTCTATAAGAGCCTTCAAATTCAAGAACATCTAACCATTATTGATATCATTTGAGAATTCAGTTATCATTAAGTTTACCATTTCCGATTACTATGGGATAGCAGTAAGATTTCTTTAAAAAATACTTATTCAATCTAAGGCTAGGCGTACACCGGTTATTCAAGACAAGACGAGACTAGTCACGGTTAGTCACAATAATTCACATAGCTGCTTATGAAGCAGCACACACCGATGCAATGACTAATCAGTGTGTGTTGCTTCATAAGCAACTATGTGAAGTACTGTGACTAAACGTGTTTAATCTCGTCTTGTCTTGTCTTGACTAACCGGTGTACGCCTAGCCTTAGATATTGTGTATAAGGACGGACGGACACCAGTACGGTAGTATCAAGGCCCTATCGGGTCCTTAATAAATGCTTATCAACTATTATGAAAGTAACTATGACTGGAAAATATTCTTATGACTGAATGTAGAGTGAATGAATAATATACCGGGTGTTTGAAAAAGAACTCCCTAGTTTTAATGTGTCATAGAATCTGTTAAAAATGATATACACTATTCTAGTTTGTGGTGTTTGATTCAGCAACTGTCTAGGTTTTGTCCCCCTGCAGTTGGCAGACCTGCTGGACCTTGAGACGGCGCCAGGGAACAGTCCCCTCAGTTGTGATAAAATCAAAATTCTAGAGTTTGCTAATGGACTTATTAAACAGAATTGATGATGATGGAAATTTTTTGAAAAATATATTTCTTTTCTGATGAGGCTACATTTCATGTGAGTGGGACAGTTAATCGTCATAACTGCAGAGTTTGGGGGGCAGAGCATCCACATAATGAAGTTATTCAGCATCATCGTGACTCTCCCAAAGTTAATGTTTGGTGCGGCTTGATGGTTGATCGTGTGATTGGTCCGTTAATTTTTGTTGAACGAACAATAAATGGAGACATGTCTATCCTCAAATGGAAGATATTGAGGCGGAAAAAGGGCTTGTGTTTTTCCAACAAGATGGCGCCCCTCCTCATTACAGTAACCCTGTGCGCGCGGCTCTAGACACTCTCTTTCCATAGGGATAGGGAGATTGGGTAGATAGGGAGAGCTGGCCCAATTGCTTGGCCACCACGATGCCCGGACTTAACCCCTCTGGACTTTTTCTTTTGGGGACACATAAAAAATATTGTGTACATTGAAAAAATCTGAGACATTAACCATTTACGGGAAAGAATCGTCACGGCTGTTGGGACAGTTACACCCGATGATGTTGGAGAATACATGGCAAGAATTCGAATATCGTCTCGACGTGTGCAGGGCAACAAATGGATCCCATGTTGAAGTGTACTGATGTCAAACAAAACTCGAAGGTTCTCTCTTTCACTGTATGTACTTGTTGATATAGTTTTTCATTAATTCACACATTAAATTTACACCTAAAACTAGGGAGTTCTTTTTCAAACACCCTGTATAGGACGCACTCATATCCTTGATTGTGATCAATAATTGAAAAATAAATTGCACTATAAATGAGAGACTGAAATGCGAGATGACTCACCTTAGTGGCGCAAGTGAAACATGTGGTAACTACTTTAGAAATGACACTCATCAAGTTTTTGGTTTCGTGTATAACGCTATCTACTTTGGTAAAGGTGGCCGCTTTGCCTACAGTCGGATTCTTAACGGTGAACTGCAACTGTTGCACGTAGGTAGGAACTCGATCCAGCTGTTCTAGGAGCTCTTTCTTGTGTGAACTGCTCGGTACCTGTTGATGGAGAATAAGTGCGTCAGTTTTCAATTGCCTACATGACATTCAAACATTTGAATTTAGCATATTACCATCTGAGTTCCTCCATTGGGAGCCTGGCTAATCGTTAGTAAGGCTAGTCAGTCACTCCCCATATTTGGAGGCATATTAAATTGTTGCATTACACTATATAACACAATGTTACCCAGCAGTGCTTTGTTCCCCGTACTGGGTTGCGAAGACCAGCTTATGGTTGAGATGTCAATGTGCTAACTACACGTTACATCTTTTCTGATCATTCACCTTTGCTGATCCAGTCAAGTGGATGTGAAACTGGCAACCAGCTGGTAGGCCTAAGCCCAAATAGGGCTGTTGAGCCATTGACAAACAAAATATTTGAGATAGAAAATCTTATCTGAGATAGAAAAATAAGGAGATTTTTACTCTTTAATTATCATGTTTACATGTGATTTACATGAGATTTTTACATGTTTACTTTATCAACGCAAAAACTTTGGCGAGGAGATATTAAAAAATAGTGGATACGAACAGCTTGATGATAGAAACTGAATTAGTGTTACGAGAGCCGGTTCAATTTAACCTCCATACAATTACTTCATTTGACAAAATCAATACTCTCTGTACTCTCACTATTAATCTCTTAGGCTAGGCGTACACCGGTTAGTCGACAAGACAAGACGAGATTAGTCACAGTAATTCGCATAGTTGCTTATGAAGCAGCACACACTGATGCAATGACTAATCGGTGTATGTTGCTTCATAAGCACCTATGTGAAGTACTGTGACTAATCTCGTCTTGTCTTGTCTTGACTAACCGGTGTATGCCTAGCCTTAGATGACGTCATTCTACGGGGCTTTGAATTAATTGGCTCTCGTTCAATCAGCCGTCAGAGCTATAGTTTCAATTACAAATTCTAATGAAAATTGAGACTAAAATACCAATAAAAAATATCATGGGAAAGACGAGGAGATCCAGTTAGATTATATATTTTTTGAAGGTCAAAAAGAAGTAAGATGAAATAATGAATGGAAGTATTAACAATAGTATAAACTTTCAAATGATGACCTATAGTAGTTAGTAAAGACTGCTGTGGATGAAGATGAGAAATCGACTTCTATCACTACTGTTAGACTTGTATCGTTGTATGAGAATGTTCAAGAGGGAAGGGCAGGAAAGTTGATCTAATTTTAAGGTAATGTAATGGGAATATCAACATCAGTGTATCCACCAAATAGTAATAATTATTTTTCCATGTATTATAATTATTGTATTATTCTTAAAGACAGTTAAAAGGTTATCAACAATCTACTCTATACTACATTGTTCATAATAATATAAAAAAAAAGTTCAATGCGTTGAATGATATTTACATAGAAGAGCAAGTTTCCATTGGGTATTCACATTATGTGCAAGCAAATTGATTAGCGTTAAAGAAATTTTCTAGTAATAATTATCGATGCATTAAACTACTTCATAAAAAGCTTATTCTAACATGCAAATTTACTACAGGGCATGAGCTATTTAAATAACATTTCATTTGAATATGCTATTCCTAAATTACATCAAAGTCGAGAATGGATGAGTAATATGAAATGTAAGGATAACGATCCTGAAGTCCATAAATAATACCTTAATGTAGAAATAAGATAGGGAAATTCAATCAACTTTTATGATTATGATTACTCATCTATGAAGTGATACTATTCAATTTTACACTTAGTGATATTCATTTAATTCTCTATATCTCTATTAACATAACTCTATTTAACATTTCTTTGGTAACGGGTGATTCCTGTTTTAAATATGTTTTTTTATATGTTATATACAGTATAGCAGGATGTATTTAATTTGGCGGTTGGCGATCAGTAAACAGCTGATGTTACGCAGCTTTGACAAAATAATCCAAAGCCTTTTCAAAGTCTTAAAGACCTTTAAAATCTAGAAGACCTTTCAAAGTACACCTTTTTAAAGTCTTTGCAATAATCTGCGTGATTCAGCATATTTGTAGGTCAAGTATTGTGTCAAAGCTGCGTGACATCAGCTGTTTTTCTGATCGCCAACCGTCAAATTAAATGTATCCTGCTATATTTATGTGAGAAAAAATCAACACAACATCACCCGTTACCATAGAAACGTTAAATGAAAGTCATTCGCCATCCGCCAAATTAAATTAATATTACTATACGTCTCATTCTCATTTAATTAATTATTCATTGAATAAATTGAAGATTTAAATCGTGATATCAGGCAAATTTAACTTGTATTGTAAAGAACAAAGAATAAAAAAATTGATCTAAATTACTCATCCTTCAATAACCAACAACTAATGCTTCTCTAATTTTCACATATACTCATCTCAGCCAGGGTTGTCTACTTATTAGTTGTAAACCCTTGAAAGTGAAAACCTTGAAGTTTTCAAAACAAACACAACATCAACAACAGGAAGGCAAAAATATGTTGTTCTAAACGCAAGTGTAAAATATTTACTTGAACAAAGAACAAATAAATAACTAACAAACTTAGATAATTAACGAATAAATAAATCGGATACTGTAATCTAGTTAAATATTTACGACTTTCTTTTAAAGCAGTGTTATTCACTTTGAATTATTATTATTATTATTAATATTATTTCCAGTTTTACATTGTTTCTAATTATTCTTTAGAAGATTTTATATCAATTTTTAAATTTCAGAAGAGGAAGATTTGAATAATTTTTAAAGAGAGATTCTCTTCCTCATCCAAAGGAAAAACTTTTAATAAAATTGTAATGAAAATTGCGATTTAAACAAGAGTTGAAATACAACCGAAACTGTAAAGAAACCAGCTTGTCATTTGGCTCGATTGAAAGTCTCATACTCTGTAAAATTCAAAGAATAATGGAAGTTTTTACTAGTATTCTCATATTTTGAGTTTGAAAGAGTGGAATGGTGCTGAATTCAAGTCAGTATTTGATGGATTATAATTTCAAGCATTAAAGATGATCAAAACGTTTACAGAAAGCCTGTGTTCATACATTCAAGCCTATTTAGCTGAAAATTTGAAATCAATAAGATAGACTTCGATGCCAAGGGATAGAATTTGCTCAAAATAATGATAATTTCTGTGCATTTTGGCAGTGGGTTAAAATAATTGAAGCTAGGATTGTGAAAAGTAAGCGTATCTGATAAGGTGTGTGGTAACTAGGAACGCACTAAGAAAAAGTACACACTAAATATTGTGTAAAACTCAAAACGTTTAGTTTTGAATTATTACAGATACTCTCAGACCCTCTACAAGGAAGATTACAGATGATAGACCTGAAACACCAAAATCTTCACTACAAAAGATTAATCACTAATTGAAACTACGTCATTTACTAGTGTCAAGAGTATAGGAAAATTTCTCGAGAAAAATCTTATAAAATGCATTGCTTTTAGAGTGTTACTATAAAACAGTATAATACAACTATTTTTCACTATAAATCTAAAAAGAATAAAAGAAACAGATTTATTATCGCTATTTTTATATAGTTGTGCCATTGCAGTTTATTCTTGATACTAAACTAGAATATATCTTTTGAGGATCATGCCGAGTTGAAACTAGAAGAGAAAATAAATTTTAACAAGACTTATATCAAGAGAGCATGTTGCAATGTACACATCAAGTTAAACCGTGAAGAATTTCATTCATCAATTTAGGCGCATGTACTACCATTACTCCAAAGTTTCATGATAGAAAGATATAACAAATGATTTATAAGATAGGACAAGTTATTTGATCATTCCCATTAAGTATATATTTCTAAAAAAACTACAGGCAAACCAGTAGTCTAAAAACATTTTAAAATGAAGAATTTTAAAGGTTGGATGGAAC
This sequence comes from Laodelphax striatellus, assembly GCA_017141395.1. Classification (NCBI taxonomy): domain Eukaryota; kingdom Metazoa; phylum Arthropoda; class Insecta; order Hemiptera; family Delphacidae; genus Laodelphax; species Laodelphax striatellus. Next base: position 48,089,107 of record CM029530.1, read on the forward strand.
CAGTTATTTTATTATTGAATCAACATATTTACATTAGTCAATAAGATCACTAAAGAAACTTACTTTCAAGCCAAAAATACAACATCCAGTTATATTTTCAGGGTTTACATATCATACTTGCAAATTTTTAAAGTATTTGGTTTAGAATCGACGTTTTTATACCAGTTAACTGTTTTTAATCTGTGATTGTTATCGAGAGTATAATTAACATACAGTATCATTTATTTATTGTTTATACAGTTAGTAATCTTATCAACACTCAATAGTAAACAGGAACTGATGAAATGCACAAGTCAAACATTTTTGATGCAAAAATGAAATAAGACAAACATACTCTTATTTTCTTGAATGGATTTTTTATATAAAATAAAGTTAACACAACATAAAATTCAAAACAAAGTGCTGTAAGATGGAGTAAAATTAAATAGATGGACAACAAAACGATGTAGATTTTCAGCCAGTCAGAAGAATAGTATTATGCAGAATACCATAGATTGAAAGTTTCAGATACAGTATTATGCAGTACTACTCATTTTTACATCAAAAAGAAGTAATATTCAAAGAGACAGAACTACAACTAAACTAACTAATGAAATGAATTGAACAAAGCTAAAGAGAAAGATAATTCCTTGTTGAAGAGAGGAAGATGATTTTTCAAAAATATTTACATAACTGTAATATTGATTGCATATTATTTTCTGTTCTATTAGTTACGACAAAGCTCAGAACGTCTAGCCTATAAGAATTCATAATTCCGCTTCAAGAAAGTTCAAGATATCAATAGTCGTATTAAAAACGTCTTCTGATATCGGGAATTGTGATAATTTTAGAAAAAATTTATAATGAAATTTCTGACACAGTGTCTGGTGAGATGTTGTGATATTTATAATACATAATGAAAACACTGGAATGTAGTCGAAAACTATCACTGTATTTAGTAGAATTTACAAACATGTTTCGGCATCATTGTTCCATCTTCAGTGTACTATGAAACATAGTTTGAAACATATTTTGAAACAGTGATATTTTTCGACTACATTCCAGTGTTTTCATTATAATGAAATCTAGAGAAAATTATTTAAAATGAAAGAAAAAAACACTTCAATAGTGTGAGAAAGTGAACTTTATAGATTTCAGAAGCCAAGTTGTAGAGCACTCCACAGCCATTAGAATATTCGCGCTTACACACTTGCACGACGTTGTTTCATCATTGGCTAATTTTGAAACCCCGAATTTGGTAGGCCAAGATCACTGGACTTTCCTACTGTGATTAATTCTTAAGGGGGTGTTTGAAAGAACGTTTGAAATGTACTTAAACGCCGCGATTTAATAGACTTAATATTTATACAGAGAATAGCCAAATTATCAATAATATGAATTCTTCAAAAATTTAGATTACAGAATATGTGAATTTTGATAGATCAATACAATCATGTCGACCTGGTTTTCTAATGATTTTCTATCCAGGAAATCGAATCAGCTAGCCAGAAAACTTGTTTCCCACAACTTCCATCGATGTATATGTATTCCTATCCTCTATTCACAGAATATTTTATTTAGAATTCATTTTATTAAAATTATTCCATTAGGAAATATTATTTCTATTCCTATTCACCGATGACGGCAGTTTACTCATTGATTTTAGACCCATATTATAGTGAGCTATCCTTTGGTACCAAGAAAAATATTTCTATTTATTCCTGGTGTCATACTTATGCGTGTCACAGCATAACGCGTGAAACGAAACAAAGAAGTAGATCGTGCAAATGTGAAAGCGACCTTTGAGAGAGAGAAAGAGAGAGTGAGTGTGAGAGAGTAAAGTTTAGCTGGCTAGTTTACCTGATAGGAGAACTGTCGCACGACCTTGTAGAGCCGATTGGCCTCCTCGGCAAAGTACTCGGCCTGTGTGAACAGGTCTTGCGTGGTCTTGAGCGGGCCCTCGCCGCGTGTGAACTGGTACATGCTGAACGCCATTCGCGACATGTTGCGCGCACGCTTCACTATGTCGTTGTTCTCGTCCGACATGTTGGATCCACCGCCCCCCTGGCCACCGCCGCCGCCGCCCCCGCCCCCGCCTCCGCCGCCCTCCTGCCATCGCTCCGTTTCGGCGTCCATTTCCGAGGTGGCCAGCTTCATTTCCAGGCCGGCTTTCGCTATCTTCTCTTGCTCCTAACATACAATACAATAAATTAATTGATCGTTTTTTTTGCCAGGTCTTGAGAGACTTAAGGCAACAAGATTCAAGATTCTTTATTGCCGGAACACAGTGTTCTGGCAATAAAACTGTTAATACTATATTAACAGTACCCTCCATTGGGAGCCTGGCTAATCGTTAGTAAGGCTAGTCAGTCACTCCCTATATTTTGGAGGCATATTAAATTGTTGCATTGCACTATATAGCTGCTAACACAATGTTATCCAGCAGTGCTTTGTTCCCATCAATGGGTTGCGAAGACTAGCTTATGGTTGAGATGTCAATCTGCTAACCACACGTTACATCTTTTCTGATCATTTACCTCTGCTGATTCAGTCAAGTTGATGTGAAACTGGCAACCAGCTGGTAGGCCTAAGCCCACATAGGGCTGTTGCGCCATTGACATACATACATACTATATTAACAGTTTATAAGCACGTAAAACAATACAATGCCGACAAAACACTACAGAACAACAAAATCGTAAGGAGAACCACAAAAATCACACTTCAATATGTGTAAACTTTGTCTAGTCATAACTTGAATAATAAGTTGGAAGTATTTCAAAAGTGATTGCTTATCGAACGTAATTAAGAACGCTTATACTGTCGACTACAAATTATTATTATCATTCACAGAATAATAGATTCTCTCAATCAATTCATCTTTTTACAACTTTTATTTAAAAAAAATATTTGTTGAATTAACAAATCCAGATGCTCACTCAAATATCTTACATGTTTCTCACTCAAGTTCTCATGAATGTAACGAATTTGAACGAACCTCTTCTGAATGTTATGTGGCATTTTTCATTTCAATCGAATGTTGGTTCATTGTAATAACTGAAAAATGGAATTTCAAATACTAAGAGAAACCATCATGAAGACGACATATTTCTTAAAAAAATTCTGGTAATAAAATACCAGAATATGTATATTTTCATTTGAGTGAATAATCTAGTCGACTTGCTCACCTCTACATCCAATCTCACAGCTTTCAGAGGTTTACTGGTGGTACCGTGTTTCTGGAAAAAGTGATAAATTACAAAATAAGAAGAATGAAATACTTATTTTCAAAACACATACTCAATAACTTACTAAGAACAATGAATAATACGATTGAGCTGAACAAACACATGAATTATCAATATGGAATCGAATTGCATATAATCATGTAAAAAAAATCAAATTAAAGCTTCTTCTTATCATTAAACAATCACATAAATTGATTGAATTGACACAAAAATTAAATACAGTAAATACAAATATTGGAAATAATTTCATATACCATACACAGATAATAGGATGCATAACTTAGGAAATATAATAGGATGCATAACTTGAAAAAAAAAACACAAATATTTTTTAAAAATTCTATACCTTCCTCGATTTCAATTTCATTAGCAAATAAAAACGTTGAGCATTTTTCCAAGAATGAATATGCCCAATACATTGTCATTCATTTATAATACTAGATTTCTTTTCTATTTTGAATAACTTCACTCACCCCTGGCCTTGGAAGCGACATGTACGTTTGCTTTTCAGGTTGTTTGTCTGCCTCGATCACATCTTTGCATATTGTACTGACATCGCTCATCAATGCTTGCCACATGTCTGCAAATACTGTAACAAACAAAATAATATGTCAAGATAAACGAAGAGATGATGTAAGAATTAGATTTTTTGAGAAACGCAAGTCAATACTGTATATTGATACAATGAAACAATAAACTTCAATTTGCAATCAATTGCATGAGAGGCAATTAAATTGTAGCGTCGTAAAATGACGTCATTTCAAGTAGGAATATTGTTGTATTGGTGCTGTCAGATACCGTCATTTTACAACAGGCTTTCTTGAATCAGTCGGCTACTCTACAATGCGATTCAAGTCAAGAAGTCAGCATTGCTTAGATGGGAGTCTGCTATCCTTGTTCAGCACAAGGCAGTTGCTGATGTCTCTATCCTATTCGCACTGTTCATAGTTGCCGCACTGTGCATTGTTGTCGCACACAGTCCCAACACGTTTGGTGCAGTTTTCTCTTTCTCTCTCAATGAAAATTGGCATCAATGCTCCTCATATAAACAATGCTGACTTCTTGACGTGAATTGCACTATAGTATGGTAGATGATCGCACTTTGTAGAATGAAATGTGTAACCTATCTGAATACACTCGGATCTTACCTTCTAAATTTTCTTTAGCAATCTTTGAGGTAGGATGCTGATTGAGTGTGTGCGCCGCCGTGACCACCTGTGGCCCGTAGATGCGCAAATTGATCTCGGCGTACCGGGCCGACACCTGCAGTGTTTCCGAACTGGCCATGTGTCTCATCAGCTTACAAATCTGCACCAGAGGACATCAGATTTACGGTCAAATATAGTCAACCCTAGTAATAAATACCGATTTGCAAATTTTTCTTGTCAACATCACAAGTGTGAGATTCATAGAATACGTGTGAGATTCATAGATTCAGCTTACAAATCTACACAGAGGACATTAGATTTACGGTAAAATATAGTCAACACTAGTAATAAATACCGATTTGCGAATTTTTCTTGTCAACATTACAAGTGTGAGATTCATAGAATACGAGGCAGTTGGGACTCATTAGAATAATTGATAATGTACAACTCAACTAGAGCCATTTTTGCCCATGTAAACTCTTCCATTTATTTTCTAAATTCCTAATATTAATGTAGTATATGTAATTAATTGTATTGATTGTAATTTAATGTATCATTAAATGTATATTAAATGTATTAATTGTAATGTATATGTAATACTAATCCTAATATTAATTAATTTTTTTAATTTAAAAAAATAATAATAATGCTTCCTACATTATGAAGTAAAGGCGCTCTCAGTCTGAAGAGTATTTAATATCGAATGATGATTATATACTAATTTCATTGTATTATTAGTTATTATATGATTTTAAATCAATTGTATTATATTAATAAATTAATCCAACTCTGTACTACAGACTAAAATACTCAGATTAATGAAGTGCTTTCAACATAATATTATTTCATGCTCTAAATTTTTAGTTCAAAATTCAATATTTTCCTGAATATTTCGTGGTTTTGTGATGTGTTACTGTTTTATCAACTTTTGTACCTTCATATATCAAAAATAATTTTTTTTCAAAATTGATAAACATTTTGTAAAGTGAAATACAACTTCAACCTAATAGAATTATAGGTTATACACGGCGAGGTGGAACTACCTTCGGGTCTCCCCACCAACCAAAGCCATACGCTGGATCAGATCAGAATGAAGTGCTTTGCGAATTTAGTGTAATATATGACGATGTCATTTGTTGTATATAAAAAGGAAGATAAATAGTTTTGATTTGATCTCGTGTTTTTACTAACATCTCACTCGTAGTTTAAAGGCTCACATAATTGACGGCATTCTTGGTTTGGCCAGAATAAGAATAAGAATAAGAAGAAGAAGAAGAAGAAGAAGAAGAAGAAGAAGAAGAAGAAGAAGAAGAAGAAGAAGAAGAAGAAGAAGAAGAAGAAGAAGAAGAAGAAGAAGAAGAAGAAGAAGAAGAAGAAGAAGAAGAAGAAGAAGAAGAAGAAGAAGAAGAAGAAGAAGAAGAAGAAGAAGAAGAAGAAGAAGAAGAAGAAGAAGAAGAAGAAGAAGAAGAAGAAGAAGAAGAAGAAGAAGAAGAAGAAGAAGAAGAAGAAGAAGAAGAAGAAGAAGAAGAAGAAGAAGAAGAAGAAGAAGGAAGAAGAAGAAGAAGAAGAAGAAGAAGAAGAAGAAGAAGAAGAAGAAGAAGAAGAAGAAGAAGAAGAAGAAGAAGAAGAAGAAGAAGAAGAAGAAGAAGAAGAAGAAGAAGAAGAAGAAGAAGAAGAAGAAGAAGAAGAAGAAGAAGAAGAAGAAGAAGAAGAAGAAGAAGAAGAAGAAGAAGAAGAAGAAGAAGAAGAAGAAGAAGCTACTAGCAAGTTTTCCATCGTTGCTATTAAGGGACCAACCTAGCCTAGCCTACTACGAAGTGACCAACCTCGAGTATGTGGTCGACAAACTCGTGGAACTTGTCGGCGGCCTGCTGCAGCCGGTCGTGGTCGGCGGCGGCGGCGTTGCGCATGTGCGCCACCAGGTCGGCGCCGCGCCGCAGCAGCGCGGCCACGTCGTGCGTCTGCTCGGCGGCGGTGGCCAGCAGCTGCAGGCGCAGGTCGCGCGTCGCCTGCAGGCAACTGACCACGGCGCTCTCCATCTCGCGCGTCGGCGAGTACTCGTCCGACGTCTCCTGCAATCACAATAAATGATTCATTTTCCCAAAAACTACAGGGTATTTCATTAAGGACGCAACCCAAAGTTTAGGAAGATAGTATTAATGTATAAGTAAATTTTAGGTCTCCAAACTTGTATAATGGCAATAGTAAAGAGTGATAGAGATAAGTCAGAACTGTAACTAGTTATGCAGTTCAGTTCGACAGTTATAAGAATTTCTTCTGTTTGTTTGTTTTGTGAGAGAGCTTTGACCTTCGAGAACATATCCCACTCCACGCACACACCCCCCCACCACAAGCGCTGGTGTCAGGCAGAAAGCGAATTGTTGTCAGTCCTTCACGATGCTTACGCAAGAGCAGAGTCGCATTATTGGAAGCATACTTTTCAGTAAAATGTTACAATGAAAAATGTTTCCATTCCGGGGAAAACAAAAGTTTATGATATTGTGAAACGTTTTCGTGAAACAGGAAGTGTTAATGATAGGTCACGAAGCCGCCAGCCTGATGTGTTAACACCGCAATTTAAGGAGCAGTCTTTGCTGCGGTCTCCTAGTAAATCAGATTATGTTATGTGTTAAATATGTTATAATATTATTTTATATGGTAAATAAAGTATGTTAGATATAAAATATAAATAAAACATTAAATAAAAACATATAAATAAAACGTTTTATTATCCATTCAATATTTGAGTTCTGACTTATCTGAATCACTCTGTATATTGAAGGCCAAATACAAGTGTTAGTTAAATGTTTTTTTTCCAAGAATGAACGCGTGTTTATTTTAGAGACTTATATTGTGTGTTAATCTTACAAATCTGTGCAAGATAAGTTTTGAATGGGGTTTCCCTTATACTGCAGTTCCTAATAAGTCGATAATAATGCGGTTGATCAATGAATTTTGTACAACTGGTAGTGTTCAAGATGAAAAGAAGCTAACTCGCCGGCCAAAAAAGTTAACCGCGGAAGGTATAGAAGATCTGAACAATCGTTGTAGTCACCTAAAAAGTCGTTGAGAAGGTTATCACAAGCTGGGTTGTCATTAACTATAGCAAAAATTCATCTAAACCTATATGTAGTGCAATAAATTTAATTTTGTAATTCAACTTTGGGTTGGGTCCTTAATGAAACACCCTGTAATACCAATACGAATAAAATAATTTAGATTAATATATTAAAAATTATTTATATAGCAGGATTATTTTAAATTGTCAGAAAACTGCTGAGACAATTCATGACAGGTGACACAGCAGAAAGTCAGTGAACTAGCGTACATCAATCAGCTGTTTTCTGACAATTTAAAATAATCCTGCTATATTCATTTATATATTTCCTAGCTAATGTATTACATATTACAATATAACATTGAACTATGTAATCTCAATCCAATGTTCGAATCAAAATAACCTCTATATTCAGTTTCAAATAATTATCATTAAATTTTTTACTCGAAAGTGACGGAAAACAATTCAAAATTATTTTCTTCAAAACTGATAGCAACCGAGCAGCCGGGAGTTAATGCTCCAGCCCACTAGGCTACGCTTACTTGATAAGTTGACACAGACACTATTGCTATGATTTGTGCCTCTATCAATGAAAAGAAAACTGTTTTTTCTTACGATTGTTGAATGACTAACCAGACTAACTCCAACCCTCAGCAGCTGATTGAGTTCGAGTTTGACGCGGTCGCAGAGGATGAGGATGTTCTCGCGATGCTCGTGACTGGTGTAGGCCGAGTCGGTGAAGTCCTGAGTCCGTTCGACAATTGTGTCGAGCGCCGCGCTCAGACTCTCCTTGGTGGTCGGAGTCAGCAGAGTCATGCGAGTCATGTCGACCAGACTCTCCAGGTGTCGCACTGCCGCCCCCACCGTTCGGCCCGCGTCCCAGTCCTCGGCGCCGCCTTCGATGCCGCCTCCGCCGTTCCCGCCGCCGCCTCCGTCGCACACGCCGTCCTTCACGACAAAGTGAATGAGGTCCATGGCGCGGCGCATCTGACAGAACACTGTGTCGCGGTTCTCGCGCGACGAACAGCTGTCCGGGTGCCTCAGGCAAGCCTACAACACAAAATTATTCACAAAATTCATTCGAAATTATTTACAAAATAAACTCATTTTACTGGACTTGATCAACATAAGGCTCGCCGTCCATTGCAAACATTCTCGTATAGCAGGATCCATTTAACTTGTCATAAAACATATGATCGACGAGCATAATACTTATGATCACAATACTTAACCTACAAATGCTAAATCTCGCAGATTATTGAAAAGGTCTTTTAAAAAGTTATTCTTTGAAAGGTCTTCTTTAAAAAGGTCTTTTAAAGACTTTAAAGGTCTTTAAGACTTTCAAGCCTTTTGATTATTGTGTCGAAATCACTGTTTAATTATTACTGGAACAGCTGATTTCTGACAAGTAAATTGTCAGAAACAGCTGATACAGTAATAGCTATAGCAGGATCCATTTAACTTGTCATAAAACATATGATCGACAAGCAATATCACAATACTTAACTTACAAATGCTAAATCTCGCAGATTATTGAAAAGGTCTTTTAAAAAGTTATTCTATGAAAGGTATTCTTTTAAAAGGTCTTTTAAAGACTTTAAAGGTCTTTGAGACTTTTAAGCCTTTTGATTATTGTGTCGAAATCAATGTTTAATTATAACCAAAACAGCTGACTTCTGACAAGTTGAATGGATCCTGCTATAATACAGTAGCTGAAACAGCTGATCCTGCTATACGTACGGTGAACTTCGAGATATTGATATCTACGTTAAGTAGCTCGGCCGAACGTATTAACGACTATTCCCAGCCTCCACTTGTTTTAGTAAAGCTTGTTCTGCGCATGCGTGAATAAGCTCAGTGCTCGGTCCATCGTTACTGACGTATGCACAGGACGAGCTGTATTGAAACAGAACGTATACTGAACGGACATGTGGGAATAATGCTCTATTCGGACGAAAACGGCTCCAGTGGGCGGCGGGCCTCGAAGTTGCATATAGCCAAGTTGACATTCAAAAATGAAAGCACACAGCAACAAATAATGCACAGTCAACAAATATATATCACAGTGAAAATCAGTGACTTGATAGGAATGTTGATTCTCTCCCAGAAAAAACGTTACTGTTTGGAGATGATTTTGAAAATAAAAATATTCTTTTCGAGTAATATGTGCTGAGATTAGCAGCTATCAATTCCTCAACGGCATAAAAGGTATTTTTAGTTAGAAGCCGTTTTCAAGGTGCGGTAATGCACTGATTCGGGTATTATATATATACAAATTTCATTGTATTATTAGTTCATATGATTTAAAATCAATTGTATCATTTTAATGATCAAATCCAATTCTGTACTGTCCAGCGCTGGTAACTTGACTTCTGAAGTATGAGGGGGAGACGGGAGATAACGCCTGGCACCAGGCGTTCGATGTTTGTTTAATGACTCGGTAGTGTGACAACACACCCTGCTATTCATTTTTCTGTTATATTCATTGGCAAAGGCAAATAGACTATTGATAGTGTTTGTATTCTCACTGCCTTTTTTCTAATGCCTTACGTCACGTCGCATTCCCTTCAGAAGTCAAGTTACCAGCGGTGGACAGTACTACAGATCTACAGATTACATTATAGTACTCAGATTAATGAAGTGCTCTGAGAATTTAGTGGAATATGATGTCATTGTTGTATATAACAAAGAAAATGAATGGTTTTGATTTGATTTGAGAGCGCATCGTCGGTATTAACATGGCCTAATGGCCTAATTATAATGTTATTTTAGGAAATGTAATAAGCTACAGTAATAAACAGCACACAATATGACAACATTGACGGGCATGCCAATTGAATTACGCACCAAGCTGGCCCAAGGATGAAAAGCACTACAGAGAGAAAGCACACAATAATAATGAGGTGAAGTTGACCTTTGACGAAGTGAGCAGCAGCATGGTGGACCTTTCGAGCACTTGTCGCGCGGCGGCCATTTGGGCGCGACGCCGCTCGTCCTTCATGTCGTTCTGTCGGTCGCCGGTCAGGTGTGCCAACTCAACCATTTCGGCGCCAAACTGGCTGAACGCCTTCACGAATTCTGTGAAGTTGGTCACGCTCTCCAAGCGGCCCAAACTGCGCGCTACCTGAGCACAAATTACAATCCAATTACAGTACAACTTGTTTTTCATTGAAAATTGATCATCTCATAAAAAAGTGTGAGATTTATGCCCGGTTTTTCAGTCGCTCAATAGACAGTTTATGGATCCAATAGCACTATTGAATCAATAACCATGTGTTTTCAAATGCAAAAAAAAAAGTTATTGATTCAATAAGTTTATTGAACGACTGAAAAACCGGGCATAACTATAGCAGGATCCTTTCAACTTGTCAGAAATCAGCTGTTTCGGTAATAATTAAACAGTGATTTCGACACAATAATCAAAAGGCTTAAAAGTCTTAAAGACCTTTAAAGTCTTTAAAAGACCTTTTTAAAGAAGACCTTTCAAAGAATAACTTTTTAAAAGACCTTTTCAATAATCTGCGAGATTCAGCATTTGTAGGTTAAGTATTGTGATATTGCTCTTTGAAACATATGTTTTCTGACAAGTTAAAAGGATCCTGCTATAAACACTCGTCTAGTCAGTGTGCTAGTAAGTCGCCTAATCACTTATGGCCGGTTTTCACAATTCTAGTAGACGTTCTGGTTACTGGAGGCAGGTTACTGGTTTATAGGTAAGTAGATAAGCTTCTGGTAATCTGCCTTCAGAGAGTAGAACGTCTACTAGAATCGTGAAAATGAGGAATTAGTAAAGAATATTAATAAGAAATTTAAAATTTCAATTTATTTGGTTGCTGCTCTCAATTCGAGTTAACCTCTTATCGAGGTTGGTTGGTTTTTTCTCTGTTAGTAAATTCGATATAATGGATTAAAACGCATGTAGACAGTTGGAGAAGAATACTAACGTTATCGAAACACACATACTACCCTAGCCTAGTAGGTGCTGTTTCACTACGACTATGACAGTAAACGCTTAGGCCCAGCGCCCACAGAGCAACTACTATCTGACTGCAGTCGCAAACCCAGTGTTGCCTGATATCATTGGCTGATAGGTTAGATTACCCGCTGGATTTGTGACTGTAGTCAGATTGCAGTTGCTCCGTGGGCGCTGGGCCTTATCAAACTACTGGACATTTCAAATTTTCTGTCATAACTCACTTCAGATTCTACAAATTTGAGTTATCATCAATTAAACGTTGGACAAAATCTAGCTTTACCTTTGGATATTGGACAACAACTTTAAATTGATTGCTATGAATTATACAATACAGAGTGTTTCAGAACTCCCTACCAATACTCTAGGGCATTGTTCCTGGTCAAAATCCATATCTAAATATCATATTCAAATTGTCCAAAAGTCCTTAGTCACTCACACAGCTGCCATTTTGTTTTTTTCACTTATTATTTTTTATCTCAATAATGGTGAAACATATGGAATTGAAACTTTGCACCAACATTCATGACAACTAGACAAAGCTACAAAAAAATTACGACAATTTTTCAAATCCATAAAACAAAATGGCGGCCATTTAAAATTTTGTTTCGTGAATAACTCGAAAACCCTTGATATTACGAAAATTTTACAAGAATAACTTTTTTTAGTAAATTTAATTACAAATCGATTAAAACCTTATTTGTTAAGATTGGATCAATATTTACTGAGATATGGCAGCTTTAGTGATAGGTGAGCGCTGGAGATTACTTGCACCCATTTTTACTGTCTTTAAAATTCACACAAAATGATCTAAAATCGCTTCAAAATAACATGCAAAGCAGACGGAGACTGTTGCATTTTTGTAACAGACTTTATCCGCAAGCCCAGGATGCACTGCAACCAGCCTCCAGCGCTCACCTATCACTAAAGCTGCCATATCTCAGTCAATATTGGTCCAATCTTAACAAATAAGGTTTTAATCGATTTGTAATTAAATTTACTAAAAAAAGTTATTCTTCTAAAATTTTCGTATTATCAACGGTTCTCGAGTTATTCAAGAAACAAAATTTTAAATGGCCGCCATTTTGTCACTAAAGCTGCCATATCTCAGCCAATATTGGTCCAATCTTAACAAGTAAGGTTTTAATCGATTTGTAATTAAAGTTACTAAAAAAAGTAATTCTTCTAAAATTTTCGTATTATCAACGGTTTTCGAGTTATTCAAGAAACAAAATTTTTAATTGGCCGCCATTTCGTCACTAAAACTGCCATATCTCAGTCAATATTGGTCCAATCTCAACAAATAAGGTTTTAATCGATTTGTAATTAAATTTACTAAAAAAAGTTATTCTTCTAAAATTTTCGTAATATCAACGGTTTTCGAGTTATTCAAGAAACAAAATTTTAAATGGCCGCCATTTTGACACTGAAGCTGCCATATCTCAGTCAATATTGGTCCAATCTGAACAAATAAGGTTTTAATCGATTTGTAATTAAATTTACTGAAAAAAGTTATTCTTGTAAAATTTTCGTATTATCAACGGTTTTCGAGTTATTCAAGAAACAAAATTTTAAATGGCCGCCATTTTGTCACTAAAGCTGCCATATCTCAGTCAATATTGGTCCAATCTTAACAAGTAAGGTTTTAATCGATTTGTAATTAACGTTACTAAAACAAGTTATTCTTCTAAAATTTTCGTAATATCAACGGTTTTCGAGTTATTCAAGAAACAAAATTTTACACACACACACACACACACACACACACACACACACACACACACACACACACACACACACACACACACACACACACACACACACACACACACACACACACACACACACACACACACACACACACACACACACACACACACACTAGAAAATCAACAAAATAACAACCAATACTCTATTGTACAAAATAATTTAAACAAAATCAAACTGATTAAGAACATACATTCTCTCAAGTCAATGCAATGAATATCTTTTAAAGGTTCTTTGTTGTTGTTGATGGGCTTTCAGAAAGAAATAAAAACGTGAATCGTACACAATCAATGCAACGAATATCAATCTCAGTTCTCGAACTATTTATAATTGCCATTTGTTCGGTGCCTACTCTCGTCAGCAGATGATTGAAAGCAGAGCTTACTTTATCTTTGGCGAGCAGCAGCTGTTTGACAACAACAATGTCGGCGAGCAACAAGACGCGCGTGACGGAGCCGAGCAGACAGCGGGCGGCCCGCACCACTGCGCTGCGCTCGTTCAGCGAGTCCTCCATCGCCGCCTCGCATAGCTTCTCAATAGCAGCACCTGATGGCATCACAAATTATAGAATTAATACTGACTGCCAACACACGTGTACTTGAAATGAAACACAAGCATTAGAGCTGAGGCCGCACTGCTGGATGGTTGTATAGTGGGATATCAATGGAGAAAATAAAATAGTAATAGAGCACCTGTTCTGAACATGTGCTCTTCTACTATGGATGTTCTATACACTATACAGAGTGTTTCAGAACTCCCTACCAATACTCTAGGGCATTGTTCCTGGTCAAAAACCATATCTAAATATCATATTCAAATTGTCCAAAAGTCCTTAGTCACTCACACAGCTGCCATTTTGTTTTTTTCACTTATTATTTTTTATCTCAATAATGGTGACACATATGGAATTGAAACTTTGCACCAACATTTATGACAACTAGACAAAGCTACAAAAAAATTACGACAATTTTTCAAATCCATAAAACAAAATGGCGGCCATTTAAAATTTTGTTTCTTGAATAACTCAAAAACCGTTGATAATAGGAAAATTTTACAAGAATAACTTTTTTTAGTAAATTTAATTACAAATCGATTAAAACCTTATTTGTTAAGATTGGACCAATATTGACTGAGATATGGCAGCTTTAGTGACAAAATGGCGGCCATGTAAAATGTTGTTCCTTGAATAACTCGAAAACCGTTGATAATACGAAAATTTTACAAGAATAACTTTTTTTAGTAAATTTAATTTAAAATCGATTAAAACCTTATTTGTCAAGATTGGACCAATATTGACTGAGATATGGCAGCTTTAGTGATAGGTGAGCGCTGGAGGCTGGTTGCAGTGCATCCTGGGCTTGCGGCTAAAGTCTGTTACAAAAATGCAACAGTATCCGTCTGCTTTGCATGTTATTTTAAAGCGATTTTAGATCATTCTGTGTGAATTTTAAAGACAGTAAAAATGGGTGCAAGTAACCTTGTCTAGTTGTCATAAATGTTGGTGCAAAGTTTCAATTCCATATGTTTCACCATTATTGAGATAAGATAAAAAATAATAAGTGAAAGAAACAAAATGGCAGCAGTGTGAGTGACTAAGGACTTTTGGACAATTTAAATATGATATTTAGATATGGTTTTTGACCAGGAACAATGCCCTAGAGTATTGGTAGGGAGTTCTGAAACACCCTGTATAAAAACAAACCTCATGGTCGGATATGGGTGGTTCTACTGTATGTTATTTTTAACTGTTTCCTACGACAATATTGTCAATTTGGTTTAATAACTGTAGTTGAATAAATTTAACTTCCTTCTCGGGATACGTTGTTCTCATACGTACTACATACGTATACTAAGCCGATGCTGAAGTTACAACATTCTATTCAACTAAGTTATCTAATGAATGAAATGAATAAGACCTACCTGCAGCACGTGCTTCCTTGCAGGCAATGTACATTTCAGTCTTGATCTCTGGGTTGTCGTCGGCTATGGTCTCGCCGACGGTCACAAATCGCTCGACGGCCAAGTTGACGGCCTGGCCGACGCGCGCCACCCCGCGCACCGACGACCGCCCCCGCTCCCGCCCCCGGCCACCGCCACCCTCCCCCCGTGCACTCACCAACGTCGATATCTGCAACACCACATTACAGTATTATCATTTTATAGACACTAAATTCACTTAGAAAGCAAGATACTCACAAATTATGTGTTGATGCACATTTCGCGGTGCTGTGCCGCATCGTCGGAACACGTGTACAAACAGGTGAACTAGATTGAGGCTATCCTATTATCATTACCCCTATTATCATTTATTTATCCTCAGTACAAGAGTAGAAAACTTGAAAAAATAAAGTCAATGAGAATGATAGTACAGAACAAAATAAAACACTATTAAACATAGCAGAATAGTAGTTTATGCAATGGTTGTATTATGGTTGTACGTTTATTGCTGTTGCAATGCAATGCATTGTCTCTGACACGAGACGTAGTAGCAGTAGTAGTATTATGAGAGCCTTTAAACGACGAGTGAGATACCGAGGTTAAAATACGAGTGGCAACGCCGCGAGTTATTTTAAGGTATCTCAAGAGTCGTTTAAAGGCTAAAATACAACCATTGCATACACCATTTTATCTACGACCAACAAAAAACAATAATATCTACATTATCAATCTGAACTAACCTTGATTCAAACGACCATTGTTCTATTTCAATGTTTACCTTTAAGTTTAGGAAGCTGCTAAAAGCACACACGCAACTACAGTGCTTTATTTTATTTATTTATCGTATGGCTTTTGTCGGTGGGGAGACCCGAAGGTTGTTCCACCTCACCGTGTTCAACCTAATTCCACATAGGTTGGAGCTTTATCCATTTTTCAGAATGATTTCAAATTTTGAGAAATGCTTCTATCAGCTGCAATTTTGTTTTGTTCCGTTCCAGTGTTATAAATTGGAGCAGATTGAACTAGAACCTTTTCATAATATAGCATCCGTTTCATTAAGTCGTCATTACGATACAAGTTTCAAATTACATTCAAAAAAGCAACTGTTTCGAATTCAATTATGAAACTGTAATAATTGCGTTTCAACACGGTCGTAGATGAATAAACTTTAAACCACAAACAAGTGTCTAATCCTCTTCTTAATACAACAAAAACTCAAATATTAATATTTTAATAAGTTTGGTGGGATGCCGGTCAAGCCGGTCCTTTATGGCAAAGAATAAAGAACCTGAAAGAGCTCATTTTACATTGAATGAGATGAAATAAAAGCATCAAATCTTATTCATTACTTGACAAGACTTTAAAAGGATTTCGCCTAAAGTACGCTTTAATATTATACTGCACCGTATTTGCAGTTGAGAACTGATATAGGCTACCATGCAACAGTAATACTAGCGTCCAGCCAATAAACTGCAATCCAAGGAAATGGTGGCTTGGAAAACGGTGACGAAATGTGCAATTGTGACGACCGTGTGTAAAATCCTCATTCGCTATCGTGAGCTTGAGACTCAATCATTGCCCATTGGTACCTATTCAAATCTATGGCCCAGAAGGTTTATACCACTAGCTAGCACTAATCCACTGTGACCTAGTTTTAGATAGAATAATAGAACATAATAAAGTAGTGTAAAATAATGAAGAACTGTTTGTGATGAGTATACTCAAAAACATTGGACACGGCTAGGCGTACACCGGTTAGTCAAGACAAGACGAGATTAGTCACGTTTAGTCACAGTAATTCACATAGTTGCTTATGAAGCAGCACACACCAATGCAATGACTAATCGGTGTGTGTTGCATCATAAGCAACTATGTGAAGTACTGTGACTAAACGTGACTAATCTCGTCTTGTTTTGACTAACCGGTGTACGCTTAGCCTAATTTTCCATGGAGCTTGGTATATAGTGGTGAAACTTATTGTTAATTCAATAGATTCGGTGTAACTAGACTACTAGACGCTGAATAATTTTTTAATTTTAATCCAATTTTTCAATTTCAAGACTAGGGATTGATGAATCAGTTTCATCACAATGAATTATGGTTGAGAAGGATCAAATCTATTTGAAAAAATATATTCAAGTATAGATAACCGAGTTAAAAATAGTCATAGTAGACCAATGATGGTAGAAAAAATTAAATGAGGAAAATTCAATTGAATATTTGTATTAAGAAATATAATTCATATGATTTCTTAGTTTTTTGACAATTATATAAATCACTTAGCTTCTGCAAAGTTACAAAAAGTATTTAAATAAATTTCTTACATCTGAAAATAGTGGCATATTGATTTGAATGGCTAGAGAAAAGAAATTCAAAGATTGTTTGGAACTCCAATTGTTCATAACTGAATTTCTGTTATTTCACATGCTTTGAACTCAAGATAAGAAATTTATAGCACTGTACTTTTCATATTTCACCAACATAAGCAATCAAATATAGGACAATTAATTCCTCTTCAACTTCAAAATGCAAACTAGACTGTAATAACCAAACTCAATGCAATAACTAGTCTGTTATTACTTCGTTGACATCAAGAGCAGGAATTTGCACTAACAAATACTTCTTCACAAACTCAACATACATCGCAATAAGATTTAGTTCGTAGTTTCTGTGTCAGACAAGTTCAAATGCTTTCACCCGGTTCCATTCCATTGACATTGCTGTTGTCGTGAAGTTGTGGTGCTTCAATTTAAGCCGCAAGTATTTCCCAGTTATACGTTTGCGACAATTGTTTTGACCGAGTTCCATTGTCGGAGAGACAAGTGGTGAAAATGTAGACACTTATTCATGTCTTAAACAAAACTTGGATAAGTCACCGTATGACTTGTACTTTACCTAAGGCACTGTACACTCAGATTCATTTGATTTGACGCTTGGCATTAGATAGATAGAGAGGTATTATTTCTTTGACATCGAACGCTACGGTCATCAGCAACGTCAAGATATAATATCTCTCTATCTATCTAATGCCAAGCGTCAAATTAAATGAATCTGAGTGTACTTCATTTTTTAATGTACGTTCTTATTGTTTCTGGAATATTTGATTAGAGATTCGAGTAATTCACCTGGAATCTAGTGTTTTTCTAATGAATACATTCATAAAATAATTATTATTAATAATTGAACCATAAACTTCAAACACAGAAGTGAGGTAATGGGGCTCCTATTGGAAATAGGATAGTCGAGATAAATTTTACTCCACGCAATATCTTGAGAGGTAGAAAGGACTTTCTAGTCCTAACTCCGCCTAATAAAGAATACTTTCATTTCATTTCATAACTTTTGTATTTTACCCGATGGGGCGAGTAAGAACCCGATGGAAAGTAGTATAATATATTATGTTTTATTTAGTTTATTTTAATGGGGGTGAAATATATTAAAATTTATTTATATAGAAAATTTTCAAAATTTTGGGTTTAAACTAGGATTAGATACCCTATTATTTGAATTTAGTTAATTTTTATTTTAGGAATTTGTTTATACTACTGTACTTAAAAGCTTTCACCGTGTTTATTTATGACTCTTTATAGAAATAACACACAAATGTATCGTTCAAATAGCATAATAAGATATTTTATAAAATATTTTGAATCACAGCTTCAATCTGATTAACCCAGGAAAGAATATTGTTGTGCTCAATTTCCTCAAACTAACTTGAGTCTTAACTTTCTTTGATGTTTAAATGGTCCATTTTACAACGTGTTTTATAGTGTCACACTAGATGATTCTTTTCATTATTTTTTGAAAGAAGTTACTAATTTTCAGTGCCTGTGTTGTGGTGGTAAAATATCAACACTGGGAAAGATCCAAACAAGCACCACTGGAAAACTGCCAAATACAAACTCATTTGTACAATGCCATGCTCTTTTCTATTATGAATATTCTTTTTCTAGAATATTTCTCTATTAGCAACAATGTTAAATCGAATAGTTTTGAGAATTTACAAAATTTCAAATCCCATTTCACATCAGGAGAGCACTCGAAAGAGCAGTAGATTGATTAATCTCTCTATTGTAGTTGCCCAAAGTTGGGTGTAATTTTAAAGTTTGATTTCGTCACAAAATTCTAGTAAAATTTTAAATTTTTTCAAGTTCAAGTTGAGTGATATTATTTATGGTTTGTGGTTTTGTGTTTAACATCTATCGTAATCTTTCAAAATTCAAAATTGTAAGTTAATAGTTTTTCTAGACTCAAATTATTAATGAAAAAGTACATGGACATAACCTCTGGACAATTTAGTTAAAATTAGGGATTGAAACAGTTTTGGGCGAATGCCTGTTGTTTCTTCCCACCCATGGTGTGTGTATTGTCAATTAATGAAATAAATAAATAATTATTATCAGGCTAAATCAATAAAACATTTATTGAAAGATTCCCAAACACATTTCCATCTTTTTTCAGAATCTGATACCACTATATTATGAAAAATTTTATAAGTTCAAGCTTTTTGAATACCAATCAGTTGACTAATTAATCTTTTCAAAGTATTGAAAAACAAAAACTAGAATAATTAGAATAATAATGACAAATTCAGTAGACTGTGGATATATACTAATTGGGTTTGTTTTATTATTATGTCAAAACATTGTATATTGGATAGGTATTCCTTGCTTTTGAATTGTTTTGTACTATTGAGATTGTATGCAATGTTTTAATTTTATTTAATGTTTTTTTTTGGGGGGGGGGGGGAATAAATTCTATTCTATTTTACTCTAAATTCTATATTCTTGATTCGAATGTAATTTAATGTGAGAGCTAATTGATTAGGTAATTAACAGGGAAAATCAGAGCAATGCTAGTGTAACCAGACCATGCAGTATTTCCAATAGTAGAGACTGTATAATCAGTCACTGTAGTTCTGGTTGTGTGCAATAGATAGATAGATAGATTTCCCTAGCGACATGAGAGATCAAACTTCACCCACTGAGAGCAACTACTGAAATTGACACATGCAAAATGCATAAACGAATGTTCAAAGTTCTAATGGATTGCACAGACTGCATAATCCACTGATCAAAGTGGCTGATTATATCATCAGGGCCCGCCGCCAGGATAGCCATTCACGTTGTTCCTTCTAAGAAGCCTAGATTCAAGAAGGAAATATCATAGCTTCTCTGAAGTAGACCAATTAATACAGTATAATGTACAGCCTACTTGAATTGAATACTTTAAACGTATCAGATTGATGCTAAGCTTGGGTGCCATTTTAAATAATAAATAGGGTTGGCAAGCTAAATACTAACATGCCCTTTTAATACCACTGCTATAGCTCAGTTGATAACAAGTTTGTTAAAACACATAGGCCTAATGTAATTTTGAATTTACAAACTGCGACAATCATCAAGTTTAACGACGACTTGCAGACATATTCATTAGAGTTTGTTGTTATATTTCAGAATATTGTGTGTTTTAAGAGTGGGCGGTAGTAGTCGGCCATATTGGATTGATGTCCCATAAGATCAATGTAATTTTAAGCTAAAACATGCATTTTTCTGTAACACATCACGTCTACAGTTTACATCGGATCTTCTTGAAAAAAAAATATTTGATAAATTATTAAATGTAGTATATCTCCAAGTATACAGATTTATACTCGTATAAATACTTTAGTATACTCGTACACTATGTTTCAATTTTATCTATTAGTACTGTATTTTAGAATGTTGTTTCAGTTATTATCCGGCCACTTTTTACAAACTATGAAAAAGTTAAGACCAATTAACAAATAAACTAGGAAGAGTTTGAAAATTAAACTTCAATCATGCAAACAATCTTAGGAATAATTTGAAAAATCAACACCAATAATTCATATAAACTAGGAAGAAATTTTAAACACTATAATAAACTAATGAGTTGGAAAATCAGTATCAATCAACAAATCATTAATGTTTCTTTTTTGTGACGGCTACAATCATGAGCTCTGGGACTTTTGCGTGAATGATGATGATTGCGTGAGTAATGGAAGGGTGATGATGAGAGATGACCACTACTTTTTAGGCAGCCGGGACCAACGGCTTAACGTCTCCTCCGAAAGAGGGGGAGAAGTAAGAGCAGGCTTCTTCGACTTACCCAAGGGTCGTTCCAATAAGAAAGTTCGTTGAATCCAACCATTCTTTAGTAGTTAACTGATATTAGATAACATTTATAACTGATTAAAAGTATAACGGGCTTTTCAACTATGTATATCCACTTCAGCTACATATTTTCCCACTTTCACGACAAGTTATGTATTTCACAATTTAAATTTTCAATATTTTACCACATTCACTAATTAAACTCCATGAGTTGAAAATACGGGTCTGCTAAGATACGTTTTGAGATGCAGCACTAGAATGAATTAATGCTACTTTGGGATGCGCAATGAACAGATTATAATGGCACCTGCAGGGCCAGTGCTCAACCAAGTTGATAAGAGCTTATGATGCACGAAAATCGCTAATAAAAGTGTAAGCCGGTGGCAGTAGAGGAGCAAGCGCAGCAGAAAACTTTTTCACAGCCACGTAACATCTAAGCTGATAGGCCAAATTGGATTACAATGCTGCTGTATCAAGAACGGGTTACAGGGGTTATGCAAATGAACACTCAGCTTCATATTAAAGTTTTACGATTCGCAATGGGCCAGGGGAATGGGTCGGTTATTTCATTATTGTTCGCATCGTAAGCTACTTGGCTTTACTATATTTCATTCAAATGAGAGTCGTAATTCAATCTGCGACCAAAATGCAAATAGGCAACTTGTTGCCTGAGCTTCAGTTACAGCGAAAATTGAATAAAACACTATATAAGAGCTGAATGTTATTGAAACATTCATCTACAAAGGAACTAACATTACACATATTTTATTTACATTCTACCAGAGAAAAACGACACTGTCCCTGATTCTACAGTTCAAATGACGATTATAAGCAAAAAAAGATTAGACTACATGTGAAGGAAGGCCGACGCATTAGGTACCGTATGTCCTTTGAGATCATAAATTGACAAAGTACATCAAAGCCGATGATTTCAAAAAGATTAGTAGTGTGATTAAGACGAGTTAGGAATTGTATTATTCCATGTAGAGCATAATTTTCCACGAAGAACCATGTTAGGGGTTTGTTTGCAAAAAAAAGCAAATCCAATAAGATTATTAGTGCAAAAGACGAGTAATGAATGATATTATTCTATATAGAGCATGATTTTCCATGAAGAACCATATTAGGGGGTTGTTTGCAAAAAAGCAAAGAAAATACAAATTCAAGTATTGTTTTCATTGAAAGACAGTTAAACTGCAGTGCAAAAGACGAGTTATGAATTATATTATTCCATCAAGAGAGCATAGAGCATAATTGTCCATGAAGAGCCATGTTAGGGTTTTGTTTACAAAAAACAAAGACAATACAAAATTCAAGAATTATTGTATTTGGAAGAAAGTTGGACTGCAGTGCTATTGCTGCAAACAATCACTTTGTGATTGAGAATGATAAATTGTTCCATAAGCGATGAATGACATTGAATAAAAAATATTCAAATCCGATCATCTCTGCGTGTTCTGAGAAATGGAAAGCGATTTTCTTATTCAAAGTGGGGCTTCAAATTTGTATTAAATGTTTATCAATCTAAATGAAAATCGTGAAATAGACTATTGTTATTGATGGACCGGAGGAGAACAAACATTAATTTGGGAAACAAAAGGGATTTTCATTGGAGATGGAGCAGCCATTAAGAAACGGCAGTGTGTTAGTTTTAGTTGACAGATGTAGAGCATGCTGGCAAGATTAATGATAAGGACTACCACTTCAGCATCCTAATGCTTAACAATTCCTCTCGAGTGATAAGACGTTTTTGTTTCTCTTTAGTCGGCTAATGATTCTGTCTTCACACACTCACACCAGACATAATCCCTCATGCTGTTGAATGAATCACGCATGCATAAGAAAGGGATTCTGAGACAATGGTGGGTTCAACTCGAAGCATTAATTACATTTTTCATTCTACGACCAAGAATTTCGGTTGAATACAACTGAGAAATAATTTTGAAAGTTGGATATCCATGGAGAAGGTTCTTCTGTATACCGAAGCTTTATATCATGAAATTTTCACTGTAACATTTCACGTAGGTAGAGACCCTCGAAGGTAGGCCTATATTAATACAGTAATATATATAATAATATATCACTGAGGTTTGTATATTATGCTAAAGGATTTCGATTGAAAGGATATTTTAATTATGGTTTATTGCAAATGGCTTTACATTGTGAACAATGTATTTTCATTTTTATATTGTTTTTCTTCAGGAAAATCTTACTAAGCTTCAGTGGTCACAAACGTTGTTCATTCTAAAATCTATTGTACAATGTAATTGTCTATTTCTTAATTGTTCTCAATCAATCTGTATAATTTACCTATTGTTTACTGTATTTTTGAGCACACACATACATTGAAACACAGCATTTTTCTACAGAAACTCCAACAAACTAATCTACTCGACCTTTAGGGGTGAAGGACAAAAGTTCCGAATTTCGGTTGTAATTTTGGAAGAAACCTTATTAGCATAAAACAGCAACACAACCGAATGATCAACTGACACGATAATAAAATCGCTGCAAATTATACACTGCCCTATCTCAATCAAAAACTTTAAAGACCAGTTTAATTTCAAGCACAACACGCTCTTTATTCCAGTATCAACACGGACTATCAAGGGAATAGTCCCCCGCTTTTCACTCATGAACTTCAACACGCTAGCTTGAATGATGATAATCTTTCAACCAGATCTTGCACTACAAATCACCAGAATAATCACATGCATAGTGGGGAGTATTTGACCATTTCATTATACAGTATTAAGGAAGCGATAAGGTAAATTATAGTCTGAGATTCCGACTAGGTAGAGTACAAATTTTTGTTATTCACTACAGTATACAGTAATACATTTTATTAGGATTGTGATCAGCCTCATCTGCAGGAAAGAAGATTGGGCTTTTTCCAAAAATCAGGACATTTTTTCCAAAAATCAAGGGAATCTCTTTTCCAAAACAGTGAAGAGAAAGACGCATGAAGAGGATACATTTTTTTGACTGCACTATCAACTCAAGTATATAGAATCTCAAAATCTTTAATGTACAGTGGAGCGATGAGAGAAACTGATTCGGTGTTGATTCTATTAAAGGAATAGTAATGCTAAAGTAAAATTACATGCTCTAATTTCTATAAGTACTTGATATTGAAGAAAGATTTATTTAAAAAAGTATCCTCTCTTGAGAAAAATCAAAAATAATTGGAATAATGAATTTTCCAGCAACAATGTAACTAATATTGATTTAATATGTTTAATTAGTTGTGTTGTATGGTATTAATTAAATATGCTACTTTGTTTCTAAGAATGTCCTCCTTTTCTGGAGTTGCAATGCTATTTAGTGTTTGGTGATTTTTCCAAAAAAGGTGTCTGGAAACCCTGACTACATACTAGTTTTCATTCTACAGTAGTTGCTTGCTTTCATCCCTTGAAGAATTCTGTCAATTATCCAGTGTGAAATGGCACTCACACTGCATTCCTTGCCTATAAAACAGTAGACTACTTTAAAGGAGCTTATTTCCGTTAATAGATGAGACGAGTAATGCTGAATTCAACAGTAGAATATAAATTTTCAAAATAAGCACATTATTTGAGAATCCAAGATTCATTATTCTAAATTCATTTATTGTCGAAACATTACAAAAAATGTGGGACATGGTCAGTCAAATTACTAATTACATGATCTAATACTAAACCCAATTAACGTGGATTGTATCTTATTTTTATTCTTTTTTTTTGTAAGACTCTGTACCTAATGCTAAAATTCACCAGTGAAATTACAAGTAGTTTCAAAGCTGTCAAAAGGTTACCCATGTTTGGAATATGAGATAGCAAACAAAAATTTGACAAGATCATCACTCGAATTTCATTGTGAAAGAAAATTTAATCTAGGTAGATCAAAGAATTTTTCAAAATAGAAAATTCTAAAGATCAATGAATTATTACTTACTACATACTGGATGGATGTTTATAAATATTTGTGCAAAATTTTATAAACTCTAGTGTGTCGATACGTACAATTCAATTGAATTTATGCAAAATATAATTGGATGCTGAGATAGTTATCTTATCTTGAGTGTTCAGAACATGCACTTTTGGCACTCACCTGTCTCTCCGATAAGGTTGCCATTTTTCGTGCTTTGATCTTAGAAACGAACGTCAACAATCATAACAAAAGTGTACAACGACTTTAAAAACTGCTCAACAACGGAGTATAAACTGTAAACAGCGATTTTCAATAAGAAAATGATAATATATTAAGGAAGACATGGTATTGCCTACTCAAGCCCGGGAAGCCTAGCTGGAATAGGCAGGCATCTACGCATGCGTCAACTGAACTCTTCAAACAAATCGAGATCAATAGACACCTGAGCACTGGCTGAGGGAAATTATTCCCGCGCAAGGCACATGCTCTGATAACAGCCAGTCGATGTTCAGTACTCGAAATATAATATTATTACGATCCTAATGCGCGATATTAATGATCTATAATAATAATTATAAATTAGATTTTTACATCGCACAAATAGCCAGGAAAATGGTTTGGAATAGGAATTAGGAAGATCTGACCCAACTCAAGTTCCGAAATATTATTAAGAAATCCATCTCATGGAGAAGATTGAACAGATTTCATCGAAAAAATTATAGAAGTATTGTGCATTATTATAAATGTTCAAGCATTAAATTAAACATTGTATAAATTCATGAGACGTAAAAAACCGTAGACACAACTCGAAAAATAAGATATTATCAAGATATATTATTGCTTAATTTGAAAAGAATGCATAATTCAAATTAATTTATGTTCTAATTTATTTCAGATTTTTCTTTTAATCCCTAAATTTAAAAAAAAAAATGACTTTGTAGCAGGAAAATACGCTACAGAATTCCCCAATCTACAAGAGAAAATGTCTAGTCATCAACGACACCTAGTGAGTTTTCCCTCAACTAAATCAGCGCATGCCGATCATAGAACATAAAATACGAAATCAACCCGCGAAAATTGTGATGATCAAGATTAGATTTAAATAAGTTACTTGATTCAAGATAATGAGATAGTCAACATGCTATGATAAGAAAATTGCAATAAGACATTCAGGCAAGTATAATTTGAAAATTTTTAAGCTCATACTAGGTAATGGTTATTCTAACCTCAAGGCAAAGAGACATTCCCAAATACAATTCAAAGCAACTTTGATATAAATTAATGGCAATTGTAAATAATGCTCCCCATGAACAAAAAGGTTGTAGCCAA
Organism: Laodelphax striatellus; assembly: GCA_017141395.1. Taxonomy (NCBI): domain Eukaryota; kingdom Metazoa; phylum Arthropoda; class Insecta; order Hemiptera; family Delphacidae; genus Laodelphax; species Laodelphax striatellus. The sequence goes on from CM029530.1 coordinate 48,115,590, forward strand.
AACAGAAAGGAGTGTCACAGCAAGGTATCATTTTTACATTCATATTATTTTTAGATAATGTTGATAGGTGTGTCCGAGTGTAGCTCGGATACCGACAGAAACTCAAACAATATTTTCAAAGTTATTGACACCAATATTTCAATTATTGTTCTTCAATACCATTTTAGGATGATAATAAATTGATTTTTTACCTGTTTTACTAAAGGAAGAAGGGTCTGTTCTATACTTTTGGTTTTTACTTCTATAGTGTTTTGGTCCACCGAATTAATAGCAGCCATATTGTTTCACATCACTAACCAAACTTTTCATAAAATGAACATCTTTACTGAGATATTATCAACAATTTTATAATTTTCCCTTACATTTTCAAGCATTTTACATGATACAACAATAAAACATACAACAATTTCCATAACCGTTTCACCGAATAACAGTTTCAAGGTTATTAAAAAATGTCAAGTTAGAGTTAGAATTTCTGGGAACTTTGTCAAAGTAAGTCAGCGACAAAGCAACACTTGTAAAGGAAATATTATGACAAAGTGGATCTTGAATATAGGGATAGGCACTGAGCTAAATTATACATTTGGAGGTAGCACTGATGGTTCCACCTTTTTTTAGTGGGGTTAAAAGCTGTACACTTAAAGCTGGGTTCCACCTATTTTTTTATTTTTTTTTCAATAGCATACTGTTCTTGAGAAAAAAATTTCAATCCCCACTTTATTGCCAACTTAATTTTTTTGGTACTACATACTGTATTGAAAAAAAAATTTTCATCCCCACTTTTTCACCAACCTAACAAAATTAGACGGAACACTAATCCTGCTAGCAGTCCTAGCTTTTGCTACCTCCAGATGGATAATATTTAGCTCAGTGGGGATAGGTGCTTGAACTGATGGTTCCCTGGACCAGAACAGGATTTCAAGAGAGAATTTTTTTTTTTTTTTTTTGAACCATTATCACTAGAATTTTTTATGTTTGAGCTGACTGTTATTTACAACAATCAATATTGTACTTGATCGATAATGATTGTTCTAAAGACATCAATGTTGTTCAACATACAAATAAAATTACTGGGCTAAATCATTATTATAAGTTACACATCGAATATTATCTGCTATATTACAAGTATAATACAATTCAATTATCAAGTTTAAATTATTTATTTCAATTGATGTTCAATATTACACATTCTATATATCAAAATCTCTCTCACTCTTCTATACTCTTGAAGGCATTTAATAGAAGGATCAAATTGAATAGATCATTATAATATCTATTCTCTTGAAATGCATACCGTACCAAAAAAATTTAGAACATCATAGCATTTTTTATAAGAATTTGATCTCAGTCACCCTTTCTTCTGTATTCAATAACAATATTAACAATTGCAACAATTTACTTTAACAGTAAAAATTGTTATAACTGTAAAAAACAGTTAATAATTGTTGTGTATCCAAATGTGAGTAGAGAATAGTGTGGACATTGCAAGTCACACTTTAGATTAGCTAGCTATGACAAATTTACCATACTTTTGCCATTTCCCATAATGAGTTTTGCATTGGAATGAAAAGCGAATCATCTTATTATTAAAAGAATTTTGCGTCCAACTTTGCAAAGTGCATGGAGAAGATTCATTTTGATGGCCAAAAGAAATAAATAGATAAATAAATAAATGATGATTTTATTTCCTTTTCAAAACCAAAGCCTAAGAATACATTAATAAAATTAACTACAAAAATATAAAAAGAAACTTATAATTTTTATCAAGAAAAACTTTATGGAAATTAACCCACTCAACTGTGGAATTCCATGTACTAGAGTGGGTGTGAGTAGTATTTGGGTGGGGGGTGCAAATATACTTGGTAAGTGAGCTCACATACTATTATTTGAAATAATTTGTTCTATACGTCGTCTTCCTGTATGTATTATCCATTTTTGAACAGCATTTTTGAATTTTCTTTGGTGAGGTATTTCCATTTACGGAAGCAGATTGTAGAGTTTTGGTGCTAAGTGGTTGAACTGTTCAGATACAGTGCCTTCCTAGCAACGTTCGTGATGAGAAGGTTCCTATTTCTAGTGTTGTGATGGTGGTTTCTATTTTGGTTTTTTGTGTTTTTGTGTAGTCTGCAGATAATTTCCTGGGAGTAGAGCTGTCTTGCATCCAGTACACCAAATTCATTGTAGAGCTGGTCTGATGGGTAGCGAGGTGGCTGCTTGTTGATGATTTTCATTATTAATTTTTGAACTTTAGAAGTGGGTCAAAGTGCGAGTAGCTACATCCACCCCATACTACAATCCCATAGGTTAGTAGTGACTGTACCACGGAATAGTACACCATCTTCAAGCACTTTCATCTATCAACGGCCTCAACATCTTAAACTTGTAGATTGTTTTCCTCAGTTTCTTGCAAAGATCATTTATGTGGTGATCCCATCGCAGAAAACAGTCCAGTGTAACTCCAAGATATTTGATTGTTGTTTTTTTGTGTATGGTGTATGATGTGCAGCTGGTAAGGTTGACTGACAAAAGGTTTTCTGTGGGTTGTCCATGCTGTGTAGCCGAGAAAGTTAAAAATGTGTCTTTTCATAATTGAGGGTCAACAAATTCTGGTTTAGACAATGTGAAATTTTCTGCAATCCTATTTCAGCCCTTTTCCATGTTATTGACAATGTTGGTCCGGCAAACACAAGTGGAGTATCATCAGCCAAAGAGGGGATGTTTCATGCAATTTCCATTCTGCAAAGAGGGTTTATGTAGATAAGGAGTATTGGACCAAGAACGGTTCCCTGGGGTACCTATATTCAACTTGGAGCTTGTTGCTTGTATGCCCATGAACTCTGACACACTGTGTTCGGTTTGATAAATAGCTGTGAATAAGTCCCATGCTACTCCTCTGATTCCGTAGTTATAGAGTCTTCCTAACAGAATATCATGTGACACTGTATCAAATGCTTTTTTCAGGTCCAGGAATATTGCCAAAGGTTTCTCCTCACTGTTGATTTTCTCTGAAATTTGTGATATAACATTGTGGATTGCATCATTCGTACTACAGTTCGATCTAAAGCCATATTGATTTGGTGACAGAATGTTATTCTTTTCAAGGAAGCTAATAAGTCTTGTTTTTACACATTTTTCAAATATTTTAGTTAGAATGTTTAATAATGATATTGGCCTATAACAGTTCAAGTCTTTTTTATCTCCTGTTTTAAAGATTGGACAGATAACTGCTTCCTTCAAACACTGAGGGAAAACACCTTCACCGAGAATTTTGTTAGCAATCAGTGTCAGCGGTCTAGCAAGAGCTGTACTGTTTCGTTTGAAGAGCTCTGGTCTGTTAGCACTATCTGATTTAAGGCTATTGATTATTTTTATTATTTCTTCTTCATCCACTGGTGTGAGAAATATTGATTGGCATACTCTATTGTTGGTGATTATAGGTTCATTTGCATGCTGTTGACTATTTAATATATTTTGTGCTAACTCAGATCCAATGTTTTTGAAGAATTTAAGATGTAGCAATGTTTGTTTTGAGTCTTTGCCACATTATTTTTACATTGTCTGTGCAGTTTGTCTCGCTTCCTTAAAATGTCATTTAATTTTGTATTGGCATAAGATCAAATTCAAATATGTGATCCAGACATGAAGCATTGTTGTTGTTGACGCAGTTGTCGATGCTTGTTTGGTTCTATGGTGTTTATATTGAAATCTCCAGCAACTACATCACAACCAGGCACCCTTCTATCCAACTGACTTTTGGGAATCTAGGCCTATGAATTTTGTTTATCCTATTTATCCATCCAGCATAAGCTCTGTATCTCTAGTGACTAGAATGTATTTTTCAGTAGTTTTGAACGTGTTTTCTCCTTCTATGAATTCAACGTATTTGCCTAACAGAAATTTTTTCATCTCATTATCAAATAATTTCTCCTTTTCACTTCATCAATTGATTTGCCTGAGACATCCATGCATACACTTTTTAAAATTTCTGTAAATTTTAGGCATCAGCCAAAGAAAGAATCAAAGTTTTGCATGCTCCTCTATTATTTTGTTTTTTAAAAATAATCATTTTTAATAAGAAATAATTGATGAGAATACGGAAAATTTCCCTGTGTCACTATATGTTGGCATAAAATGTTAATAATTTATAACTAAGTTATTAAATGTATTGATTTTAATTTTTCATTCCCCATAGATAGAGCTTAAATTTTTTTCTAAAAGTAGTACATTCACCAGTAATCACTGTAGAAGGTAAAATTTCATTGGTGTGACTGAGCTGTTGTCAGCTGCTGATAATCAAAATAGCAACTATTTGAGACTAAGAATTTTAAATTTAAATATGACCGGTGCTTTGCGCTGCATGCGGTAGCCTTGCCTCGTATGTTATAATAAGTCATTTACTTCTTACCAATATTTTGCCTTTGCCAGTATTAGTTTAAATCACTTTAAGCAATACCAAGAGTAGAGAGACTATCTGTGATGTTAAAAAAGTTATTTCTGATGTAGTTTCTCTTGAAATAAGTTTGAGAAATGAGGGAATGGGTTCATGTTTGCCTGCAATCCCATATCAAAATTCAAAAATTTGGCAAAAGGAAGCTGATGGCGGGGAAAGAATTATCTCCATAATACTGTTATGAAGTGTTTTATACGAATAACCACACTGTTATTGTACTGTACAGTCTCTGTAACTCATCATAAATGAGTCTGCCATCAAACTCTTCTGTCCTCATAGAGGTCAGAGCATCCTAGACTCTGCTTGTCGTTCGCTTTCTTTGTCGCTCTCTCAGCATTCAAAATATAAATTAATGTTATCATTAAGTACAATAAACATTGGAATACAATTCTTTGATCAAAATCAACAATTGCAAGAGTCATAATAGTTTACGGTGAAGGAATATAAATTGGACTAGAATGTCGTTGCACGCAGCCGACATATTGGTCCATCACAGGAATGTGGTACAGAATGTTGTCGGTGAAAATGGGACAAAATGTCGTTTGGAATCCTTGAAACGACGGTGGACCAGAATGTCGCTGGTACACTTTTGTATGATCCCGTTTTTGACAGTTGTCAGCTGCCGTCTTCACATTTCAACTGGCAGTGGCAGGACAGATAGCGTTGAAGTTGGAACTGGAACACTGGAAAAAGGTTATCTTGCGTTTGGTTTGTTTTTGTTTATCATTTTTAAAAATTATTATCTTTTTATTTATTTAGCGTATGGCTTTTAATAGTGGGGAGACCCGAGTAGGGTTGTTCCACTTCACAAACATAACCAATTATCCCTTGATAGGGAACATGATGAAAGTTTGTTTTCACTTAGAAAACAAACATAAGCACAAAAAAAAAGTATTTTTTGATTTTATAAAGTCCGAAAAATATATAACACTAAAACACAGCACAAAACACTTATTAATGATCAAGAAATATTGAAGTTTTAATAGAACCTTTTTGTTATATCATGATTTTGAATAGCTTTTTATTTTATTCAATGGGATAGCGACAAGTAAGTACAGTACTTTTCATTTGCCATTGAATGATTAAATTCAACATTGTAACACACATTATTGGTTTTCAGTTGTATCACTACATCACTAGTAATACAATTTTATTTATTATCACTGAATCGTATTTGGCTAATTCATAGTTTTTTGCTTTACCTGCTTTTTTTCTCATATTTCTTGTTGCTAGCTGTTTTATGCTTGTCCTGATGACGACTGACGGCTAACCATAAAAATCTAAGTTTGACAGGTTTAACTGGGCTATAATTTATTCTTATTCGGTGAAACCAATGTTTACCAACTGAAATTTGCAATACACTTTTAAATCTTTTTTTTGAAAGTGATTTGTCTCGGAAAAATAAAACTTGTTGCTTGAATTGATATGGAAAGAGATTATGTTTATAAATACTGGAATTCTATTATCCACTGTAAGTTACCAGTAGTTCATTCCAGCTAGATTTCAATAAACGTAGGTACAGTATTGTTTCATTGATCATCGCTCACTCAAACGCAAGCAGTTATTTTTGTCAGGGCTCCGTAAACAGAGTTTGTAGGTGGTTTTTCGTACATTTATTGTTTTACCATTTGAACTTTTAACTTAACATCAGAAATAGTGTTCTCATATCTAGACTAGATGCTTCATATACCCTGTTCATCGAGAGTTTGACAGTAATGGCTGGATTTCACGATTCCAGTAGACGTTTAGGTTACTGGAGGCAGGTTACCTGCCTGGCAGCCTGCCTCTGCTCTTGTCTGTAACCTGTTCAAGTAAGTGGTCTCACGGTTCAGTGTACCTGATTCAGGTAAACTGCCTCCAGTAACCTGAACGTCTACTGGAATCGTGAAATCCAGCCATAAGGTTGGATTTCCTCCTAAAAACTAACGGGACAGAGCGCTTGGCCAATACAGAGCAAGGTCATCGTCCGACGAGTGTAACTTTCCAGGTCACAGTCATCCCTTACACAAACATTTCTATCTGATGACAGAGAATAGCGCTAAGACCGCTTGTGAATAGACCTGACCGTGATGTTAGGCCTCGGGAGGTGGAGCCTTTCTGTAAACTCTCGATGAACAGGGTGGTATAGGTAACTAAACTACGTTACCAAATATACCATCCATAAAATTCATTTAAGTCGTGATATTGAATGTTGTATTATCAATTTTGACAAACTTTTGTTTTTCATTCTTTTACAGACTCCACAATGTCTAACGAAGAATTGGTAGCGAAAATCCTTCAACGCGCTGTCCAGCTAGATAAAGACAACAGATTAACGGAAGCCAATGTTTATTATCTGGAAGCGCTAAGCTTATTGATGGAGATTTGTCGCGGTAATTGGAATTTTATTGAATTATCAACTTATTGATGTGGTACGCTATGTGAGAATTTTTCAATTCTTCTCGACCGTTTTGTAATTCTTTGTTGGCCTGAAATTGGTAGGCCTATTCAGGGTCACAAATTAAATGTTTTTTTTAGAAGAATCTTTTATCTTTGTTGAGATGTTGGAGTCATTAAACATATACAGTATTATGTTGATGATATTGATAAATCAAGATTTCATGAGGATATGAAAAGGATTTCAATGCCTATTGTGTACTTGATTTAGCTACCTTTTTTAAAAACATACCGTAAAGGTCTATTCACACACATCCGGGCCGGTTCCGGTCCGCCGTCAGCCATTCGTTCTGCGCATGCGTCATTGTTGACAATGGACCCGTCACAGAGCATTGGGCGCATGACGCATGCGCAGAACGAATGGCTGGTGTCGGACCTGAACCGGCCCGGATGTGTGTGTGTTTAAAAAGGTAGCTAAATCAATACACAATAATATCCTCATGAAATCTTGATTTATATTGACTCAATAATGACAATGTTGTAATTTAAGCTGATCCGTTTGATTAACTGTTGAATTTCAAGTTGCAATGAAATTTTTGTCCTCAAGATTACTATAATACTCGAATATTCTGAGATTTTAATTTTTATCGAACAAAGTTGTGTATTGCTCGCTAGCTTGAGATTTTACCCATCAGGCTACGAAATTGGTGGGATCAATGTTCGAATCATATTCTTGTTTAAATCAATGAATTCTGTATTATGATCATAATACAAAATAAATATTTCTTTGAATTTCCGTAATGTTACAGAGACACAAGATGAGGAAAAGAAAAAGTATTTGCGTTCCAAAATGGACGTTTACATGCGTAGAGCAGAGACTCTCAAGAAGCACATCAATGATGAAAAATCAAGAGGGACTTATCACGAAGTGCTGCGAATAGAAAATGACTCCATTGGTCACAGTTATGACTCGGTGTTTGGTCGATTTCTCAATAAGGACGTGACCAGTATTGTTGTTCAAGACCCTTATGTACGAGCTTTTCATCAGGTGAGTAGGCCTACATCAGTGCTTCAGCATTTTATGTGTTTGTGATTATAATGCAAACATTTATGTCGGGTCCCGCATCAGTTCAGTCTCAGTTACGTATTAGTTCAGCTTGATCTGCGTATGTTTCAATGACGACGGACTAATCAAAGAGCAAAGGGCCTGACTGAACTGATATGTGTGAACCGAGCTTCGCTCTGATTTTGCCTACTGTGTTGGAAATATTTTCTCTCGAATCTTGGTTATTGAAAAATAAAATAATTATTAAAACTAGGATATCCCAGGTCGCATAGAACTGCGACTATTGAACTACATGAAATAGTGACCAATCCTCCTCCTCCTTCATCTACTTCTTTTCAATCTTCTTCTCCTTCTTCTTCCTTTTCTTGCTTCTTCTTTCTTCTTCTCTCTTCTTCTTCTTTCTTCTTCTTCTTCTTCTTCTTCTTCTTCTTCTTCTTTAACTTCTTCTTCTTCTTCTTCTTCTTTCTTCTTCTTCTTCTTCTTCTTCTTCTTCTTTCTTCTTCTTCTTCTTCTTCTTCTTCTTCTTCTTCTCTTTAACTTCTTCTTCTTCCTTCTTTCTTATCTTCTTCTTCTTCCTTCTTCTTCTTCTTTCTTCTTCTTCTTCTTCTTCTTAACTTCTTCTTCTTCTTCTTCTTCTTCTTCTTCTTCTTCTTCTTCTTCTTCTTCTTCTTCTTCTTCTTCTTCTTCTTCTTCTTCTTCTTCTTCTTCTTCTTCTTCTTCTTCTTCTTCTTCTTCTTCTCTCTTCTTCTTCTTCTTCTTCTCTTCTTCTTCTTCTTCTTCTTCTTCTTCTTCTTCTTCTTCTTCTTCTTCTTCTTCTTCTTCTTCTTCTTCTTCTTCTTCTTCTTCTTCTTCTTCTTCTCTTCTTCTTCTTCTTCTTCTTCTTCTTCTTCTTCTTCTTCTTCTCTTCCTCTTCTTCTTCTTCTTCTTCTTCTTCTTCTTCCTCTTCTTCTTCTTCTTCTTCTTCTTCTTCTTCTTCTTCTTCTTCTTCTTCTTCTTCTTCTTCTTCTTCTTCTTCTTCTTCTTCTTCTTCTTCTTCTTCTTCTTCTTCTTCTTCTTCTTCTTCTTCTTTCTCGTTCTTCCCTTCTCTTCTCGTTCGCACTCTCTATCTTTCTCTTTTTCTCTCTGCACAAATGCTCTCACCTGTGCAATGAACAATGAAAAATAAGATTTTTGTTTCAAAAGAGCTGACCATCAAATCATAAGTTGAAATGTGAACATTTTCAGCTCACCTATCCGTATGTTAAAGCAATGGCAAAAATTGAAACTTTGATCGTTCATTTCTCATCTCCACGATAACTTTTTAAAATATAAGACCTTATCAAACATCTACTGGATTAGATCTTTCAAATGAGAAATGAACGAACTAAATCGGTTGAGAAACCACGAAGGAGTTGTGGTTACAGAAAACATGTTCGCCTATTTTATATGAAGAAGATAACCTATGGTTAATAAAAAAAATTAATCAAGCGTTATTGCATTTTACAGTGTCAAAATTTCCTACAAGCTTGTGAACTGTTCGTGAAAAAGTGTGAGAATTTGAAACAGATCAACCTGCTGACCGGTGAAGATTCTTCTGAAAACCAGAAACAGTGGTTGGAGCAATTACGAGCTAGCCTACTAAGCAAACATGATATTTGTTTGAACGTGAAGTACTCTTCGACATTGCACGATCGGCAAATTTTGTAAGTATTTCCATGTATTCATGTAACTCTTAGGGCCGGTTCATGAGCTCGGGATTTAGCCAAGTCCTAGACTAAAACGCGTGGCCACCGTAGCATCGACAAACGTTAGCCTCGACATTATGTACTGAGGGCTCCCTATGCTGCTAACTCACTAACCTGTCGAGACAAACGTTTGTCGATGCTACGGTAGCCACCCGTTTTAGTCTAGGACTTGGCTAAATCCCGAGCTCATGAACCAAATCTAATAAAAAGCCTAGAAATTGTCGAACTTGTTTAAAAGAAATTGGTAATGTTGTGAAACAGAAACTAGTATCTCGTTATGTTTATGAATATGTGACTGAAGATTCCTATTCTTTTTATTCAATATTCATGTAAATGTTTTTTTAGCAAGTTTTGCAACTTTAGAGTCGCTTCTCGCATCCCTTCCGCCATCGCTCCTTATCTATTGGTGGTTAAGAGTGTACATCATTGTCCCGACTTCGCCACGACAGAAGAATAAAGGAGTTATTCTATTCTATCCAGTCCCCTTCTCGCAATCCTCAATTGAATGAATAGTATCAACTTATCGCAGACTAGCCATCCATTGGAACCGTTTTTGTCAGAAAGCGACCGATCGTCCGAAATGCTAACATTGAATCAAATGCCAGCTGTTCGAACATTGGACGCTTTCTGACAAAAATGGTTCCAATGGATGGCTAGTCTGCAATAAGTTGATACAATTTATCGTATCGTTTGGACGCTGCCTTAAGTCCGGTCTAGACGATAGGACTTGTTGTAGGACTTAAATCCTAGGACCTGTTGTACTACAAGTCTTAGGACGTATGGATGAATTGCATCGCTTCTACACGTTAGGACTTACCCACGCTAAGGCTAGGCGTACACCTGTTAGTCAAGACAAGACGAGATTAGTCACGTTCAGTCACAGTAATTCACATAGTTGCTTATGAAGCAGCACACACTGATGTAATGACTAATCGGTGTGTGTTGCTTCATAAGCAACTATGAGAAGTACTGTGACTAAATGTGACTAATCTCGTCTTGTCTTGTCTTGTCTTGTCTTGACTAACCGGTGTACGCCTAGCTTGATACGTCTTTTGTTCTAGGACTTAAGTCCTAGGACTTTTCCCATCTACACGCTAGGACTTGTTGTACAACTCAAGTCCTATGACTTGAGTCCTACAACAAGTCCTAGCGTCAAGACCGGGCTTTAGATTTATGAACAAGACTCAACTGTACAATCACACACATTCCTGGATATGTAGATTGATTTACTTGTAGTCTTGATTTACTGATGTGTATAATGTAATATGATAATTAATGTGTAATTGTACGGCTTGTGCATGTGTTTGTATTAACTTCATCTCATGCTTGCGAGTGTAATAAAACTAAACTGTAAAAAGTATTTTATTTTTTTTTAATCTTGATTTACTATGCCGATATCTGAATCAACTCCATGATGATTCCATGATGTTTGCTAGTCTTGTAACCCCAAAGTATATTTCTTTCACTGAGCTGAAAAGTTTCTATTTCTTTTTATCGTATGGCTTTTTATCGGTGTAGAGACTCTTACGGGTAGGTTCCACCTCGCCTAATTGCACAATAAAGTTTCCATAATATGTCATAAGATATTATTTTATTTGTAAAAATCTGGTTGATGTTGTGGAACTCCATAATGAAATAAAACACTAGAGGGTATTGTCAATTCCACTGTTTTATTGTTTTGAGCACTGGACCGCGGTTTTGTGGCTGTACCAGTCACATTTTCAACAGTACTCAAGGAGTAAATTTACAGGAGTACTCAACAGTACATTTTCAAGGAGTACTATTGAAAATGTGACTGGTGTAGCCACGAAACCGCGGTCCAGTGCTCAAAACAATAAAACAGTGGAGTTAACGATACCCTCTAGTGTTTTATTTCGTCATAAGATACACATCCTAGGATTCTGTATAACATAAATGTCGGTAATATAAATTAATTCTTTTCCAGATTGAACAACGGTTGGATAGTTAAAATTGGCCGTGGACTTGACTACTTCAAAGCGGTCGACAATAAATTTAGCATAGGATCGCACGACTACGATCTGCGTCCGTGTTTTGAAACAAACGTTGATATTTTCCATAAGAAAAATGTTCAATTCAAGAACTCCAGTTAGGTTAACTTTTTTACGTCATTCAACATTTTATTATTTGTACCAACTGTTCATCAATTACTTTACTTGGGGCCGTATTATCAATCAAAGTTTAAACGACGTTTAACTTGAGCTATCTTCGGCTCTTGATATACGAGCGATTAATTTTTCTGCTCATGCGTCAATAACGTCGGACCAATCACAGAGCACTGTGATCATCTGTTATTGGTCAAGTATCATGCGCAGGAAAATTAATTTTGGTCGTATATCAAGAGCCGAAGGTAGTTTTAGTTGAACGACTTTTAAACTATGATTGATAATACAGGCCTTAATAATTTTAGTGGATTTATTCAATTTCCGTGGTTGTATAGAAATGTAAATAATTATTGAAATGATATCAGTTTATACTTCTTCAACTGTACCTGCATTTGTTGAGTCCGGACGCGTTTCAGAGCCCTGATCCCCATTTTCAGCGAATACTCACTGTATTGTAGTATCACGGTGAGGCTCAGGGCACTGAAACGTGTTCGGACTCAACAAATCCAAATGAAAGAGTATAAGTTGTTACATTCATACTTGTATAGTTAGATATTTTACCAACAGATCTAGTTTCATTAAAACAAAGTAAATAGAATACAAGTTAGTGTGTATGAGGATGATGCGCAGTGGCAAGTTTCATTCAGCTAACTCATGTGACGTAACTGGAGATCAAGAGATTGATTTTCCCTATCTTTTACTTGTTAAATTCAGCAATTCTATAAGATTTTTTTCAAAAACCGCATGATTTTCAAGCCACCGCAACCTCTCCTGAGTTTCATTGTATATTTATTTTTAATTCTTTATAGTTTGAATACCATAAATTATTTCAGAGCATTCGATTATTCAAAAGCATTCATATTAGATTGGAATTAGAATACTCTTTATCATGTGTTATTGAGTCCGGTTTGCATGCCATTGAATAATTGAGTACCCCGAAGTAATTAGCGGTTTAATGTTATTGAAACTATAAATAATTGAAGATAAATATACAATGAAGCCCAAGAGAGGTTGCGGAGCCTTGAAGAGCATACCGTTTTTGAAAAAAAGACATAAAATTGCTGGATTTAACATGTAAGAGATAGAAAAAGAGCTTTGAAATGTAAAATTTTGTCATTATTTTACTGTAAGTTTGTTGATCATGTACATAACTCGATTTGTTACCGCCTTTAAATCGTAGTATGGTTAGTAGAAGATCTAATCCGACTTATTTTAGTACAGCAGTTTTTATTATAATTTATTTTAAACATAGTTATTTAGACTTATTTAAGGCTTAGTTATTGTGGTATCTGTGATATAAAAAATGTTGTAATTGTGAAAAGACTTGGTGAAAAGTTTTTAAATACATAAATTCAAAGAAGAAATATTAATAATTCGTTCACTGTACCATAGACTAGCTGTACTAACTGTACAGACTAACTGTTGTCTGTGACTGTACCATAGACATGGAATTGATTTTCACCTTGTCACCCAGATTTATATTTTTCTATTCTATGTAAATAAATAAATGTGATAAATCAAGTCTAATTTTACATTTTAATTTATTCTTTTAGAATACATAGGCTATGTTCCAGATTTACTTGACAATTTAACAAAAACAATTTTTCATAATAAAATGATATTGTTATGGAGAAACTTTGAACTACGGTAATGCTTCAATTTTCGATTGTAAAGAGCTACTTCTATTCAGTCATATTGTTAGTCTTTAATTTTTTGTCAGTATGTGGAGGTGCTCGAGAAATAGAATGAAACAACCATTATACCTAATCTAGTCTGTCATAAAGATGAGCCGAGTTTTCAATAGTAGAATCACAGGTATATTAACGCTGGCATGCTATAGAATATGGTTGAACAGCTTTAGGTTACCTAGGTGCTCTCATATACGTTTTCATTGGGTGATTAAATAAGATGGCTAGTACTTGTCCAGTAAACTCTACCACCATTCTACTAATGAAAACCCAGCAGAAGGAATTATCTACTGTAGTACAGTTTTTCAATACCACTGACTCCCTATCTCCACAGTTGGTCGATTTTTGTCTGCTTTTCGATTTTCGTCGTAGCGCATGCAGCATTCGTTTTCCCGTTTAATTTAAAGGCCAATTCACACATTATATTTATATAAGCCTATTGATTTTGAACATTGAGGGTTGAATTTAAAAATATTCACAAGCAAAAATAGATAGCTCACTGTAACCATAGGCCTTTTTTATTTAAGTCACAGCTTGTTGAGCTCTTCAAAAAATTGTCTTTTAGCCTTTAATAAATTAAAGTCCACCGTAGCCTAGAGGAAGAACACGCGAAGGAGAACAGAAGGACCTGGGTTCAATTCCCACTAGCGGCTGTTTTTTTGCAAATGATTTTGATGTTATTCAACTATAGTTATTCATGTCAGGGACTAAATTATTTTTTAAAGTAATATCAATACTTTTTATGAGAATAATATTTTTGGGCTGTGCGACAGTAGCTATTCACTAATTTCATCATTCCTTTATCATACTCCAATTTATCATAAAAATCAGGTTCTTTACAATCAAGCCAGTGTTCAATGAAAAAAAATCATTTCATAATTTAAATCTAGAAATATGTATATTTTTCCATCTCAAGTCAAATGCTGGGAGTAAAATACCGGTAATAGAAAAAATTGAGTTCCAATATTATCCTGATTCTCTGCGGTCATCTAATTTCAATTCAAAAGTTTCGCGCTCCGCGATAGGATTTTGCATCGACAGACCATGGAGTTGAATGTTTAAACTTCTGATTGCAATTTCTTCTGAAATGTTCATGTTCATATGGGAATAAAAATATGCTATAAAGGAACATATTTTTAAAAATATTATTAGTGTAGAATATAATGAGTTCCAGTCTCAAAGAGAATCTAGGGCATTAGTCAGCTGATAAAACTGGTACCTCTACTGTTTTAGTCATTCTATCTCTGCTCCAATCCCCTTGTCATGTTATTATTGTCAAGATGTCAAGCAAGTGACAAACAAGTGAGAGAGATTGAGCTAATTTCCATTTCATAAAATAGATTTCGTATTGTTGTTTACTTTTCAAAACAAGTTTCTCCATCATTAATTCACAGTTTAAATTCTAGTTATCAATGCTAATACGAAACCGTTCTTGATTTTCCATGTGTTTTAGTATTTTATCCATTTGTGTATTGACAGAAACATAACCTATCGGACTAATTAGCAACAGAATAAGTTATTACTCATTTTTTGTTGACATTGAACACTTTCCTCATTTTTTTCATCAATTCATTCTCAAAATTGAATAAAATGTGAACATATATCAATAAGATACCATCATGCAATAAATTCGTATTGAATCTATTTGAAGTTGAAATTGCACGCAATCACACCATTCTAGAATGTATAGTTTTGAAGGAAAATTCAGAACAGCACCTGAACAAAATTTAGCTGGTGCTAGTAGAAAAGAGGGTCGGAATGAGTTGCTTCAAAGGGCACATTTGGAACGAATGAAACGTGAGGTAAGATTTCTATACGATAGACATATTTTCAATTGATTTAGATGTCAAATGACCAAAGCATTCCATTCAGTTTTATCATGTTTTAGAATTTTCAAGTACCTTCCTGGCTAAGTCATAGAGTCGACGCCAAATTTTATATTGATGTATAACTTCTAAGCCCCTATATTTTGATTTCTGAATTTATACCAATACCTATAAATTTTTCTCTACAATGAACTCGGGAAGGCAGTCCACAAATCAGTCTAATACATGTTTTTTTGCATTCTCAGTAGCCTAACACTGGAGGACTTGGGACCCAAAGCAAGGTTCTTCTACCAAGGTGACTGTGAATATATGCAATATAGACCGTTGTTAGCACCTCACCTGAGAACTCACACACAGTCTCAATCTCCGTATCAGGAATATTCCCCTTGCTGATCCTTGATCCAATTTTCATTTTGTTTGCTCCCCAATCAAGACTCACATCAATAATAAAATCTACAAAATTTGCTGGTGGTTTTATGGTTCCAGTACTATCACTTGTATTATAATTTATCTCCGAATCTTGAGTTTTGCCTTTATTAATACACAAAAGATTAGCAGTACACCGATCTTGGAACAGTTTCAGAAATAGTTTTCAATTCCCTTCTCAATACTAAAGCTGAGTTTGATTTGAGACAAGCATTGATATCATCAGCAAAGATGATATGAAGAAAAGATAATCGTATAAAGATGATCATGATGTAAAGTAACGATCCCTTAAGACTGCTCTAGATGGGTGACCGACACGAAAATAAGGGGAAGTGGAACCTCCCTTAAGACTCTCCCCAACGATAAAAAGCCATGCGAACATATTATTAATGTTGTAATTTCTTCCAACAGGAAAGTCGTCAAAGACAGAACAGTGCAGTCCGCATCCAGTCAGTGATACGAAGGTTCTTATGTAGACAGAAATATTATGCTGTCGAACGTCAGGAATTCGACAACATAGTAAAGCATGTCGGATCGAATGTGCCGGATGAATCGACTTTCACCGTCCTCATCCAGAAACTTTTATTTTTTTACCAGAAAAGTTTGGATGGCGCTCGTTTGGTGAGTAGATTAGACCTGCTTTGTCAAGTTGAAATTCGAATTTTTGAACTTTTTATTAGTAGATCTCGACAGTCTTATTTTAATTGCTGTTCGTATTGTGATAATGTAATTTACATTGCTTATACTTATGATCAATAAAATTCTTTCTGCAAATATTTTAAGACTTTCTAGATTGAAGTTAATTGAAGTAAATTCCAACTCATATGCTTATGTTCATTGTTTTTCATATTTTATCAAGTGTATTTAATTCTATAGCTTATTTGTACAATCAATAAAATTTGAAATAAATAAGATTAACTTACCCGTAGGAAAACATTCTATTTATTTTTTTAGATGTTATCATTCATATCACTTGTCAAGTTTTTTTATAAAAATTTAATTACTTATGTGATCTTTGTCTTAAGCCCGGTCTAGACGCTAGGACTTGTTGTAGGATTTAAGTCCTAGCGTGTAGACGGCAAAAGTCCTAGTACTTGTAAAAAACATACGTGTAGACGCGTTACAATACATCCATAAGGCTAGGCGTAAACAGGTTAGTCAAGACAAGACAAGACGAGATTAGTCACAGTACTTCACATAGTTGCTTATGAAGCAACACACACCGATTAGTCATTGCATCGGTGTATGCTGCTTCATAAGCAACTATGTGAATTACTGTGACTAATCTCGTCTTGTCTTGTCTTGACTAACCGGTGTACGCCTAGCCTCAGTCCTAGGACTTGAGTCATACAACAAGTCCTAGCGTGTAAACCGGGCTTTTGTGTTTTGCCTTCCAAAATTCCACTGAAAATCTTTTTTTCTGCGGGTAATGCCCACACGAGCTCTTGGCTTGTGCGTGGGTAATGAGAGGCGTGATGATCGATTTTGATTTAGAATTTATGATTTATATTCTAATCAAGTTAAATAAGGTGAGGGGTGATGATCGATTTTGATTTAGGCCTAGTGATTTTAGATTTGAATTGATTTTAGTGATTATATATTATAGTGATTATATATAGATAATTTATTGATTTGATTTAGAATTTATGATTTTATATTCTAATCAAGTTGAATAAGGTATTCTTATTTTATTTTGTGTTGGCTTACCTTCTACAATAATCGCAATGTAAATAAGGTTCCAGTGGATTCTGCTTCAGTTCAGTCTGTAAGCCTTTGTTGAATAAACAACCTACACGTTTGAATGACTATCCTGCTTCAATTAATTTTTTCGATTAAAAAAAAATTTAGAAACGTTATTATCTGATTATTTGCAGCTGTGGATCTCCAATCATACCCTACGGCATTACACACGACTGCTGATCACCGTCAACCAGCCTGAAAGTCAAATATGGCGCTGGAGATTGAGCAAGCTGTTGCATCTGAATTTGAATTTTCTCGTGGACCAATCAAGTAGCAGGGAGTCGTTGGCTACTCCGTTGCGACTTTTCGAAGTCTTCACTTCACCCGAATCTATTGAACAAACTTTGTCCAAGGAACTGACAACGACTTTTTTGATACAGGTATTAAATTTAAATTTCCTTTTACTTATGCCACTTTTCAAGTCATGTAGTGAAAACAAAAAATTTAGATGTTGAATAGTAGATCAACATTGACTGCTCTGTAAAAAGTTTACTGGTGCAGTAACTTTGTCCAGTAAAACGAAAAACCGGATGATTGAAAAACCGGGCATTAGATTCGAAAATTATTATTTTTTTCTACAACTGCATGTAAAGAACATCTTTACATACTGAAAAATCATCGTAAAACAGTTGATTTCTGAGGAGCAAGCGGTCACCTTATAACATCACTTTATAAAAATAATCGAATAAATTACCGTGCCGTAGTTGAAAAATGACGGTTTATTGTATCCAATAAATTGCAGTTATAGAAAATAAAATTTTGTATGCAACTCGCGCGTAAAGCCCGGTCTAGAGGCTACGATAAGTTTGTCAAACTTATCGTTCAAACTTATCAGGATTATTTCAAATTGTCATAAAACAGCTGATTTAACGTCAGTTAACGAGCTTACATCAATCAGCTGTTTTCTGACGATTTAAAATAATCCTGCTATGTAGCAGGATCCATTTAGGAGCACTATTGTATACTGTACTTTTATCGATATTGGTGTGCCACCCTAATATACTGTTTGCTTTCAAAACCGATGATAAATTCAATGATGATTTGTTTCAGATGTACGGGCGCCTGGTGCAGAGCAGCAGCTACGTGGAGCGCATGCGTCAGCTGATCGACAATCTGACTCCACCGCTGCTCGGGTCTTCCCCCGGCCCCCCCACCGCCCTCGCCGGCTGTCTGCTCAGCATGCTGCAGAGGCCGCTGCTGCTGGCCGCCCAAGTCAACGACTCTTTCTTCAAGTCAGTTCACATCACACATTGTCTTGACATTTATAATAATAAATTTTATTTCTCAATGAATACCAATACAAAATCTACAACATAAGGAAGTACAGGGTAGCGCATAAAGAACGGATATTTTTCAAAGTGTTATAAGAAAGTTTATTTTCATCACACATTCATCTTCCTTACACCAAAATACTAAGTAAATTAGGCCTACCCAATTTGAGAATTTGTATGAAAAAGTCCAAAACACGTGAGTATTTTTCTAAAATTACATAGGAAAGATGGAGCCCTTAAAAGCCTCATTAAAAGCCTCAAATTGGCCCTTGACTTTTGATACACCAGCAATTCTTTCATGTATTGCAGTATTCAAATCTTCAATGTAACGATATTTACGACAGTAAACTTGATTTTAAGTAATGAAGAATTACATGCCAATAAGCTCGACTTAAAACTCGCTGCTAAAGCTTTGTTGAACGACGATTGCAGATTTATTCTTTTGGAAATGTTGCTCAACAGTAAATATGCGATTTTGCAAGGTCAATTGCGCAATTGTTACTAAAACTGGATACTTTCATCTACAAAATGGTGTCGCTCTGCGGTCACAGACAGCTCCACTACACTGATATTATCCTACTCAAATCCATCCATTCTTTTTGCGCCATTCTGTACATAAGTGGGCTCGCATACCGAAGCAACAAGCAACTAGCAACACATGGATCATATGATCGTCTACTCTATACAAACAACCCAATGCACACTGAAAGACCTGCTTTAGGTGTGCATTGGACTATTTGTTTGTATAGAGTAGATAATCATATGATCCATGTGTTGCTAGTTGCTTACTGCTTGTTGCTTGGAGTGGTCCGTAGCCGAGGGCGATAAGCGCCTGTCTGATAATCCAAAGGTTCCAAGATCGAATACAGTTGCCGGAACGGATTTTGACAGAAACGGCCACTCCCGTCTTTCGGAGGAGACGAAAAGCCGTCGGTCCCGACTGCCTAAAAACAGTCGTCATCTCTCATCATCACCCCTCTCATTACCCACGCACAAGCCTAGAGCTCATGTGGGCATCACCCTCGAAAAAATAAAAAAAAATTATTGCTTCGGTGTGCGAGCCCACTAAGAAATTGACATTGTGATATCCATTGAGAAAGTATACAATAGCTTCGAGATAGAGATAAACCCGAGCTCATAAAGCTAAATTTATCCTAAATTATTAAACTCATCTATCTAACAAAGTTTATTCTTCCAGTTTGCCCAAGCACAATCTTCTCTTTTTTACAGCTAAGAACTTTTCAACTAGGCTACTTCGTTGATATTAATTTTCATAGTTTCATCATGTTCGATGCTTAATAAAGCCAAGTCACTCAACCGAACTTGCGCTTTCCCCAACGCTGCTTAAGCGCAACAGCTGATGCTCAATATTTATTCTCTGTACTTTTCCTATTCTCCGAATGAGGCTTAAGCCAGATGTATAGCTTAAGCAGCGTTGGGGAAAGCGGCCCTAATGTATCAGGAGTAAGGCCGTTCGCCCACGGAGCAACTGCTATATGATTTCAGTCAGCAACCCAGCGTTGCCAGATGACATTTCGGGTAATCTAACCTATCAGCCAATGTCATCTGGCAACGCTGGGTTGCTGACTGAAATCAGATAGCAGTTGCTCCGTGGGCGAACGGCCTAAGTGGCTTATCTTGGTGTAGCAAGTTACCTAAATGTGTAAGATGAAAAAAATGTTAAGAATCAAACCAGTATTATACAGAGTGGCGCATAAAGAACGGATGTTTTTCAAAGTGTTATAAGAAAGTTTATTTGAATCATACATTCATCTTCCTAACACCAAAATACTAGGTAAATAACCCAATTTGTATGAAAAACTCCAAAACACTTGAGTAAAGTTCAAAAATTACATAGGAAAGACGGCGCCCTTAATGCTTATTAAAAGCCTCAAATTGGTCCTTAACTTTTGATACAGCAGCAAATTATTCATGTATTGCAGTATTCAAATCTTCAATGTAACGATATTTACGATAGTAAACTTGAATTTCAAGTAAAGAAGAATCTTATGCCAATAAGCTCGACTTGAAACTTTCTGCTGAAGCTCCATTGAACGACGATTGCAGATTAATGCCAGGTTTTTCAGTCGCTCAATAGACAGTTTATGGATCCAATAGCACTATTGAATCAATAACCATGTGTTTTCAAATGCAAAAAAAGTTATTGATTCAATAAGTTTATTGAACGACTAAAAAACCGGGCATCATTCTATTAGAAATATTGTTCTACAGCAAATACGCGTCATTGATACTAAAACTGGATACTTTAACCTACAAAATGGTGTCGCTCTGCGGTCACAGACAGCTCTAGTCCACTGATACTATCCTACTCAAATCCATTCTTTTTGCGCCACCCAGTATATACTCAGAATTCCTGAAAATGCATTCAATTCTGAAACAGTATAGAAGTTATCCAGTGATCAATATCTCAAATCAGTTTTTGAATTTGTTATACAGGGTGTTTCAGAACTCCCTACCAAGACTCTAGGGCATTGGTCCTGGGTAGAAACCATATCTAAATATCATATTAAAACTGTCCAGAAGTCCTTAGTTACTCACACAGCTGCCATTTTGTTTTTTCCACTTATTATTTTTTCTCTCAATAATGGTGGAACATATGGAATTGAAACTTTGCACCAACATTTATGACAACTAGACAAAGCTACAAAAAAAATTATGACAATTTTTCAAATCCATAAAACAAAATGGCGGCCATTCAAAATTTTGTTTCTTGAATAACTCGGAAACCGTTGATATTACGAAAATTTTACAAGAATAACTTTTTTTAGTAAATTTGATTACAAATCGATTGAAACCTTATTTGTTAAGATTGGACCAATATTGACTGAGATATGGCAGCTTTAGTGATAGGTGACCGCTGGAGGTTAGTTGCACTCCTTTGACTTTAAAATTCACACACGAAATACTCTAAATACCTCACAAATAACATGCAAAGCAGACTGAGACTGTTGCATTGTTGCGGCAGACTTTAGCCGCATGCCCAGGATGCTGGCAACTAGCCTCCAGCGGTCACCTATCACTAAAGCTGCCATGTCTCAGTCAATATTGGTCCAATCTTGACAAATAAGGTTTCAATCGATTTGTAATTAAATTTACTAAAAGTTATTCCTGTAAAATTTCGTATTATCAACAGCTTTTCGAGTTATTCAAGAAACAAAGTTTAATAACCGCCATTTGTCACTAAAGTTGCCATATATCAGTAAATATTGGTTCAATCTTAACAAATAAGGTTTTAATCGATTTGTAATTAACTTTACTAAAAAAAGTTATTCCTGTGAAATTTTCGTATTATCAACGGTTTTCGAGTTATTCAAGAAACAAAATTTTAAATGGCCGCCATTTTGTTTTATGGATTTGAAAAATTGTCATAATTTCTTTGTAGCTTTGTCTAGTTGTCATGAATGTTGGTGCAGAGTTTCAATTTCATATGTTTCACCATTATTGAGTAAAAAAATAATAAGTGAAAAAAACAAAATGGCAGCTGTGTGAGTGACTAAGGACTTTGGACAATTTGAATATGATATTTAGAATGCCCTTGAGTATTGGTAGGGAGTTCTGAAACATCATGTATACTCAGAATTCCTGAAAATGCATTCAATTCTGAAACAGTATAGAGGTTATCCAGTAATCAATATCTCAAATCAGTTTTTGAATTTGTTATAGATGAATAAAACGAGTTGATGGTTTGTTGTTTCAGCGAGGTGCTGATGGTGGAGATGTGTCGTCACATCTTGTGTCGCGACATGAGCGAGCCGATCAAGTGGTTCGTGCTGCCAGCTCTGGCCGAGTGGCCCGACTTCCCTTTCCTGCCTCTGCTGCACACCATCGCCACCTGCCAGCTGCCCAACACCACCACGCTGCTCTACTCTGTGCTAGTCCTAGAGAAAAGACTGACCAGTAAGCTTGTTTCCGGTTGAAATTGTTGTTTATACCACTTTATTGAACGCTAACTTGATCCCTATGTCCGCCAACTTCTCCTCCGTCTTCTCATTCTTCATCTCCTCCTTCTACTCCTCCTTCTCTTTCATCATCTTCTTCTTCTTCTTCTTCTTCTTCTTGCTTCTTCTTCTTCTTCTTCTTCTTCTTCCTTCTTCTTCTTCTTCTTCTTCTTCTTCTTCTTCTTCTTCTTCTTCTTCTTCTTCTTCTTCTTCTTCTTCTTCTTCTTCTTCTTCTTCCTTCCTTTCTTCTTCTTCTTCTTCTTCTTCTTCTTCTTCTTCTTCTTCTTCTTCTTTTACCTTTCTTCTTCTTCTTCTTCTTCTTCTTCTTCTTCTTCTTCTTCTTCTTCTTGCCTTTTCTTCTTCTTCTTCTTCTTCTTCTTCTTCTTCTTCTTCTTCTTCTTCTTCTTCTTCTTCTTCTTCTTCTTCTTCTTCTTCTTCTTCTTCTTCTTCTTCTTCTTCTTCTTCTTCTTCTTCTTCTTCTTCTTCTTCTTCTTCTTCTTCTTCTTCTTCTTCTTCACTTCTTCTTCTTCTTTGTTTTCTTCTTCTTCTTCTTCTTCTTCTTCTTCTTCTTCTATTTATTGCTTCTTCTTCTTCTTCTTCTTCTTTATTTCTTCTTCTTCTTCTTCTTCTTCTTCTTCTTCTTCTTCTTCTTCTTCTTCTTCTTCTTAACTGCTTCTTCTTCTTCTTCTTCTTCTTCATTTTCTTCTTCCTTCTTCTTCTTCTTCTTCTTCTTCTTCTTCTTCTTCCTTCTTCTTCTTCTTCTTCTTCTTCTTCTTTCTTTGCTTCTTCTTCTTCTTCTTCTTCTTCTTCTTCTTATTTAATGACTATTTTGTTTGTTTATTTGAACAATTTGTTTGTTTTGTTTGTTTTAATTTTGTTTGTTTGTTTTGTTTGTTTGTTGTTCATTTGTTTGTTTAATTTGTTGTTGTTTGTTCATTTGTTGTTTTGTTTGTTTTGGTTGTTGTTTGTTTGTTTTGTTTTGTTCATTTTGTTCGTTTGTTTTGTTTGTTGTTTTGTTTTCTTGTTGATTTGTTTGTTTCGTTGTTTCAGTTGTTGTTTGTTGTTTCAATTTGTTCATTTGTTTCGTTGTTTGACTGTTGTTTGATTGTTTTGTTTTGTTTATTTGTTTGTTTGTTTGTTGTTTATTTGTTTCATTTTGTTTTATTTTGTTTTGTTCATTTGTTCTTGTTTTATTTCAGTTGTTCATTCAATTTGTTTTGTGTTTTTTTGTTTTGTTTGTTTTATTTGTTGTTTTGTTTTGTTTATTTTGTTTGTTTGTTTTGTTGTTTATTTTGTTTCATTGTTTGTTGTTTATTTATTTTATTTGTTTGTTTAATTGATTTATTTGTTTTATTTAATTTTTATTCATCTTCTTCAACTTCTTCTTCTTCTTCTTCTTCTTCTTCTTCTTCTTCTTCTTCTTCTTAACTTCTTCTTCTTCTACTATTAGCTTCTTCAACTTCTTCTTCTTCTTCTTCTTCTTCTTCTTCTTCTTCTTCTTCTTCTTCTTCTTCTTCTTCTTCTTCTTCTTCTTCTTCTTCTTCCTCTTCTTCTTCTTCTTCTTCTGATATGATACGAGAGTACTTGAATGTGTTGGCCGTGCTGAGCTGCAATTTCACCAATCTGGCTGCAATCAATGATCAGCATGAAGACGAAGAAGAAGAAACTGAAAAAGACCCATTGAAAATTTCAAAAGAAGAAGTCCAGGTTCGTAGGAAATCACTTGTATTTCTATGTTTTCGACTTTTTGCATGTACTTGCTTATTTGGGATGTTGAAAAATGGTTGTTAAGGTGAATTCTATCATGATTAAATAATCCTCAGCCAAAATAAACATAATACAGTAATAGAAAAAGACAAAGATGACACTGCAGATTTTTGAAAATAAACTTGTTTTAATGTGCGTTTATGAAAATTTATTGTTGTGTGTAAGATATTTATTTATTTATTCAACGTAGTACAATAATTCGTATAGCATGAAAACACAGACCAAAATTGTCCAAATCGTCTTCTCTTCCTAATGGCTGGATTTCACGATACCAGTAGACGTTCAGGTTGCGGAAGGCAGGTTACCTGAAGCAGGTAAACTAAACCGTGGGACCACTTACTTGAACAGGTTACTGGTGGTGTTGAGGTTATGTTCGAATTGGCTTACATTCTGTCGTTTTGTTCTTAGTAGGCCTATCTATAACTTTGTAATATTTTTAAATTAAATTACATTCTTTTTAAATTAAATTATAATATTACAAATTCAAAATTACATTCAAATAATTATATTCTTTTTTGTCGTGTGACCAGAGCAGGGGCAGGCTGCCAGGCAGGTAACCTGCTCCAGTAACCTGAACGTCTACTAGAATCATGAAATCCAGCCATAATTTTGATGAATATACTTAATTATTGAAAAATAATTATTATTAAGATATTATATACTTCAAAAAGGAATATCTATGCAAAAATTCCATTCACGTTCTCATGTGGCATAATAAGAAACTTTTATTGTTTATTATTGAAATTAAATTACAAAATCATGCTAAAAGAGTAATACCGCCCACACAGCCTAATCCCCCCAACTCCACCAGTTCCCCCACCCACTCCCACAACATAGCCTTGATAGGCTACAGAGTTGAACTGTTCAATTGCTCAGTCTGATGATGTCCTACACCAGGATGAAATGATCGTCACTATGTGAGTGAATATCAAGTAATTTCTACTTAAAAGTGTTTTTAAAAGAGTGTGACCAATTCATCAACTTGTACAGTACCTTCTCTCGCCATGTGGCACGGTGAAAAACTATTGATCAATATTAAAATCGTGTTTTTCTTGTTCCAGATGCTGAAAGAGTGTGAAGAATTGATCAATGACAATAACGTTGTGCAGTGTCTACTCTACGGAGTGAATCTGTCCGGTGAAATGATATTTCCGATGTGCCAAATATGTCACAATCTGCTAATGGCTGATAAAATCGCCATTTACAAGTACAAGTAAGTTGGTTGATCAAATTTCAATTTTTATTGAAATCTTGAATTTTTATTGGGCTAGAACCGCAGCCATCTTTTTTCCACATTAAGGTCTGTGGAATGGAGAAGGTGTAGGGTGAGTGAACCCACTGAATTAAATATCTAACTTTAGTCCGATTCACGTCAAGAAGTCAGTATTGTTTATATAGCAGGATTCTTTTAAATTGTCAGAAACAGCTGATTGATGTACGCTCGTTTACTAACGTTAAATCAGCTGTTTTCTGACAAGTTAAAAGAATCCTGCTATATGAGGAGCATTGATGCCAAGTTTCATTGAGAGAGAAAGATATAACTGCACCAAACCTGTTTGTTGGGACTGTGCGACAACAATGCACAGTGCGAATAGTATACAGACATCAGCAACTGCCTTGTGGTGCTGAACAAGGATAGCCAACTCTCATCTAAGCAATGCTGACTTCTTGACGTGAATCGCACTTTAGGTATTTAGCTCAGTGAGTGAACCCTGCTCGAATCTTTAAGATCAGTTTAGATTAGGTTACATTTATGAAACTGGTCCAAAATGGTGGGTGGGTTGGTCTACCCCGTCTTTATAGAGCCTTAGATTAGAGCCTTAGGCTAGGCGTACACCGGTTAGTCAAGACAAGACGAGTTTAGTCACAGTAATTTACATAGTTGCTTAAGAAGCAGCACACACAGATGCAATGACTAATAATTGGTGTGTGCTGCTTCATAAGCAACTATGTGAAGTACTGTGACTAAACGTGACTAAAGCCTGGTTTTCATTAGTATAGATAGTGGTAGAGTAACTAGCATACTAACTCTATCGTACTAACTCTACTCTACTTACTTGGTACTTAAAAACAAGTACAGAGCGTGCCATCCAAATTGGCGTCTAGGGGAGGCTGTGCGAGAGAGAGGGATAATCTCTCCAGGCTTAATCGTCTTGACTTGACTAACCGCTACGCCTAGTCAGTGATAGATAATAACATCATTGAAAACTAGCAAAAAATGAATATGAATTTTTTATACGAGTTTGCCAGCTGAATCATTTTGAAATTTTCAATGGCGCTTAGCACTGTAGTGGGAAAGAACGCGCATGCTCACGCATTTGGCTCTACCATCACTCTACTCTACTATGAACGTTTTTATTGGGAGAGTTCACAAGATAGTTAGTACTCGCCCAGGGAACTCTACCACTAACTCTACTAATGAAAACCAGGCTTAATCGTCTTGACTTGACTAACCGGTGTACGCCTAGCCTTACATTGATAGATAATAACTAACATTGAAAACTAGCAAAAATAAAAATAGTGAATTGTATTATACCGGGTTATCATAAAAGAATGGTGCGCTTTCAATAGAATTGGTGCGATTTTCTGACAAACATTTGACGCGAAACAGTTCATGATTTCTGTCTAATTCAGGTTGTTTGGCTTGAACGCTGGTTTCTATAAAAATGCAATCTTCGCACCATTCTTGTATGATAACCTTGTACTACAGCCATGCCGTGTTCACTTGCAGGGTACTTTCCTCACTGGCGCTGAGAGACAACTTCCTCAACGACCTGTGGTCGACCATTCTGAACATGAAGCAGACATCGTTGTTCGGCAACGCCGTGCCTCTGCTGACGGTCATCTCGCGAGGCAAGAGCCTGACGTCGGACGACACGCGGCGAATCGTGCCGATGCTGGCCACCTTTTGCTCCCTCTTCTCGCTGCTCGCCCGCACCCTGCATGATGCCGAGTTCTATGGCGACGAGGACGCTAGCAGTAAGTCAAGCCTAGCACTAACGATTTCTTACTCGAATTACCGATGTGTGTTTTCTGTGTGTGGAGTTGTTTGTACTTGTTGGAACCGTAGAGGAACTACTGAAAATTCGCTGTGAGCATCTACGGTGTTGCGCTCTGGCGGATAATCGTATGAATCTGTCCGAGAAGATTAATATGGGAAAGGATAGGCTTATGTACGTAAAAATTAGTTTATAATTGAAATAGAATTCCCTGTCGCTATTTTTCCTACTTATCGATTGTGGAATTATATTTAAAACGATAAAATGATCATATCGCATGTTTTTAATCATTATTATAATCTTCAATTCAAGTTTTAAAATCAACTTTGAAGGTCATGTTTCAAGGTGGCTGAGCAGACGAAGTAGTTTATCCACAGCTGAGTTCATTCCCATTGGTTATTATTTTGAAATGAATTATGGGCGCGAGACTTCAAATCAATCATATGCTTTTGAACTGGATTTTTCACTCGATTAATTAAATTAAGTCCGATTTCTTTGTTGAATCACTTTACGTTTGGAAATATGGAAGGAATAGACCCCTCAATTACTATTGTGAACAGTATTTATACAATTAGGAATACGAAAATACTTTAAATGCATTGTAAATGCTTATTCCCTATCCTTTCTCATATTAAACGACTCGGTTTCGTTCACTAAAATTCCGCGTGAGCGCAGGTGTCGATTTTATTATCCCCTCCACCTACGTGCACACAGCGAATAGAGATGTATCGATTCATAGGAATCCATTTATTAGAACGAACAATCACTTCCGTCCAAATCCAGCATTCAAGAATCCAAAATTTTTTATTGTCATAAACAGAATAACTGAATGGACAAAACTCACTTACAATAGAACTCATAAATTGCTCTGATGCTTGATTTATTATAACTGCATGATTATTTCTTGTCCACGATCTGTGGATCGATCTGTGACTGTGTCCGAAAAAAAGATAGGCCCGACAATCCTCTAACGAGACACTTCAAACTGTACCCTAATTATTAGCGAATGTAATGGTTGTTCACGGAATTGATGTGATTTTCCTACAGACCATTTTTTCTCTAATGTTGACTGTTTTAACTTTGTTACAAATAACAAACTTATTTTGCGAATAAAATTACTTTTTGTTAATATCATATGAATTATGCACGTGAAAAGAATAGAAATAGAAATAATAGATTGTATGATGGGACTAGATTTGCTGTAAGCTACAGCTTATCTAATGAGTCATTACTTAGTTTTTGTTTTGTCAAGAAGACTCATCCCTCATCACAAGTTAGCTTAAAGAGGAATCTGAATTTTGCTATGTTTATGTTTTATGTTTTCTGAGGGGACGGATTCAACGATCCAAAGATTCAAAGGTCCTCGCACGTCAACGAATTTTGCTAAATTGCTAAATAAACAAAATAATATTTTTTGTTTTTGTACCACTATTGGTCTTATCAGACTTGGTGGAAATTGTTAAATTGAAATATATGTATATTGTTTTGTGTTGTAGGTTCGACCAGTGGCCAAAAGCTGAAGTTTTCGATAGCAACATTAGTGGAAATGATAGTGAGAATCAAAGAAGTGGCTCTGCGGCTGGTCGAGCTGGCTTTTCCAGAGTCGTCGCTCAGCGTCAGCGATCAGTATCGCAATGTCATCCAGTCCGAACCAATCACAGCCGCCAACACCCACATGTGGAACCATTTGTTCAAGGTTAATCATTCTTTTCTATTATAATATTGATCACTTGTTATTTATTTATACTAAATTAATACTCCGTCATTAAGGAAAAGTCTTTCCTACCGAGGCTGTATTCGCTGTGTGCACGTAGGTGGTGGGGATAATAAAATCGACACCTGCGCTCACGCGGAATTTTAGTGAACGAAAAAAGTTAGTTTAACATGAGAAGGGATAGGGAATAAGCATTTACAATGCATTCAAAGTATTGTCGTATTCCTAATTGTATAAATACCGTTTACAATAGTAATTGCGGCTTCTATTCCTTCCATATTTCCAAACGTAAAGTGATTCAACAAAGAAATCGGATCTCAGTTTTGAATTAATCGAGTTAAAAATCCAGTTCAAAAGCATATGATTGATTTGAAGTCTCGCGCCCATAATGCAATTTGAAATGATAACCAATGGAAATGAACTCAGCTGTGGATGAACTACATCGTCTGCTCCATGAGCTTCGAACATAACCTTTAAAGTTGATTTAAAAACTTGAATTGAAGATTATAATAATGTTTAAGAATATGCGATATGTTAATTTTATAATTTTAAATATAATTCCACAATTGATAAGTAGGAAAAATAGCGACAGGGAATTCTATTTTAATTAGAAACTAATTTTTACGTACATAAGCCTATCCTTGCCCATGTTAATCTACCCTCGTAGATTCATACGATTATCCGCCAGAGCGCAACACGGTAGATGCACACAGCGAATAATCACAGTGTGGACATTGATGTGAAAGGTTCCATAGCAGTGTTTTGGAATATTTGTTACCCGCCTACACTATATAGCAGGATTCTTTTAACTTGTCAGAAAACAGCTGATTTAACGTTAGTAAACAAGCGTACATCAATCAGCTGTTTTCTGACAATTTAAAAGAATCCTGCTATACCTTTGCTTATAAATTGAATTCGGATCTGGGCGTACAGGCATACTTGAATCCATTTCCTATGTCCACACTTGGTCGATTTCTGTCTGCTTTTCGATTTTCGTCATAACGCATGCTGTGCAGCACATGACGCATGCGGTGCAGCATTCGTTTTCCCGTCTAATTTCAATAGGATGCTTGAAGCGCAAGACGAAAGCATGACGAAACGTCTAAATGACGAAAGTCGAAACGAAAATCGACAAGGTGTGGACATAGCTATTCACTCATTTGTCTAAATTTTTAGAGGAACGACTTCAAAATGAAACAAACTACTTCAAAATAAATAAAATTCTTTTCTAACATGAAGTATAGTATCTCTCCTCTTGGTATTGATTTGTAAACACGAAATTATGAAGGTCGTAGATGAAATACGGCGTATACAACGGTTCTATGTGGTCTTTAAACCACTCGTTAGATGCTTTAAAATACTTGCCAAAAGGCTCTTATTTTAAACTTACATCTAACTTCTCAATTATACTGCTTAAGGTGTGTTTTCGTTACTGCGACCGAGTGCCGCAGCGGAGCCCGACCCAGCGTTGCCAGATGCAATTGATGAAAAATCCCAACTATTTATATCCCCACTATAAATAGTTGGGATTTTTCATCAATTGCATCTGGCAACGCTGGGTCGGGCTCCGCTGCGGCACTCGGTCGCAGTAACGAAAACCCACCTTTACAAGAGTAACATTTGTACAGAAATAGTATAAGAAACCGGATTTTTTTTCTTGACATTGAAATGTCAAATTAATGAAATGTAATTTAATATCTTGTTATCCAGCATTCTAGAGATGCACCATCCCTCATCACAAGCTTCGCTTAAAGAGGGATGCAAAAATTATTTAGTATATGATGTTTTATGTAAATATTCATTATTTTATAAGAAATTTGTGTTTTTTGTTTGTAAGTATGAATGTTATATTATCCTTTGTTGGCATTAATAAATTGATTTTTTTTACCACCAATAAAAGCCATACGATAAAAAAAAATATGAATTGAACTCGTGGTTTAAAGGCTCTCTTGCATAAACTTGTATTTTTGTTGACAGGCGACGGTGTCTCTGCTGCGTCAGCTGTACGCACGCGATCTGCGCCGCCAGTTCTGTCCCGAGGAGCACTGGGTGTCGAAGGCGATCCAGTTGCCCGTCGACAACTCGTCCGACCTGCGTCTGAACCGCGGCCGGCTGCGGTTGCGGTCCGGCATATTCTGCAATCCTGCCCGCGTGATACTGTCCGGATCGTCGCTAGTGAAGGAGGACATGGGTAGGCATATTTATTGGCTGGCAGATGTGTAGAGTAGGTAACGCGTAAAACCCTCTATTTGAATTTCCACTGATTATATGTCACAATAAATGAGAATGAAAAGAATCCAAACAATATCATTTAATAAGAACCCACGTTTATTTAGTTTGTGTTTGTGTGGATTGTGTTTGGTGCAACCCAACATTACTGTTTTAGTTGTGGTGTGTATTTTAAAAAGTTTTGTGTCAACAAAGTGTGTACTTTAACAATAATAAAATCAAGTTCGGTATTTCAAATATCACTTGGTTTTTCACCATATACAGAATGGCGCATAAAGAACGCTTGTTTTTCATAGTGTTATAAGAACGTTTATTTTAATCATACATTTATCTTACACAAAAATACTGAACAAATAACTCAATTTGAGATTTTGTGTGAAAATCTCCAAAACTGTTGAGAATTTTTTTCTAAATTACTTAGGAAAGACGGCGCTCTTAATGCTCATTAAAAACCTAAAATTGGTCCATAACTTTTGATACTGCAACAAATTCTTCATGTATTGCAGTATTCAAATCTTCAATTGAACGATATTTACGACAGTAAACTTTGAATTTCAAGTGAAGAAGAATCACATGCCAATACGCTCGACTTGAAACTTTGTAATAAAGCTCCGTTGAACGACGATGGCAGATTTATTGTTTTTGAAATATTGTTCAACAGCAAACGCGCAATGTTGCAAGGTCAGTTGCGCCATTGTTACTAGAACTGGATACTTTAACCTACAAAATGGTGTCGCTCGGCGGTCACAGACAGCTCCACTACACTGATACTATCCTACTCAAGTCCACGCGTTCTTTATGCGCCACTCTGTATCTAATCGATTATATGTATGATAGGGTTATGATTATAGGTATTATAGCGTTATAATTGTAATGTAATCAGACTTTGGTCTGTTCAGCTTTAAATCCATGCGTTCACACCATATCAGATCGATCATATGTATGATATGGTTATGATTTATAGGTATTATAGTGATAGTAAACAGACTTTGGTCTGTTAAGCTGAAAATGTTTTGAGCTGTTTTTATTGTATTTGCAGAGGAGGGCGTTCCATTGACGACAAGAGAAATTCGAACTCTGGCGATTCTTCGTGAGCTGCCATTCGTGATTGCATTCATGGAACGAGTGCACGTGTTCCACAATCTTGTCATGAAAGACAAGCTGGTTTATCAGAATCCCGACCGGCATATTCTTCGCGAAACGGTGATTCGACTCTATGTCAGGAGAAACTACATTTACGAGGACGCGTTCGATAAATTGTCGCCGGAGAATGGTAAGGTTACTGAATAAGACAATTTTTTAAAAATCGGATCCGTCTGGTTTTTACAGACAGATTGTGAATTTTAGCAAAGCAAATAATAACTGAACAACCAGTTCTAGAAAGTGGTTGCTGTCGCGTTGCTATCATCTCAGTATTAAGCTATCATTAATTTTAAGAAGCTATCATTAATTCATCAGAGTTATTGTGGAACTTCTCCATAGTAGGTGAGAAAAAAAAATTATATCTATTCCACATATTTTGGCTCAACCAACACTGAAGATGATGCTATGAGCATCGGAACTTGAGTTTGTTTTTTAAATATATTAATGTGGAATAGACAAAATTGTTTTTCTTTCTTACCTATTATCATTAATTTTCTGTACGTGTCAATTATAATATTTCAAAGCTTTAGTGAGCAACTTGAGTTGAACGTTCTTAACACTGAATAACAGTCTTGTGTATAACAGTTTTTTGAACGTTCTTAACACTGAATAACAGTCTTGTGTATAACACTTTTTTCTACTTTTTCTTCTCCTTTCTCTTTTCATCATTCTTCCCCTCCTTCTACCTCTCATTCTTCTTCTCCTTCTTTCCCTTCTTCTCCACCTTTTCCTTCTACTACTCCATCATCTTCTAGTTTTCTTCTTCTCCTTCTTCTCCTTCCTCTTCTCTCTCTCTTCTGCTCCTTCTCCTTTTTCTCCTTCTTCTCATTCTTCTTCTCCTTCTGATTCTTCATCTACTTCCTCTCCTCCTCCTTCATCTCCTTCTCATTCTAATTCTTCATATACTTCTTCTCCTTCTTCATATTCTTCTACTTCTTCTTCTTCTTCTTCTTCTTCTTCTTCTTCTTCTTCATCTCTATCTTCTTCTTCTTCTACATTTTCTTCTTCTACTGCTGAACATTGACTTCAACAGCTGACTTTTAAAACACCCGAACACTAGACATGCATACCTCAGTTTGCTGCGATATAACAGTGCACGTATAGTGTTTGAATACGCTACAAGACAGCTAGCTCTTCAATTCAAGGTCATTTCATCGAATGGAATTAGACAGAGAATGTGATCAAGCAGAACGATTTTATTGACAGAGCAATATTGATTTTAACAATTGAATAGATGTAATTGACAGCACATTCAATTGATTGTCAGAGCCGGAGTTGCGTGTGGCGATGCGAGTGCTGATGGTGAACGCGGTCGGCCTGAACGAGGCGGGCATCGACGGCGGCGGCGTGTTCCGCGACTTCCTCACCGAGCTGCTCATCACCTCCTTCGATCCGAACCGCGGCTTCTTCAAAATGACCAACGACAACCTGCTCTATCCCAATCCGCACGTGCATCTGCTGCATCCCAACTTCAAGGACCATTACTACTTTATTGGCAGGATGCTCGGAAAAGTAAGGATCTTCTACAATATTTACTCTTTTATTCATTCATTTTTTTCCAACTCTTATTCACAGACAAGGGCTTCACGAAAGTCTTTTTGTAAATTAGTATTTTTGATCGCATCAGTTATCACGCATGTTGATGTCCATCTTCATCATCTTTTCTTTATCTCTAAATTGTAATAAATACAAAATTTCATTGTCATTTGAAGAAAAATTTTGTTTTTTCTTTGTCATGATGATTGTTGGTTTAATTTGATTTGTAATGATGATGATGTACACAACACCGAAGATGAATAGAAACAATACAATGCTTAGGCACATGGGAAAGGTAGGACTGAATAAAAAGACTTGAAGTTGTCGGAAGCACATATAGGTATTTAATAAAACATCAAAGCTACAATGTCTGAGATCACTTCAGTACCGTAGTCATTTCAAAAGAAACAATGATATTTTCAATTAGATCTTCATTCCAAAAGGCTTCCCTGCCAAAACGGTTATCATAAATTTGAAAAATCAAAATTTGTGAGTATAAATTACGATCTTGGGTGTGCATTATCCTCGTTAAGATAGTTTTAACTTGATTTAAACTGTAGTTCTACTATCGTTTAGTTTAACATAGTTTAAATGAAGATTGTGCATACGGGCCTCTATCGCCTACCAAACTATTGAATTCAGTCAATGAAATGAAAAGAAATTGTGATGGGAATTATTTTATAAAGTATTCATATTTATAATGATGAAACATTTAGGCTAGGCGTACACCGGTTTGTCAAGACAAGACAAGACGAGTTTAGTCACTGTAATTCACATAGTTGCTTATGTAGCAGCACACACCGATGCAATAACTAATCGGTGTGTGTTGCTTCATAAGCAACTATGTGAAGTACTGTGACTAAAAGTGACTAATCTCGTCTTGTCTTGTCTTGACTAACCGGTGTACGCCTAGCCTAATGCAGTAGGGTGATAGATTCATTATTTATAAAGTCACAGTCTAATAAATACAGAATCGCATTAGAGACCACTCATTTAGCACGGGAGTGTCGCGATTGTGTATTTATTAGACTGTAATAAAGTATTCAAATAATAATGAAACATTGATTTTTGTTTGCATTGCAGGCTCTCTATGAAAATTTGTTGGTGGAGTTACCGTTGGCTGAATTTTTCCTCTCAAAACTGGTCGGTCGTCACTCAGATGTCGATATACATCATTTGGCTTCGCTCGATTCGGTCATGTACAAGAATCTATTGTTCTTGAAGAATTACGAAGGCAACTTTGCTGAGTTGGGACTGGATTTCACCGTAGTTAACGATGAACTTGGGGAAACCACAGTAAGCTATTTCAACGTTTGACAGAGTCAATTTGATTTTTCAAAAGTAAATTGTTCAAATTGCTGTTTATCATCCTTGATCATACTTTCAACATATTGTATTAATATTATAAACCCTCTAATATGTTTGAAAAAATCATATGATTTTGACCTCAGCATTTCCCTATCAATGCTTGGAGATAAATTTCAAATTTTCTAAAAACATCCTTAAAACTATCCTTGAAATATGAAAATAGGCCTATGTCCCCCCTATGTTGGTATTCGCTGTGAGCATCTACGGTGATGCGCTCTGACGGATAATCTTATGAATCTTTCCTGGTAGATTAACATGGGAAAGGATAGGCTTGTGTACGTAAAAATTAGTTTATAATTGAAATAGAATTCTCTGTCGCTACTTTTCCTAATTATCGATTGTGGAATTATATTTAGAATGATAAAATTAACATATCGCATGTTCTTGAACATTATTGTAATCTTCAATTCAAGTTTTAAAATCAACTTTGAAGGTTATGTTTCAAGCAGACTGAGCAGACGAAGTAGTTTTTCCACAGCTGAGTTCATTCCCATTGGTCAATATTCCGAAATGGATTATGGGCGCGAGACTTCAAATCAATCATATGCTTTTAAACTGGATTTTTCACTCGATTAATTCAAAACTGAGATCTGATTTCTTTGTTGAATCAATTTACGTTTGGAAACATGGAAGTAATAGAAGACGCAATTACTATTGTGAACGGTATTTATACAATTAGGAATCCGATAATACTTATATTATCATATGTTTTTGATGGGTTTAACATACAAATCGTCATTTACAGGTGGAGGAATTGAAGCCAAACGGACGAAATATTCCTGTGACGTCCGCGAACAGAATAGAGTACATTCACCTGGTCGCTGACTATAAACTGAATAAACAAATTTATGCGCAGTGCTTGGCTTTCAGACAGGTAAGTTGGAGAGGTTAATGAACTTTTGTTATATTTTACAATAAAATGTTGTAGATTTATAATTCACCTTATTTTTTAATAAGGTGAAAAAAATATTTTAACTACTTTGTCTGTGCAACCTAGGATAGGTGCAATGCTATTTAAAAAACACTTTAATGAGAAATAAATTGATTTTCACTTACTGAGTGACGATCGCTTCATCCTGATGTAGGACATCAAGCAGTCTGATGATGTCCTACACCAGGATGAAACGATCGTCACTAAGTAAGTGAAAATCAAGTTACTTTAAGTGAAGTGAAAATCAAGTGTTTTTTTAATATTGTTATTTACCAGTAGAAAAAAGTATGGATACACAACTCAATTTCAATGATATTTTTGTGAAAGATATTCTTGTTTTTCATTAAAAAATAATTACATTTTTCATGAAAACACAGGTTGTAGAAAATAAATTCATGGCAATCGTTTGAAAAATTCAACCACACCTTTATCATATAAATGATAAACTTATTTTAAAATTTTCATTTATATGAGATTTTCTCAGTTCTCCTCGACTTTTGTGTTCATTTTTGTTCTGTAAAAACTTTTTCAACCTTTTTATTTATGTGATAAATTGGGGAATCCATGGATAAATAATTTATATCTCTAATAATTCATAATTTGATTTCAGAGAGTAAGAATAAATTAATATTACTAGTGCTTATTCTCCAATAACTCTCGGGCTTTTTTCCTTAAATTTCATCAATTAATTTTCAAAAATCATCACATTTGTTGATTACTTACTTACTTCTTACTTCCAGTGTCTTCGCCACGGTCCTGGGATTGGGGAATCGTCAATTAATAGATTCATAATAATACAATCGTTTCATTATAGAACATTAGTGAGTGGTAACTCGTGTTGTAATAATATCTATTCTCGTTTGGAATTCTTCCTCATAACTAAGAACAGTGAGGCAAAGTTTCAAAAGTGCAATAGGCTACTTTGATTCTGTTGGTTTTTTGTGTTGCATTTATATAATTTATATATTCACTTTCAGGGTCTGGCAAACGTTTTGCCACTGGAGTGGCTGCAGATGTTCAGCGTTAAGGAAGTGCAAGTTCTCATATCAGGAGCTCAAGTTCCTGTCAATGTAGAGGATCTACGACATCATACAATATATAGCGGTAATGCAACTTATAGTTTCTTTTTCAATCAAATTTAGTAGAATTGTGTATCAATTTAATCCACAACATATGTAAGCTGTTGAGATCATTTACAAGATCTTTTATTTAATCTCTGTAAAATTGTTTAGTTGAATTGAATTGAATGACTGCCTTTATTTTTAACCTGGGAGGGCGAAGTTAGGGCGCAGTCAGACCTCTCTTTCACTTGACCCTCGATCTTATTTGCATCAATAGTTGCGTCTTATTTGCATCAATAGAAAATCTTTCTAAAGGTGTTTGTCAGTATTCTTAGGCCGTGTGCCCACGGAGCAACTGCCCACTGACTGCAGTCGCCAGCCCAGCGTTGCCAGATAACATTTGGCTCTTTTTCGGGTAATCTAATCTATCAGCCAATGGTATCTGGCAACGCTGGGTTGGCGACTGCAGTTAGGAAGCATTTGCTCCGTGGGCACACGGCCTTAACCGTCCAAACATTTCTTTCGACACACGCGGCTACTCAGCAACTCGGATAACAAACGTGTACTTTTAAATGATGACGTTCAGACGAGACGCTTCCAGACTCGTCTGAGCATCATCGTTCAAAACAGATGTTTGTTATCCGAGTCGCTCAGTATCCGCGATTTGAGTATCCACGTGTGAGTAGTGTCTTAATCTTAAAAAACTGACATTACAATATCTTATGTTTCTGTTAGTTGTTTTCAAGTTGAGATTCAAAATTTCTCAATTTTCTCCATTTAGGTGGCTATACCGATGATCATCCAACGATAGGCTACTTCTGGGAAGTTCTCGAGGACTTTACTGATCTGCAAAGGAGACAGCTGTTGAAATTTGTCACCAGCTGTTCCAGACCACCTCTACTCGGATTCAAAGTGAGTAGCCAAATCACTCTTGAGAAACTCAGAAAAATTGGACAAGTTACAATGGATAAGTCAGTTTTTACTCAGCCAGTGGTTTGAATAGTTGGATATAATTTTCAAACGCCATAATACATGTACTTCATAATTCATTCACAAAAACGCTTTACAACGCAGGCAAGCCAAATCACAAAGCCAACAGCGCCAGAATTCAAAATGATAGAAAAGGAATGCTAAAGCATTCAATTGTTTTGTTGTGGCAAATTGTTGAATATTGTTTTGGGAAAGGTGTCAAAGTGGTGGATATGCCTAATGAATACTTGAATACTTAATTTCATCAATCTTAGTTTTTGTGAAACGTATATAGCCTAATAAATGTTGAAAAGGAGAAACAAATTCCTTGTTAATGATAATATACTCATTACATCTGTCTCAAACATCTTGAACGGGTTTTTTTGCTGAGGATGATGCCCACATAACCTCTAGGCTTGTGTGTGGGTGATGGGAATGATGAGAGATGAAAGTACCTACAGCTTTTAAGGTGGGTTATGAACCACCGGGAAGCGAATTTGAAGCTGATGAATTGTATTGAGAGGGGCCGGTCACCGTTACAACAGGAGTAGTAGATGCCATCTCTTATCTAATCTCACCTATTAGACTCGCCTGCTACCACTGAAAGAACCGACATGTTTTATTCGACACTATTAGGCTAGGCGTACACCGGTTAGTCAAAACAAGACAAGACAAGATTAGTCACGTTTAGTCACAGTAATTCACATAGTTGGTTATGAAGCAGCACACACAATGACTAATCGGTGTGTGTTGCAACTATGTGAAGTACTGTGACTAAACGTGACTAGTCTCGTCTTGTCTTGACTGACCAGTGTACGCCTAGCCTAAGTTTCATTCTATATGTGATTGCTTCGTGCTATTTTATATGAATGTTTGATTCAACAAAAAATCTTCTATCCATGGATTGAATTAGTAACTTACGCATTCGAGTTCTCTCATGTTGATTTCGTACTGAATCCAATTTTGATGTCTTGCTTTCTCTAGGATTTGAATCCGCCATTCTGTATTTTGAACGCTGGCACGTCTGAGCGGCTTCCGACCGCAAGCACCTGCATGAATCTACTGAAGCTGCCCCAGTTTCAAGACAAGTCGTTGCTCAGAAAGAAACTGTTGTATGCCATACAATCCGGGTCTGGCTTCGAGTTGAGCTAACGAAACTGCTCAACACAAGGTATGACATTATTTAATCTATAATTATTACTCTCGGTGTTCTTATTATTATTAATGACCTGACAGGGCCTTATTGACCTGACCGTATTGCAGTCGTATAGCACGATCCTTTTCACTTGTTAGAAATCAGCTGTTTCGGTAATAATTAAACAGTGATTTCGACACAATAATCAAAAGGCTTAAAAGTCTTGAAGTCCTTTAAAAGACATTTCAAAGAATAACTTTTTAAAAGACCTTTTCAATAATCTGCGAGATTCAGCATTTGTAGTTTAAGTATTGTACTGGTGGCCGAGTAAAAGATATGTTTTCTGACAAGTTAAAAGGATCCTGCTATACCTGTGTCCGTCTGCTTGACCGTTAGCACAATATCATCTAAGGAACGGAAGATCGTCGTACTCTTTTGAAATTTGGAGTATAATAATCTTGATAGATAAAGTAAGAAGCCTATTGATTGAGAATGTTGGGGTTGGATTTGAAAAATGTTTAAGCAAATAGCTATTTTATCCTTAAAATGTTTTTTTTTTGTACATCACGATGTCAGGTCCTTGGATAATCACTTGGTTAGGGTGCTTGGTTAGAACACTTGACCAGGCAATCAAGAGGTGCTGGGTTCGATTCCCGCCCGGGCAAAAGGTTTTGTACAGCAGCATTAATAAAATTTCCTTACTAGCTATTATTCTGTTGTCAATATTCGCTGGAGCAGAAGTCTTCAGAGTATTCTATAGCATTATTAATTTGGAATTTCGTTCAATTAATTACCTTGGATATTCCGTTTTATAGTTTTATTCTTACTCAGTCGATTATTGTTTGTTTAAAGTTGAGCTAACAAAACTGGTCTAGGCGAGGTTTGCTATTCAATCTATCAATGCCATTCATAATTGCTATTGATCTTTGATAAAACTTTCTATTGTTCGTTTATTTTATTGTTATTTCAAGTTTACAACATAACCATAGGCAAGTAGTCAACTTTGAAACAAAACATGCGTATTGCATGTTATGTCGTGCTATATGTGTCTAGCATGTATCTGCCTTCTACCTGTATC
This sequence comes from Laodelphax striatellus, assembly GCA_017141395.1. Taxonomy (NCBI): domain Eukaryota; kingdom Metazoa; phylum Arthropoda; class Insecta; order Hemiptera; family Delphacidae; genus Laodelphax; species Laodelphax striatellus. The sequence continues at coordinate 48,156,169 of CM029530.1, forward strand.
ACATGACAGCTAAATTCTATGAAACATACCCCTAATGTGCTAATATTTCTTCAAACTGTTATAAGTACCATGTAAATTATTTATCAATTTAATTTTGGATAATTATTATACTTTTAAAACAGGTTAACTAACTTTAATTAATGTCTTGTTATTCTTATGTTCCAGGTTCTGTCATTTCCAACTGTGCATCAAACTTGAAAACGAATTTGCATATTTCTCTTCATTTCTCGTTCCGAAAGTAGAATTACCACAAAAACTTGAAATACCAATCTGATATAGTTTGATGTAGGTACTTCGATACCTGCATTATTATTTCATTTGTATTATCTCTAAGAAATGTGTCAATTTTTGCGTGAAATAACAATAAATTGGTTGGAAAAAAGAACAACGTATATGTGTGTAAAAATATAAAAAATCTTTGTAAAAAGTTGAGTGATATTGTCAGAATTTTATTTCCACTGTATAATTCAAAACTTTATGAAGTGGATTGTGTACAATTTGTTACTTATTGTAAAAATCAGTCAGTTTTCTATTTAATTCTCAATTCATTGGTTGGTGTTTAGAAATAGAACATTGTATTGATTTTTAATCCTATTATTAAAGTTTTGTTTAAGATGTCTTTAATATCCTTATATTATTATTGTTATCTCTCAATTTCTATGTCTCTTCATCCAAGTAGAATGGTGAATTGTTAGAACGCCTCTACAACGAATTTAGATGGTGGTGGTAGTTATTTTTTGAAAATCTGAAACAGTTTAATGAATTGTTATAATAATTTATGTATAATTTAATCAGCACAACTACATTTACCGGTATCTGAAAACTGCTTGCTCCCCAGCTATTCAAATTGATTAAGTTTAACTTTTAAATAATAAGATCCTAAGGGCCGGTTTCTCCAACAAAATTGAACCAACAAAGTATCAGTGGTCACTCGGTGAGAGCGGTTACCATGTGGTTAATTAAGGCTGTGCATCAGCTTAAAAAACTTTTCATGGTGATATTTTTATAAGTTTTACGATTTGGATACTATCAAGCTATCAAAATGAAATACTTTTTAGAGGAAAAACTTTTTTTCTTGTTCATTAGTTTTTGAGATATGGGCGTCTTTCGAAATATCAACTTTTGAGAAAAAAAACAAATTCTCAATTTAATTGAAAATTGAGTTATTTTTTTAAGGAAATTATTTTCGAAAATATTTTTTTCAAATTGGTTATTTTGAGAAACTAATTATGTCAAGTGATAGACAATACCTTCAAGCACGTATGCTCAAAATTTCATAATTGTATTTGCAACCAATTTTGAGATTAATTTCCCCGAAAATTTCTACTTCAGACGCCCATATATCTCAAAAACTAATGAAAAAGAAAAAAAGTATTTCATTTTGATAGCTTGATAGTATCCAAATCGTAAAACTTAAAAAAATATCACCATAAAAAAGTTTTTTTTAAGCTGATGCTCAGCCTTAACAAACATTCAAGTCCGCTCTCGGATGGGTGACAGACACAAAAGTTGTGCAATATTAGGCGAGGTGGAACCTACACGTAAGGGTCTCCCCACCAATAAAAAGCCATACGATAAAAAAATCAACAAAATAAAATTTGGTTTAATTTCGTTGGAGAAACCGGCCCTTAATGTACTTTTGTAATGTAATGTATTTTTTCGGTTAAACGAATGCGTTGTTTTATGTATCAAGACGTTAGAAGATTTATTTACTTTCAATTTTTCAATAAAACATTCAAAAGGACCCGCTCTCTTGTCAGCTGTCCCTGTCGCAGGAATTGAACAGTGCCATCTGGTGATTGGTGGCAAACGGGAAGAACCAATTTATAAAGAAGCTCTCTCTTGATTAAAGTAAGATAATGTAGGATGTAGGAAAAATATTGTAATGTAATCGGGGTTATCATTTCTTGAAATCAATTATATTATTCGGAATAATGTGCACATCTGCCGTGCCGTGCTGTTGAGCTTCAACATGGTCAGCAGCTACGTAATCATGGAGGCACCGACAACATACAGCGTGTTTATTTACCATTAAGAAAATGGAGTGATAGTGTCACACGACAGCAGTTCAATCAAAATGTAAGTGACAATATTTCTATTCATTTTGACAATTTCTGAATCTGGTTTGTGTTAAAACTTGGTTAATTCTAGTACTAATAATCAATGTTTAATTTTAAGAAGAATTTTCTAACTATTCTCATTTATGATAACATAGGCCTTGAGATAACATTAACCATAACGACACTTACCGACTTGCTTAACGTACATTTTGTTTTGAATGATTGCAACTGAATGATTATTGTTTTTTTTTATTTTGATGTTATTTCTCATTTTTCTTCTAAAAAAATATTAATTTTTAAAATATACCAATGGTACCTATGTGGTGCATGCTTCAAGCTGTCAGTTGCACTAAGTTTTTAGTTGAACGTATCTCTAATGCGGCTCTATGTTGTAAATTTGTCCAATATTTGTACTAAAAAAAGCTTAAATTGTGCATATAATACACTCATATAATAATGACTGAAGTAGTAGAATACTGACAGACGCCTTCACTAACCAAAAACGAAAGAAAAATATTGTTAGTTATAACGATAGATAAGAGTAGATAAACATAAATTTAATATCAAAGGTACTTTTCTTACTAACTTCCTCTCAGAGGTTTTGTTATTTCCAATTTGACAATATTAAATTTATGGTCTAAAACTGCGTTAGGTTCTTACTTGAAACGATTTCTATCTATTAGCTAACCTCATTTTAATCTAGAAATATATATCTTAAAATATCGCAAATTCTAAATCTATTAATTGAGTTGGAATTTAATAGAAACCAATGGTTTTAATTTGTTTTTCTTCAAGCAATAATAGGCCTATCATTGAATCGGAAAAATGTTGAATTAGGCCTATTTTCAACTTAAAAAATCTTTGGAATTTTTTGATGTAGCCTATCGTACATATTGTATAGCAGGATTCTTGTAAATTGTCAGAAAACAGCTGATTGATGTACGCTCGTTTACTGACGTTAAATCAGCTGTTTTATGACAAGTTAAAATGATCCTGCTATATCTTTCAATGTACTTTTGAGTAGCCTACTCACTACTGTTGTACTGCTATTATGCCGTCCCGTGCTGTTGCACTCAACTATTATACTGGTGTCAATTTTTTCCTAATTTATCCAGTCTAGAAAAAATATCAGTTCTGATATCGGTACTGCTACTTACGTGTGAATTTTGAAGTATTCTCTGTCTAATGATTAGTTGTCGACAGACAACCTCTAAATTGAATATTATCACTGCTCTTATTCTAATAACTATTCGGTGAATGTATTCTTTTCTCTTCATTGCGTTAATAATTAATCTACCACAAACAGCAAACGTACGTTACTTTACTTTTCAATTAGGTGCTCATTCAAATTGTTATTTGTTATCGAGTATGATGAGTGAGTTTACAATAAAGTTTTTTATTGCTCTTGCAAGATTATTAAATTACAAAAATTAGTCTTATTATTATTATTGAAAGTATAGTAGGCCTATTCTTTGTTTTTTATCCCCACTCTATTCAATCTAATAATTATTGGAATTAATTTTCGTTTTTCCCTTGGACCTGAAAGTGAATGAAACTTCAATTTATTTATTTTATATCAATAGCCTACTTTTATGATGTATGATAAAAAAGCTTACCTATGGATCTCTTGATCTCTACATGTATTTCTTGATTAGAGAGATCAAGAGTCGATTTAGAACCAGTACGGTATTTTCGATTTAGAAGCTAGGCCTATAGTATTTTCATCTTTATTCATTCATTCATTCACATAATTGGAGTATTAAAAAAATGCCAATAAAAGAATTGTTATAGACTAGTAGGCATATGTCTTGAATTATCAAAAATATATTCATTAAATACACTACGATATTTCAATAAAATAGATTCTTTTCTAACATTATAAATGCGTTACTTTGCTCATTTTATTGTATAGTCCGATTCACGTCAAGAAGTCAGCATTGTTAATATGAGGAGCATTGATGCCAAGTTTCATTGAGAGAGAAAGAGAAAACTGCACCAAACGTGTTTGTTGGAACTGTGTGCGACAACAATGCACAGTGCGGCAACTATGCACAGTGCGAATAGGATAGAGACATCAGCAACTGCCTTGCGCTGATAAAGGATAGCAAACTCCTATCTAAGCAATGCTGACTTCTTGACGTGAATCGCACTATAGTAAGATTCTTGTTACCTATGCAGAACGGTGCACAGAGTTTAATATTTTTCCATTGAAAACAAACAGTTTTGTTTGAATTCTAGTCAATGTATATTCAATATAATATTGGATATTTTTCTTACCAACTATTTGCAGTTGAAAAGTAGTTCACTTTGAATTAATTTTACTCTACCTTATATGCCGGATATATTGTAGCCTATAATACATGTCGTGTACAGTAATCTGAATGTATAGTAGTCTGTAACAAACAGTACATGGAGAAGCTTCACCTTGGTTGAATTCACATAGCTTCACTGCAGCAAACAATTAATTAATCACATTCTTTAATTAATTCACGACATGTATTAGGGAGGGAGTAATGAATGAAAGCAGAATAATAGCTTCTTTGATTACCTTACCCATCATATGCTTTGAGATCTTCTACCTATACTACTCAAAGAAAATTTGTTTCTTGTAGTTGGTTGCGTAACGCTGACAATGATGATGATGATGATGATAATGAGATGGTAGTAATGGCTCGGCGCTTCAGAAGGCCTATCCTATAAAAAGAATATTATTATCAACTCGTTTATTCTCCCATAATCTAGCTATTTAGGCAGTTATGTTATCGTTTACAGTTGATAAATTTTCATGGCCGACTTCAAGTAGACTAGTATTAATTTCATTTCATAGATAGCCGATTTCGATTGATTGCAATTTTGCAGTATGTAGTAGCGTGAGTAACATTTGTGCTCTGATAACGTGAATTTGGACGAATTTTTCAAGAGTATCTCAATTTACGTACTTGTGATTTGAACCTTTCTTTTTAGTCAATAATTATTTGTAGCTCTTGGAACTATTCTAAAGCTGCGTTGTCATTATTTTGCAAAGCTTTGAAACGATTGATACTAATCCTTACTATTACATAGATTGAATCACTATACTGTATTATGTAGAAATCATGTGAGAAATAGTGTATTCATATTTACTGATTCTCCATAATTGTGAATTTGAATAAATTATGAGGGTAATATTTTGCCCCTCATTATCCTACACTAATTACACTCTATTTATATGTTTACTGTTGTTCAAGTTGCCTTTATGCGTTGCCAATGCGTATCTTTGCTGCACTCAAGAAACTATTCCGCACTCGCCTGTGGCTCGTGCGTAATCGTTTCTTTCGGTGCAGCAAAGTGCTACTTTACGCACTAGGTACATAAATAACTATTATCGAATCATTTTTTTATCTTTTTCTAGAAAATTTTATAAATTTTCTATAACTTTAGATGAGATTCTAATCGTGCAATCGATTTATACCTGGTTTCTCAGCGTAGAGCTCTTACCGTATGTTTGGCTTTTAGTTGGAATTTGAGGAAGGCTTTCCAGTTAATGTGCCAGGACAGACTTGCTTGATTGCTTGCTGGTGGACAAATTGAAACGACGTGTAATGCTATTATCTTGGCGCTATTGTGGTCGCCATTTTCGGCCCACAAGCCAAATAATGTTGTTAGTTGTTGCTGGCACTTTCAATTTTGTGACTACAAGCCTCTTTTTCAGAAATTTTTGGGGTTCACTTTCTAACAAAGTTACAAAGATTTGCTGCAGACACCATAATTATTAAAAAATTACTATTATTAATAGTAGTCTAATTTCATAATGAGGAATAATTATTTTATTAGCTTACTTGAACTAAACATGAGCTTATTTCCATACAATTGACAAACAAATTCAAGATTCGATCAAATACAGTGTAAATGTGCGTATACATGTTGCATAGTATGAATGCATGCTGAATACATCATGTGAACCGACTTTTCCGTTTAATTAAATGGTAAATGTATCAACGCCACTCGAACATTACCAAATATCATCATTGTAGTTGGAGTTCATTAAAGCAAAGTTGAAATTCTCCTATATTCACTGTACTACTACACAGTGTTACCAAAATAGACCGACAAAATTTGTGAGCAGTTATCTGACATTGAAATTAAGAAAAAATTTACAGTAAACATGGGCCCTAGAATGATTTGTTTCTCCCCCTAGTCGCCATTTTGTTTTTTCAATTTTTTTTCTCCAAAATTGTTGAAATTTGGCATGGTCAAGGCCAAGATGAAGGTCTGCTGTAAAAAAATGAAGCAACCTTATCTGATAAAGTATTTCAAAATGGCGGGCATTTGAAATTTTCATATTAAAATAACTCAAACTTGTTGTTGCCTGCCATTTGAAATATTTCGTCAAATAAGGTTGCTTCATTTTTTTACAGCAGATCTTCATCTTGGCCTTAGCCATGCCAAATTTCAACAAAACTAGTCAAACCATTCTGGAGAAAAAAAATTAATGAAAATGGTGGCTAAGGGGAGAAATTTTAGGACCCATGTTTACTGAAACTTTTTTCAATGTCAAAAAACCGTTCAGGAAGTTGGTCTATTTTAGAAACACCCTGTATGAAGATTGGGAAAAGTAAAAAATGATGGGCACGTATCAAGTATGAGTTGTTTTTCCTCTTATAGTAGTTGAATATTTAAATAATTCCATGTATACCTACTGAATATTCATTTGAAATTGAATTGAATAACATTCATTCAAAATTCTTTCTTCTGTTGGTGATTCAATCAGTACCTTCGCACTAGAATTTAACGGGATTTTGTTTTACTGTTGATATCACACCTCTTTATTGCCAATTGATATTCACCATTATTATTTTTCGTGTTAAAGCTCGCGCATCATTAAAATGCACAATTGTTAATCCGTTGTTATGTATCTCACCTTGTTCTGTGCTCGGTGTGCGTTGAGCATAATATTTGATCGCAATACAATTGGTCGCAATATCATACGACTTCGACGACATTCGTTTGATTTATCATCATCTGAAATAGGCCTTGTCGCTACGGAAAGTTTTTATTGTTCGACGCGATAATTGGGATGTGGTTTCGCAGATGTTAACTGGCTCGTAATGTTGTCAAATACTATCGACGTTCGGTTGTGAGGTTGTGGTTTCATCTGAAATTCCAGCCAATGCATCTCTACCTTATGAGTTATTAATACCGGCCGTTCGGACAGCCTTATTCGGTTACCTATCGACCATACCTTTTACCGAACTATTTTCTCAAGTGTAAATAATTTTTCCCATCTTATCTAAAGGTGGGTTTTCGTTACTGCGACCGAGTACCGCAGCGGAGCCAGACCCAGCGTTGCCAGATGCAATTGATGAAAAATCCTTACTATTTATAGTGGGGATTTTTCATCATTTGCATCAGGCAACGCTGGGTCGGGCTCCGCTGCGGCACTCGGTCGCAGTAACGAAAACTCACCTTTACTTTTTTATCAAAATATATGCTGTGAGGAATGCACTTCTAGAAAAATACTTATCAAATTCTAGTTTTTTTTTCAGTTGCGATTCATGCTTTTTTTAAACTTTATCCAAATATTTGTTCCCAATACTGTACTAGAAAAATATTCCAAACGCATTATTAAACCATTATCAGCACATTATTATAAATTAGTACATTCATTAATTAGTATTAGATAGATGAACTCATATCTTCTTCGTCTTGAAGATGAAGAAGTCAGTCTCAGCCCCTGCGCCCACTTCGCAACTGCTATCTGATTCCAGTCAGCAACCCAATGTTGCCAGATGACATTTGACTGTTTTTCGGGTAATCTAATCCATCAGCCAAAGTCATCTGAGTCATCTGGCAACGCTGGGTTGCTGACTGAAATCAGATAGCAGTTGCTTAGTGGGCGCAGGGGCTTATCCTTCTTCAGTCTACCGATTTGAAGATTTATTAGGTTTTATTTCTCAGCAATTTCACCTTGAATTCATGAAAAAGAAAATCCTTGAAATTGTTTAAAATTACATATATAATGAAAGACATAGCTGTATGAATGATATAACGAACGGTTTTGTTGTGACCGTGAACTTGATGGTTAGTATAGTCACATAATTCGTTGGAATAATAAAAGGATAGATGATTTAACTAAAAACCAATTTCCTATAATAATCCTTATTCACAGGTGTCTCTACATAAAACATGACTAAAAATTATTTATTTTAAATTAACTCCATTGATATAAAATAAATCATTTTTAGTCATATTTTATGTAGAGACATAAGACATGTTGTATGTAAATTATTTATTTTATATCAATGGAGTTCATTTAAAATAAAATAGGTAACCTTCAAGTCTGTGGAGAGGTTCCTCAATATCAATATTAGTTGTTAGTTCCAAGAACCACTAAGGCTAGGCGTACACCGGTTAGTCAAGACAAGACAAGACGAGATTAGTCACGTTTAGTCACAGTACTTCACATAGTTGCTTATGAAGCAACACACACCGATTAGTCATTGCATCGGTGTGTGCTGCTTCATAAGCAAACATGTGACTAATTTCGTCTTGTCTTGTCTTGACTAACCGGTGTACGCCTAGCCTAAGATTGTATTTCTCTAGAATTCTAAAGACTTCATGTAATACATCACTAGTAATACTCGTTTATAATATAGAAGCATTTTTTTCTACGAGTAGTAGGATTTTTTCTTTTTCATTTTTCTTTTCAAGGATTTTTTTCTCGCAGTTGAGTTTTAAAAATTCTTCAGTTTTATAATAGGTGGCTTTACAGCAGCCAAGGCTCATCGATTTCAACGTGTGGGAATACTAGGGTACTGTGCTATCTGGGCTCTCACTCCCAGCACCCCCCATCCGATAGCAGCATAGCTTTCCACTAGTAGTGGCTCGTGCATTCTTCATTAGGTGTCTTCCGCTCCACACGCAACTTGCTATCAAACGGCCTGCCAACCAACCAAAGTTGAACAGTGTTCAATACCACAGTGTTCAGACCCTGCAACTAATTTAAAAGCGTGCTCGTTGAAATCAGCGGACGTAGTTTTTGAATTTGAAATGTTTGGTTTGTTTTATAGATGGTCGCAACTGTCAATATTATGGTTTAGGTGAGGTTTCAAGGGCAGATCTGCGAATTGTTGATTGAGGCGTTGTGGGTTGTCTTGAATAAAGTTGATTAGTGCCGTTTTGCTGTTCGTTTATTATTCATTTCACTGACGTTGGTGCTGATCGCTCATGGAAGTACTCGTTATGAAAGAAACGGTGACTTCAATTTATTAATTTCACTGATTTTGATCTTCTAATAAGGCGTTTGTACGCGATCAAATTTTCTATCTTATTTACCTCAAATGAAAATTAATTTTTTTTATTTTTTACCTTGAACAGCTGACTTGCAAGGTAACCACACACTAGACGTGCATTTTTTCTGGTTTGCTGTGTAATAAAAGTGCTGTTTACCATGTGGGTTGCTGTCTTACATTTTTATTGGAGATTTAAGATTATTAGTGGTCACTCGGTGAGAGCGGTTGCTAAGTAATCATGTGGTTAAGAAACAAACATTCAAGACCGCTCTCGGATGGGTGACCGATACAAAAAATTGTGCAATTTGGCGAGGTGGAACCTACCCGTAAGGATCTCCCCACCGATAAAAAGCCATACGATAAAAAAAATTGGAGATTCCTACTTATGATTAAAGATTTGTACATATTTATAAAGTGATTTTATTAGACGGAATTTGATCGTGTAGTCAAGAAACGCCTTTACAAGATGATTATGTAGTTTAGAGGTAGAAAAGACTTTTTAGGTTAAAATATGTCCAATAATAATAATAATTTTACCCTATTTCTTTTCAAGACATTGAAAGCATTTGATAACTTTGTTATTCACTATATCTATATAGTTACGTTCTAATAAATCATTTTTTGAACTGTGTTATTATTTTCGAGATGTATGTTCTACTATATCTGTCACATCTTATAATTCCACATACATTTATGTTTATTTTCCTTCTCGGAAAAGGAACAACAATGTAATGTAAGAGTGAAATATTTAAAAATTATATGAAGAATTTATTATTCAATTGCCATAAAATGTAAATAATTTGGATAAAAAATCATCCTTACTCACTCTCACATTTACAAGCTATAAATTGTTATCTATCTCATCAAATCTCGTCTCCTAAACGAATTTTCCATTTGTGTTAATGGCGCGAAGGCTGCTGTGTTGTTGCTAGCCTATTCTGGTCTCGGAATCGAGCAGTCATAGACGAGTGATTTTTCCCGAGTGTTCTAGAAGGCGAGCGAGAAGGCCCGATTTCTCCTATCAAGGATACGAAATACACATCTTCCTAACAAGAGAAAACTATTCGATTCTTTTGATCACTTTAGTTCATTCAGTTTCACAATTTGGTAACTTTTTAAATTAATTATGACTTGTTTCGTCTCTTGAACTGTATGTAAAAGTTCATTAAAGTAAATCGTTTTTAATAGAACTATTAATAGTTCTTATAGTTTCTTATAATTCTTGATTATAGTGCTTGACTTGAAGTTTTTTTTAAATTAAATGAATATGATTGGAAATGAAATGAACTCTATTATTGTGTTTGAGAATCACATTGAATACTGTTTTTAAAGTAAAATTATGTGCTTTATAAAGATTTCATCTTCATATTTTTCTTTCATTATGGAAAAATAGCACATCACATACTACAGAGTTTATAACTATTTTATAACTATAACTATTATTTTATTTACTTCAAGTAAATTGATTTATGAATCTAGGAGATTCAAAGAGTGAATCGAATAAGTCGAATTCAATAACTAAAAATCATTTTAAATCAATTCTAGTAAAATTGTGAAATAACACAAACAGCTCATAAAAATGGTACCCAATTTATTACCATATGGTATCGAAGAAATGGAGAATTTAGTGAGTGATGAGAATAAAAATAAATTCACGCTGAGTACATTGAAAAAAGTACATTCAACTCAACATACCATTATTCGTGTACTTAAAAATCTCACAAAACACAATTTTGTTCTTGAATTTATTTATGAGCATCCCTTGGATACACTTATCAAATATCTCTGACTACTGTAAAATTGACACATTCTACATAATAAAACTAGGGACCCGTTGTAGAGGAGTGGGTTAAAGTTGATCTTAGCTTACTCATAAGAATTAACATTGTTGATTGGAGATTAAGCTTAACAGACCATTGTACAACTGTGACGAAGTCGATCATCTTGGTGTGTTGGCTCATTGGTCAAGGAAGCCGATAGTTATGCTAGCTCCTATCTGAAGCCATTAGCATGTTATCACCTCTTGAACAGCGATTCCGCATTAAAGACAGGCAATTACTATTAATGATAGCTATATGCTTGTCGTTCACATTCCGTCTATTTTGTTCGCATAATGGTCGTAGGTTTCGTTTCTAATCAAATAGAAGGCGTTTTCATATTTTATTTTAATTCCTCTTGATAGCATATTATAGATATATTAGTGCTATGGTGCTTAGATAGCATATTAGTCTGATTAATTGAAATTTTCAATTAAAAATAGAGGTGGATGAATGGTGTTATTAGGCGATATGGTATTATTTATTGGACAGTTTTATTATTATCAAACTATCTACAGAGATACTGGAAAATTGTAGATTCTATTTTGAAAAATATAATTGAATAAAAAATTTGATAAGACAACTGTGGGATCTAGCTAACTGATATAAAGTATTTCAGATAAATTGAAAAGATAATAATCGTATTCCATATAATATTACCATATAGATATCAATTAAAAATTCCTTTTTGTCAATCAATTATAGTCCATTGGTCACTTATCTTGGAGATTGTGCAGTGAAATAGATTGCAACAAAGGTGGGGTGATATAGTGTATAATATTTCAGCAATTAACTTATAATATCTTCTGACACACTGTCTGGTGAAATGTTGTGATATTTATAATACATAATGGAAACACTTGGATGTTGTCCAATTGTACACTTGTTTGTGAACTTTTCATATAAAATACAGTGATATTTTTGACAACATCCAAGTGTTTTCATTATAAACTTATATTATATTGAGTTAAAAGAAATATATTCACTTTTAAGTGAAAAATGACACACATTGTTTTCGCAAAAATTGTTTCTTGCTTGTATTGCTCATAATCAAGCATAATCATTGCATTTTAGTTTGTAGATACCTGGTCTATTGTGTTATTGGTGTTAGTGGGGGGGGGGGGTGTACTGAGGGTAGAGAAAAGTTTTTGAGTGCATTAGTAGTTTTGAAAGTTATTTTTATTTGAGTTTTTTGAAGAATGCTGCTATCTTGTGGGTATTTGCTGTATTTGAGGGTGGATGAAGAGTATACTTATATAAAAATATAAATTTACACTCCAAAATAATTTTCTTATACGATTCTGCCAGTAATTGAATTCGTTACTATTAGGTTTTGGGAGTTGAGGGACACAATATTTTTAAAGGTAATTAAAAATGCTATAATTCAATCATACTGCCAAAACGTAATAGAATGAATTATATTGTGTGAAACGAGAACCGTATTCTTGTTATGTTTTGATGGGATTCTAGTCGAGTGGATCACATCTGAATCAATATTCTTCAATGCGCTCTTTTGAAATTTGCACTGCGTTGTATAAGTTTAACAAAGTTTCTGTTGATTCTAAAGCGGATGAAGTTTGATTAACAATTACTTTAACAATATGTAAACACATGACGAAGGTAACTACTTGTAGTTACATACAAAACAACATTAATAATGAGTATATTATTGATATCAGTATGTTGTAACTTGTAGTTATATACAAAACAACATTAATAATGAGTATATTATTGATATCAGTATGTTGTAATAATTATGTTGAATCATTTCATAAAACGAACCTGGTTATGAAACTGAATTCGACGCTTTTCAAAAAATAAACCTTAGCCACATGGCCTGTCAATCTCGTGTTATCTTGATGCCCCAAAATATTTCCATCCTCGGAGACGCCCAAGTCGCTTGTCTCTTCAATATGATGAACTTGGAAACTCAAATCGCGGAAACTGAGCGACTCGGATAACAAACATGTGTTTTCAAATGATGGCGTTCAGACAGTACGGTTGCAGGATCGTCTGAGCGTCATTTGAAAACACATTTTGAGTTTCCTCGATTTGAGTTTTCAAAAGACTCTAAGTTTTAACATAATTATTATAATAATGTTCTGTTGAAATAATATGTAGGTCTCTACAGTATTTCAATGCCGATCTTACTGAAGATTTTGGCTTGGAAAATTCAAATTGAACTTCAATATTTCCAGCATTTTCTTTTCATTATATCTTTTGACCTCTATTCGCTAGGTTACAATTACAAAATACTATGTTCGACAGATTTTTAAAAAGAATTTATTGATTACTATACGATTTTCACATTGTATGGATTACGCAAGGCATTATGCTGACAAAACTCTATTTTATAGGTCTTTATCCAGCCATGAACTGATTTATTTTGAACAATTTCTTTGTAATATCAACTTTCTGTATTGATCAACTATGTATTTGATCAGTAAATGTTTCAAAAGTAGTTCAGAGTTATGTAGTACGGAAGGAGGGTGGTCTAGAATTAGTTTAGTTGACGTTTTGCTAAAAAAATGCTGTACTAGTAATTATGAAGACAGGTGTGATTACAGGTGTAATCTTGATTGTACTTTTTGTTACTAAAATAGGTAGTTTATTTGGGTTTTAATCACTTCCAAGATTATTTTTAGAAGATTATAGCGTATGCAAAAATTCAATTCCACATTACTGTGTGTATGAACATATAATAAAAATGTGACATGCTAGCGCATCACATTAGGTACTCATTTCACGTTATAAGAGTGCATATTTGGTAGAATACCATGACATTTCTTAATTCATTCATGTCTAGGGTATGGGTATCTCACCTTTCCTTACAAGATTACTTCAGTTAGTGAATAGAATTTTCCACCAAATTCAATAAAAAAGAGCTATAAACTACTTCAAATCCTTTCAAAATTTAACAAATTACTTCAAATGTTGTCCAAGATATGACAAGACTTTTATTGTCTTTCAAATATTGAAAACACAATTTTATGGACTTTGAAGCAGAATGTCCATGCTTGAATATTATCAGATTCAATAATTGTCATAAATATTTTTTCATAAATTAAATATTAAATCTATACATATACTGTATAGATTACATATTATGTAGATAAATCATACATAATATACTGTAAGTCTGTAAAAATGAAAAAGATGATTCAGTACAACATACCATAAAGCTGGGTTTACACCAAAGTCAGTTACAGAACTGTCAATGACTTTTGTCAACGACATACTTGTCACAAACAAATGTCATTGACAAAAGTCACAGTTTGATGTAAATGATTTTATTGAAAACTGTGACAAAAGTCTCAGTTTGATGTAAATGATTTTGTTTTTGTCAATGACTAAACTGTTTTTGTAGTGACTTGTAAAGATTAGTCGATTATTTGAAGAAAGATTTGAACGTTGAGAAACGCAAAAATACAGTATTTGTACCGTTGATTCGGTTTCTTGGTTGATTGCTTTTCGGTGGTTGACGTTGACGCGATACAGTTTTGCTGCGGTTTTAATTGATGCAGAATTGCCGTCGATAGAGCGGAAGCAGAAGACAGTGCACTGTCGTGGCATACCGTCTAACAATATTAGTGTCTGCTGTAGTGACACTGGCGCATAGCTAACTGTACCTGTATATTTGTACTGGGCCACAGCACAGTCAATTAACATTATTTGTGGTCGCCTGGCCAGAAACAATGACACTGTCGAACGGTGCATAATAATCGTCAGCCCATTATCTATTTTGCTTACCCACTGTGTCTACTATTCTTGGTTTTGTTCTATTCCAAACACCTGGTTTCTTCAAGTTACCTCCATATCTGCTCGTTGTTAAGAGTCTTCACTTTGAATATTACAGTATTATTAAAGTGTTTTCATTATTTTTGATTATTATTATTAAGTGTTATGATCCAGTGTACTCACAATGTAATGAGAAATCAGTCATAATCACCATGAGGTAACCAGTGTTCTTGTACTGTTAGGCCTGTATACACATCTTAGGCTAGGCGTACACCAGTTAGTCAAGACGAGATTAGTCACGTTTAGTCACAGTAATTCACATAGCTGCTTATGAAACAGCACACACCGATACAATGACTAATCGGTGTGTGTTGCTTCATAAGCAATTATGTGAAGTACTGTGACTAAACGTGAGTAATCTCGTCTTGTATTGTCTTGACTAACCGGTGTACGCCTAGCCTTAGTTCAAATTAAATTAACAAAACGATATTTCAAACATATAGCATAGATTAACGGCATGGCCACACTACTACTATACTAGGCTTGGCTTCGCTTAGTGCTAAGAGCATAAGTAGGCCTATATCTATATCGTATGGTATATAGATATACTATGCGAATAAGCGAAGCCAAGCCTAGTAGTAGTGTGGCCATGCCCCAACAAAATAATGGTTAGTCTATCTATGGATTAACGGACTATCTTTATTTTTGCAGATTATCTCTGCTTGATATATTTTCTTTTATACTGTGGATTCACATTTTGAATCAAGTTTAAACTATCGTTCAAGTTCTAACACAGTTTAAACGAAGGTGATGCATACTGGCCTAAGTCGAAATGCTATTATCCAATAAATTTTTTTTAGACGTATCGGAATTCTTCTCCAATTTTATTACCTTGTCAGCCGAGTGCACGAAAACCAATTCTCTTCAACCGCCATAATGTGACGTCATTTTCGGAGCTCAATAGGATATCGTTGCATGGGTTCCGTTTAATGACGTCATTTTATTGTGATCAGATTCAATTGGATTTTGTGCAAAGGAAAGATAATTCAAATATTATCATTTGAACTGCGAAAGCGTGTTGTTTTGAAACATTAAAGTGAATAGCCCAAATTAATATATTTTAAGCCTCTCTTGATCAAGGTTACTAAAGAAACCAAGAGTTACCAAGAAATCAAGAGTTACTAGAGTTCCTCTACTAACCTTATCATAATTCTATGGTACGGTATTTTAATAGCTTGCTACGTATATTGTTCCATCTTAAGAATGCAAGGCAGCCCTTGAAAGTGTGATGGATGTTATTGGATGGACAATTACAAAAAAAACCAACAAAGTACTAATTTCAGATTAAACAAAATACAATTAAATAAAAACAAGAGGCTAAGCTAGGAGAAGTGGTGTAAAGAAGGAGAGGAATGGGAAGCTTTTCCAACTATGGTTTCCCATTAGATAATCCCTTCTGTATGATAATCACGTCTTATTCATCCTTTATAGATTGAGGGAAATGTTTCTTGATTTCTCTAAATGTATTTCTCACCTAGTGAAAGTCCAGAAGTTATTTTAAAAAATGATATAAATGTTAGTTATCAGCAATTACCACCACCATTTACGTAATGAATCTTTAGAATTACAGTGTTATTCATTTAATTTGACGCTTGACACTAGATAGATAGATAAATGGATAATATCTCTTTGCCATTGTACTCTACGGTCATCAGCAACGTCAAGAAATGATATCTCTCTACCTATCTATCTAATGCCAAGCGGCAAATTAAATGAATGTCACTGCACTTTTAGAATGTTGAGAGAAATCGTTCAGTCTATCTCCTCAGTAGGCCTACGGTACTTTAGTTGACGGAAAACCTTTTTCTAGCTCTTTTTTTAGCAACGCTTCATGGCATTATTCCGAATTATTTCCGGACTGATTTTGGTCGGATTCTTCTCTTCTCATTCAACTTCTTCATTGTGAATAATCCTTCGTCTGTATTGATCCCCCCCCCCCCCCCCTGCACAGATTTAGGAGTCTCAACTGCAAGCCGTTAAATACTTTCACCTTCAATCGATCTTTTTGTTCAACACGTAAAACACTCGAACCTTCTTTTGATCGTGATGATGGAAATGACGGTGGTTCGGAACCCACCGAAAGCTGTAGGTCCATTCATCTCTTATTTTCACCCACGCACAAGCCTAGAGCTTATGTGGGCATCATCCGTAGCAAAAAAAATAAGGCACTTTTTTGTTTCTTGAAATTGATTGTAACACTTTCAGGTGGTTTGGAACTGCCATTAAGTTTGAGTATTGACTTTTCTTTCAATTTGGAATTTATTTGTTTTCAACTTACACATTTCAAGTCAGTTACACATAACACAATGGCCGTTTTCACACTCACCGATTTTCCAACGTCACGATTCTTCGCTGATGTCGTCACGATCTTGTCGGGGTTGAAATTCTATGCTTCCATATGGAAAAACTGAAGTAAAACTTTAATTCAAAGCAAAGTAAAAACTTCACTTCAAAGCAAAGTAAAAACTTTACTTCAAACCAAAGTAAAAACTTTACTTTTAAAGTAAAATTTAGATTCATTTAATTTGTCGCTTGGCATTAGATAAATAGATAGATAGTGATATATTATTTCTTTGCCATCGTACTCTACGGTCATCAGCAACGCCAAGAAATTATATCTCTATCTATCTATCTAATGCCAAGCGTCAAATTAAATTAATCTGATTATAGGGTTCATATCTCTCATCACCATCATTAGTTTCCATCATTTACGTCCATTATTACTTAGTTTTCTATTTACGCTGTAGGCTATGATTCCTATGAGCATGTTCCTCGGAAAAAATTATCATTACTTCACGCCAGTGATACGTAAATTGGTCTGGCTAGAAATAACCAATAAATTTGAATAAATTTTCCAATTGAGTCTGGTCTTTATTTTCAGCTTTCAAACGTTTTCCTGTCCCCGTTTATTGTAGTGAAGGAAAAACATTGTTTCAGATCAGATTTGAATCTTACTCCGTATTGTGATTCAGATTTTCCCTTGCTGTACCAAAGATTTTGTGATATTCTGATGTATAATGCTGAAACTAATCAAAGTCGTTGATATTGACTACTTTATTCGATTTACATCGAACGAAAAAATTGAAAAGACACGTTTGAATTACAGAATATCACTTGGTGATACTTCCGTTAGTAGAATGTAGAATTAAAATTTTAGAATCTAGAAAAAAACCTAATGAAGTAAGGTAGAAAACGTTTGTAGAAACAGTTCAATTTCCTTAGGAAAATACCGTCACAATGTCCGGGAACCCGAGTCGTTTGAGGAAAATCTCTCTGTTGCAGATGATACGCTTTTATTCTGTTAAGAAACCGTCAATGGTATTATTCCAGATTATATTCTTTTCTTTCCTCCCAACAGCGTTTGTAACCATGGCAACGGTGTTTGTTGCGTGTTAGAGGCTCCAGTGCTCTCTGCTGGAAAATCCTGTACCAGCCCTATGATTCACTTTCATGAAAAGTTCTTTGTATTTGATAAAATTGATTATACATCGTGCTATTAGTGATTATCCTGCAAAATTCATGTTATGCTGCCTTTCACTCTTGGTAGACGTAAATTTATTTTGGACACTATAATTCTAGATTGAACTTCACTGTCAGGAAGAATTCATTCACTAAATGTCAACACACCATTCACTTTGGTTAGAACAGACTAAGAATAGTACAAATGAGTCTTCTCTTTGATCTTATCTCTGCACAACTGTCACTCTATCATGTGGCACCGTTATTTCTTACTTTCAAATTTAAAACTTAGAAACTCAGTTTGAAATCTTGTAAAAGATCACCGAGTATAATAAGCAATGAGAGGGTACCGTATCAACAATCGATGTCAAGGATATATTTTATAGTTTCATAAAATAAACCCCCTAAATCATCTCAGTGCTCTCTAATACATTTTTTCAAATAATCTAGCAATGAGAGGGTACCGTATCAACAATCGATGTCAAGGATATATTTTATAGTTTCATAAAATAAACCCCCTAAATCATCTCAGTGCTCTCTTTAGAATTTTTAATTTTAGAATGCTCTCTTTAAATTTTTTCCAAATAATTTCAAATCTAGTACTAGGCGTTACTAGAATGAAATCAAAGACAATATACTTTGATATACGCCTTCCTAATACATGGGAAAAGGGGAACCATAGTTGGAAGAACTTTCCATCCTCCTCCTTCTTTACATCACTTTTCCCAGCCTAGCTTCTTGTTTTTATTTACGTTTGTATTTTGTTTAATAGACAAATAATTTTTTAAAATTTTACAAATAAATTTTTGTTCAACTCAAATCTGTCCTTTATTGTTTTTTTGTAATTGTGTGTGAGTAAATAAATCAATTGAAATATGGCATTGTCTTTCCTTGAATCCACAGTAAAACAGATTCGTACAGCAGGATTTTTTCATCTTAGTCAGGAAAAACAGCTGATTAAATTGTTAGTAAACGAGCGTACATCAATCAGCTGTTTTGGTGACAATTTAACTGGGGTTACATTTCATACCAATACAATCTTTTGCCATACAATACACATTATACACACAATCGTACTGATTGAATCAAATAAGAGTTGTTTGAGGAAAAACTGCTTGGAAGAAATTACTTGGTAGAGGCTGGGGTGTGGTTCCCAATAGAAATTACTTTGTTGTATTGTCTATTCTCAAGAGAACAGCAGACAGATTTCAATTTGTTTTTTCGTGGGGTAAGTTGTTTTATGGCTTGCTCTCTTGTGGTAGCTAGTGGAAGTTCTGTTTCTAAAATTCACTGTGTACAATTTTAAGAGAATACTCCTTATCTGTTGTACATTATATCGGGTAATCATAATTCCTTATTAAGAATATCATTCAATGAATCTGCGGGTAGTAAAGTTTTAGGCGTTGAAACTTCCATCAAGAAAAATTTCAATTTTGACTTTAATTAAGAAATGTTTATTTCAATTTGTACATTACTGAATAAATAAACAAAGCACCTTAATTGATAGATCTGCAACCTACTTCTGAAACCAAAACTAGGTCTTCATAAATAGCAAATCAAACCATATATCTATACATAGTTTTAATACCTCGTTATTGCTGAGCTTTTTCATTCCGTTCCGAATAAATTAGTTAATTCTTTGTTGAAAGTTTTTGAAATGTTACAATAATTTTACTATTGCAATCGGTTGATGTTTTAGAAATTGGAAATGTAGCATTCATAATAATACAGGGTGTTTCAGAACTCCCTACCAATACTCTAGGGCATTGTTCCTGGTCAAAAACCATATCTAAATATCATATTTAAATTGTCCAAAAGTCCTTAGTCACTCACACAGCTGCCATTTTGTTTTTTTCACTTATTATTTTTTATCTCAATAATGGTGAAACAAATGGAATTGAAACTTTGCACCAACATTTATGACAACTAGACAAAGCTACAAAAAATTATGACAATTTTTCAAATCCATAAAACAAAATGGCGGCCATTTAAAATGTTGTTTCTTGAATAACTCGGAAACCGTTGATAATACGAAAATTTTACAAGAATAACTTTTTTTTAGTAAATTTAATTACAAATCGATTGAAACCTTATTTGTTGAAATTGGACCAACTTTGACTGAGATATGGCAGCTTTTAGTGACAAAATGGCGGCCATTCAAAATTTTGTTTCTTGAATAACTCGAAAACCGTTGATAATACGAAAATTTTACAGGAATAACTTTTTTAGTAAATTTAATTACAAATCGATTAAACCTTATTTGTTAAGATTGGACCAATATTGACTGAGATAATTGACTTTTGGACAATTTTAAATATGATATTTAGATATGGTTTTTGACCAGGAACAATGCCCTAGAGTATTTGTAGGAGTTCTGGGAACACTCTGTATAGGCTTACATCTATTTAAACAATGAATCTATTTGAATGTCTGTTCTTGTTGAAAGAAAGCAATCTCAAAATAATTGTTGAATGATCAACTCCTATTGAAAATGAAAATTCAAATATAATGGTAAATTATATAAATCTAGTATCAAGATTAATAATAATTGATGGTGTTACAACTGAAAAAGTAAAATCATAATACATCTACGATCATTATTAAATTTAAAATTCTCCTTTGCTGTTATTAATCCTAATGAGGAAAATTACTTAGTAGTAAATCAATAGTTAATCTGACATTATTGAAATTTTCACGTTATTGACAACATTCAAAAGAAATGGCTGGCCAATATTTTTGGTAATATTCCTGGCTTTGGAACCAGCATAACTTGTTGAACTATATTACTTTTCATCGCAATCCGCTATTATTTAGGTTCTTCAGATAAATAAATACCTTTAAATAATAACTCGAACAAAACACTGACTTTTCACTATTTTACTAGCTGGAAACTTAATAATTGATCAAAATTAATGAACACGCAATAAAATCAAAGCAATCTGTTCTCTCAACAATAGCATGCACTTATCCGGTTAACTACTTCTGTCATCTACATAAGAGTGAAAAAGGTAGAATTAGAACATCAACCCAGTAACTGCTGCTATCTAACGGCAGAATTCAGAAACTCAACATCTCGTGCTATCGACGATTCAGGAGAGAGTTGAATAGAGTCGAATCATTATGCACTGCCGACCAATCAGGTGAGAGAAGGAGGAGCTTGGAGGCGTGTCGGTAAAATTGTGGGAGTTGAACATCACCCAGTAACTACTGCTATCTAGCGACAGAATTCAGAAACTCAACATTTCGTGCTGTAGACGAATCAGGAGAAAGATGAATAGAGTCGAATCATTCGATGATAGTAGCTTAGATTCGATTCGTGTCTGTAGGCGTGCTACTAATCTGAAACTTATTCTTGATACTTTATTATAATACTGTACTAATTCTTGATACTTATACTTCAAACTTATTCTGAAACTCTATTCTTAATTGTTGATTATTTGCTCTACTCGATTATTGCTTCCTTTAGCCATATAGGGCCTACAGTATTTGTCTTGATTATCTCATCTTCCCTTGTATTATCTCTCTATTTTATATTGTTTACATCTGTCTCGCTTTGAGAAATTCTATTCCATTTTCTACTATTCTATATTCTTTCTACTATTTTATCGCTTCAATCGATTGTAACATTTCATGTGTTTCTTCCTCATTCAGATCTTCTTCATCTATGCCTTTAATCGCTACCTCTTCTACTTTCGTTATTGATATTTAACTTCAAAGATTAACAATACCTTTCGCGTGAAGAGAGAACTAAACCTGGCTCTTTGCACGTATTGTGTTTTTGACACAATCTTCCTAGGAAAGCCTGCTCCTTGGATTTGTTATATTTATCTTGGATGTTGTACTAGATTAGTCATATTTGAGGGATAAACTGTACAATTACCATAGATAAACAATACTCTCAAATCTTTTCTAAGTGAATTAATAAGTCTGTTCTCTGTTGTATTACTAACGGTAGACTAGATTAATGAATTCATATTAAAAATAATTCACTTAGTGAAGATTATTCTTACAATGAACAGCTCACATATATTTCTGTGCGGTATCAAGCTCATTATTTCCTTGTTGGGGAGTAACGTGATTCGTAAATAGAAAACTCAAGATTGAAATTTAATAATTTAGCTCTACCTGTTCTACTTGATACACTGAATAAAACTGGTTCTAACTCTAATCAAAACCATTTCCTTAATAAGTGATTCTAGTTCAAGTAAAATTCGAGGTAAAATTTTAGGTAAAAGTTTAGGAGATGTTATTTATAGTTTGTGGTTTCGTGTTTACAATACCTATCTGTAATCTTTCAAAATTCAAATTTTACAGTAATAGTTAATAGTTCCTCTAGACTCAAACTATTAATGAAGATGTACACATGGACACAAACTCTGGTTGACAATAAATTTAGTTAAAATGAAGGGATTGAGAAGAAACAGTTTTGGGCGAATGCCTGTTGTTTCTTTCCACCCATGGTGTGTGTATTGTCAATTAATGAAATAAATAAATGAAGCTGCCAATAAGGAAAATGAGAGAAAACTGAGAGGAACAGGGGTGAAATAGTTTAGTGGATTTTCTTACACAAAAAATGTTCGGACCATTGTTCACGAGCATTGCTGCGGACAGACTTTTCAACTCATTCCCGTTCAGCTAACTCATCTCGTAGATTGAAAGGAGAGGGTTTCGAAGCATCACTATAGCTTCCATATCGCACACTTGGTCGATTTTTTCTGTGCGGCTCAAGCATGCTACAATCGCAGAAACGATCCACAGGTTTGTACGTATGGCTGCAACCAGAGAGTATAGAATAAGAATTACTACCTCTGTGCATTGCAGCATACGCTTCCTACTGCAAAATTAGGACGTGAAAAGACTGCAACACATGCTTGATGTGCTTTTATGCTGAAGTCGATTAAAAATCGACCAAGTATGGTTTCTGACTAGTTATATAGGGAATGGAAGGCTAAAATAATTATTTTGAGCAAACACAAATTGAACGGAGTCTGCTCTGCTGGCTAAAGGCTAGGCATTGCCGCCGGTTGAGTCAAGACAAGACCCGAGATTGGTCTCGTTTAGTCACAGTACTTCACATGAATTTATGGAAGCAACACACGCCGATTAGTCATTGCATCGTGTGTGCTGGCTTCATAAGCAGCTATGATGGGTCACTGATGTCTAAACTTGTGACTAATCTTATCTTGTCTTTGTACTTCTTTCAATGATATACCTCAACCTCATCTTTGTTCAGTTTACTTCAGTTTTATATTTCTTCACTGTCTGCACTCTTCCATCTAAACTCTTCTTAAATGTCAATCAAGTTAAGAAGTCGATTCAATTAAACTTGATAAATTGCTTTCGGCGGCGTTTTCAATCGCATCTAGGATGGTTAGTCGACTGTTATTTAGTTGCATACCGTTTAAACCGATAGAAAATGATAGTGTTGCGGCGCCCGATAATAGCGAGCTGGAGATAGTGGGACATTTGGCTCTTTCTCTCTCTCTTATCAGAGTTGTGTACTGAATGAATTATGTATGCGCAGCTAGACGCGTTCTCATTGTTCAAGTGGCTCTGCCTGTGACGGACTCTCATTCACTATTCACGCCGAAATAAAATCGATATAACCCTTAGTAATGTTCTTAACATTAACGGCTTTGCCGGTCAAGTGGAAGTGGTCAGTGGCCACTTTGTATCTTCGTGTTGCAAGTTTGATACATGGTGTGATACGGCGCTCTTGTTTGTATCAAATCCATCGATTCATCTTACAGGCATAGGTGTATGACGAAATTACTATAATTTTGCTATTACATTATGTTAGTTACTGGGGGTTTTTATTCTTAAATATTAATGTATAAATTGTGGTATGTGATCCAGTAAATGAGTTTAATGCGAACTTCGAGTCCTTTATAAAGATCTATAATAATAGCCGTGGCGAAGCGTGGTATGCTTATTTGGTCATCGCCGGGTATATTTCCTATAGGAATAATCACCTATCACTAAAGCTGCCATATCTCAGTCAATATTGGTCCAATCTTAACAAATAAGGTTTCAATCGATTTGTGATTAAATTTACTAAAAAAAATTTATTCTTGTAGAATTTTCGTAATATCTACGGTTTCCGAGTTATTCAAGAAACAAAATTTTAAATGGCCGCCATTTTGGTTTTTGGATTTGAAAAAATGTCATAATTTTTTGTAGCTTTGTCTAGATGTCATAAATGTTGGTGTAAAGTTTCAATTCCATATGTTTCACCATTATTGAGATAAAAATAATAAGTGAAAAACAAATGGTAGCTGTGTGAGTAACTCAGGACTTCCGGACAATTTAAATATGATATTAAGATATGGGTTTTTACCCAGGAACAATGCCCTAGAATATTGGTAGGGATTTCTGAAACACCCTGTAGTTAAATTGTCTTTGTTTTAGTCACATACTTTTAAGTCAATAGTCTATAGTTCATGTTTTCATGAATCCTTGCAGTTTATGAGTCTGCTATCAAGATTGATGTTGAAGTTTCCGGATAATTTTGGTTTTTATACTGGCACCATCTTGGGAAAATTCGCTGTCTTGAAATTCGAATTTTCTAATGCAAAGAGAAGACAATTTATTCTAGATTGAAAAATGCAAGCAAAATGCACAACTGTCCCGGTCATATGTTCGATTCCCATACCGACTGGCATTTATGTCTTCATCATGATCATCATTATCATCGACAACAACAAGAGTAAAAACGGCTTCAAAGTTTCCAATTCCAGGAATCTTGTTAGAATATTGTTTGATAGGAAACTTTGAAGGTACTAGGACATCCTAGGTCGCATAAAACTGTGACTATTGAACTACATGGAATAGTTTCAATGTTTCCTCCTCCTCCTCCTCCTCCTCCTCCACCTCCTCCTCCTTTTCCTCCCTTCTTCTTCTTCTCTTCTTCTTCTTCTTCTTCATCTTCTTCTTCTTCATCCTCTCCTCCTTCTTCTTCTTTTTTCTTCTTCTCCTTCCTCTTCTCCCAAGGCTTTTCCTTCTCCACCTTAATCGCCTTCTTCTTCCCCTTATCCTCCTTCTTCTCCTTATTTTTAATCATTTTCTCATTTTTCTACTTCATCTGCTTCTCCTCCTCCATCTCCAATTCCATCTTCTTCTTAGCGTTCTATTGATCTAGCCAGGATTGTATGAATTTTCTTCGAATTTGATGAAATTGATTGGAATTTCTAATAGGGAACTAACTTAGAAGGTTTCTCAGGATTGATATTGGTAGCGATGTTTCAATGCAGGCAGGAATTGTTGTGTGGCTATTGTGGGCAGTATTCGATTTTCAGCGGCCAGTCAGTTGTATATATTTGGCATATAATTGCAGGCGACGTGACAGCGTGAGGGGACAATTGACAGAATAGATTGCAAATCTCAGCACAGCCTAGTTTCCCACAAATAGCAAGCAGTGTTGAAAAAACAAGGGACTATCGCTCATTCAAAATAACTGCGAGTGGTTTTTTTTGGTGGGAAGCGTGGTGGTGTTGGTAGGGGGGGGGGGAAGACAGCAATCAGCCAAAGTTTGGCAAATGAAAAGGGGAAGTACCGGGCTGAGCTGAACTGACTTATCAACAAGCTGTCTGAACTGCATTGATTTTCCTGTCAGTCAAGTACCCTTTTGATGTCCAATTTTGAAGTTGGCTGGATTGAGGAATAACTGTTGAGTTTTTGATTTCAATACTAGTCATGAAAATTTTAAGCAAGGCGTGTAACTCATGTTGACATGAAAATGAATTGATTTTTTCTCGGTGGAAATAAGACGAGATAGAAAGTGGTCTATACCTCTCAATTTAAATATAATTATTTTGCTACAAAATTAAAAAGAAAAACTCTATCCAATGATTACGAAGCTCGTAATCATTGCAGTTTTTCGAAACGATGAAGCTACACATCTTCCAAATACATCAGTGAAATCATCATTACTACAGTCTGCTTTAGATTTTCCAGTCATGGGTTCGATTCCCATTTCGCTTGGCATTTATTGTACCTTCCCTTCACTATTCGGTATAATAATATTCATTTAATTTGGCGAATAACTTTCATTTAACATTTCTATGCTAACGGGCGATGTCTTGTTGAATTTGTTTCACATAAATACTGTATATAACATGTAAAAAACATAATTAAAAAATAAATCAACAGAACATCTCCCGTTACCATAGAATTAATGTTAAGTCAAAGTTAGTTGCCTTCAGCCAAATTAAATTAATATTACTATATCATCTTTTACTTTTACACATACTGTACCTCCATTATCTTTTACGATACTTGGTGATACATCTACTGTACATCTAATTCAAGTGACAATGTTCCGGTAATGGGTTCGATTCCAATTTCGCTTGGCATTAATTGTACCATCCCTCACTTCATTATACATCTCCATAGTACTTATTGACAAGTACTTCTAATTCAAAAACAGGAATGAGGAAAATTTCTGAAAGTGACCAGTGCGAAGAAAATTGCAGACTAACGTCCATAGTCTATAGTAGAATTTTGTGTGGTTGGAAAAAGTGAAGGTCAACTAGCATAACAGCTAGTTTTTTTGAATGCACCAGTGTGGTTTTGAGGAAGAGGCCTAGATCGCTGTAGCATCGCCTGCACGCAAAGGTCCTCTCTTCATTCTCCTCCTCCTCCTCCTCCTCCTCCTCTTCCTCCTCCTCCTCCTCCTCCTCTTCCTCCTCCTCCTACTCCTCCTCTTCCTCTTCCACCTCCTGTTCGCGAAGACGATGACAGCCGAAAACAATGCAAAACAGGACATGCGTGACAAGCCATGAATGTGTAACGAAGCGTTAGCTGGTTACTACGTGAAGTTCATCATATTTGCTATTATTATAGAGTACTCATTTTTTCTTTGTGCTTATGCAAAGCACGCAGGGCGAAACTGGATCAAATATAAATTGATAAGACATGCAGAAAATTGAAATACATCTACTGTTTTGTCGGCTACTTAACAGTATCTATATGGCGTACCTTACTAGTTTGGTGCGTAGAGATATGTGTAAAAATTCTGTCCCCGTTGGAGTCACCTTTCTGACACAGAATAGAGCATGGCATTCCATGGGAATCGCATATCAGTTGACCGTCAAGTTCATTCTTGAAGAGTCACGTTTCTGTATAGGCTAATACATTATATTCAATCGTAGTTACTTTTCAGCCATCTACTATAAGCCCCTGCGCCCACTAAACAACTGCTATCTGATTTCAGTCAGCAAACCAGCGTTGCCAGATGACTTTGGCTGATAGGTTGGATTAAAAACAGCCAAATGTTATCTGGCGATTGGGTTGCGGTTTGAAATCAGATAATTAAAATGGGAGCTGAATAAAACCAAGAGTTTGGTGCCGTGTAGAGTGGATTTTGGAAAGTTCGTGGAGAAGTTTGAGTGGACCATTTGATGCGGTTTGCACCAAAATAGGATAAATTTCTGCGAGCTCTGTTTGTTTTCAAAAATAATACTATTTTAAATGGGGAAGAATGAAAACCAAAAACCATCTGCAGGCATTAAAATGTACTAATTTATTGTAACTAATCAGAGCAATAATAATCATTAACGTTTGATATATTTATAATTCAACAAAATAAAGGGTGGATATTCACCTCATTGTTTTACTCGGCTCGTTTCCTCAATATGCATTTTTCACCTCATTGATGGTTTTAGTCGCATAATTGGAATTGATCAAAAATATCACTCACTTAGTAACAATATACATTTTCATTAGAGGTTACCAAAATAACTAAGTTTACTTCTTCGGTACGATATACGCAAAAGCAAGCATGATTGATTGTTGTGTTTGTACGGTACTATCAACACAATCACTTATTTGATGTCGAAAAAAATAATCAAATTTTAACGAGTGTTTATTTAGCCAATTGATGTCGGAAGAATATAAGGTGATTAATGTTGAATTATGTATTCAATTGTATTAAACCTATTCAATCTAAGGCTGTAAACGTATCGGCGAGGGCAGAGTGTAGCTGAGAGAGTTCAAAAAATGCATCTACAGTGATATTCATTTAATTATTGACGCTCGGCATTATACAGGGTGTTTCAGAAGTAGTGTCGAACATTTTAGGGTATTGTTCCTGGGTAAAAACCATATCTAAATATCATATTTAAATTGTCCAGAAGTCTTTAGTTACTCACTCACCTATCACTAAAGCTGCCATATCTCAGTCAATATTGGTCCAATTTTAACAAATAAGGTTTCAATCGATTTGTAATTAAATTTACTAAAAAAAGTTATTCTTGTAAAATTTTCGTAATATCAACGGTTTCCGAGTTATTCAAGAAACAAAATTTCAAATGGCCGCCATTTTGTTTTATGGATTTGAAAAATTGTCATAATTTTTTTGTAGCTTTGTCTAGTTGTCATAAATGTTGGTGTAAAGTTTCAATTCCATATGTTCCACCATTATTGAGATGAAAAATAATAAGTGAAAAAAACAAAATGGCAGCTGTGTGAGTAACTAAGGACTTCTGGACAATTTAAATATGATATTTTACCCAGGAACAATACCCTAAAATGTTCGACACTACTTCTGAAACACTCTGTATAGATAGATAGAGTCTAGGTCTAGACTCTAGAGAGATATTATTTCTTTGCCATCGTACTCTACGGTCATCAGCAACGTCAAGAAATGATGTCCCTCTATCTATCTATCTAATGCCAAGCGTCAAATTAAATTAATCTGATTATAGGTAAACGCGCCAAAACGTAGTGAAGCAGGGAGCATCTACCGCTACAATGTGCCCTCGCCGCTCCACTGTGTTTCATCCTGATTAAATAATTAGGCTAGGCGTACACCGGTTAGTCAAGACAAGACGAGATTAGTCACGTTTAGTCACAGTACTTCACATAGTTGCTTATGAAGCAACACACACCGATTAGTCATTGCATCGGTGTGTGCTGCTTCATAAGCATCTATGTGAATTACTATGACTAAACGTGACTAATCTCGTCTTGTCTTGACTAACCGGTGTACGCCTAGCCTTACAGTACAGCGTATTCAAATGATGGATATTTCAGCGTATGGTTTATCAATTACAGCGTATGGTTGATGGATATTTTGTGGGGAAAGTTTAAACCAAATTTTGCGAGATATGTTTATAAATATTTCAATAATAGTGATAGCAACCTGTGCCCGTGTCGTCAACGAAGTGTATAGTTATAGTTAGCCCTGGTCACAATGAGTATGTCTATGAATTGCGCAATAAACATTTGTTCATTTTTACGTTTTATTTTGTTTTGTTTTTCATGTTCATTGTCCCCGGTGACACGGGAAAGTGTCGGTTGCGTGACTGTAATCGTTTGTCTGTATGATGGTAATTGATAACATTTCTAGAAGCCAAAAATGATGTTAGAAATAGGCTATCCGAATGTCGGTTATCCAACATTCTGCTACCGTAATTATTGTTGTATCATTATTTGGAGTCTATGTATCAATGGGTGATTAAAAGCTTATCAATAAATCGACAGCTGTACATCATTTATTTTGTATGAACTATAGTACGAACAAAACTAGTTGTCCCTTGGCCTGGTGCTCAAGAACCACTCACTAGAAACATTTCTGTCAGAAAGTTCGATGACCATTTGATTCATGTTAGCATCATTGAATCAAATGGTCAGCTGTTCGGACATCGGACTTTCTGACAAAAACGTTTCTAGTGAGTGGTTCTTGAGCACCAGGCCAAGGGACAACTAGTTTTATTCGAACTGTAGTTCGTTACGAAGAAGGCCAACCTTGCGAGCTGTATACAGAGTGTTTCAGAACTCCCTACCAATACTCTAGGGCATTGTTCCTGGTCAAAAACCATATCTAAATATCATATTTAAATTGTCCAGAAGTCCTTAGTTACTCACACAGCTGCCATTTTGTTTTTTTCACCTATTATTTTTTATCTCAATAATGGTGAAACATATGGAATTGAAACTTTGCACCAACATTTATGACAACTAGACAAAGCTACAAAAAAATTATGACAATTTTTCAAATCCATAAAACAAAATGGCGGACATTTAAAATTTTGTTTCTTGAATAACTCGAAAACCGTTGATAAAACGAAAATTTTACAAGAATAACTTTTTTTAGTAAATTTAATTACAAATCGATTAAAACCTTATTTGTTAAGATTGGACCAATATTGACTGAGATATGGCAGCTTTAGTGACAAAATGGCGGCCATTCAAAATTTTGTTTCTTGAATAACTCGATAACCGTTGATAAAACGAAAATTTTACAAGAATAACATTTTTTAGTAAATTCAATTACAAATCGATTAAACCCTTATTTGTTGAGATTGGACCAATATTGACTGAGATATGGCAGCTTTAGTGACAAAATGACGGCCATTCAAAATTTTGTTTCTTGAATAACTCGAAAACCGTTGATAATACGAAAATTTTACAGGAATAACTTTTTTTAGTAAATTTAATTACAAATCGATTAAAACCTTATTTGTTAAGATTGGACCAATATTGACTGAGATATGGCAGCTTTAGTGTCAAAATGTCGGCCATTCAAAATTTTGTTTCTTGAAAAACTCGAAAACCGTTGAGAATACGAAAATTTTACAGGAATAACTTTTTAGTAAATTTAATTACAAATCGATTAAAACCTTATTTGTTAAGATTGGACCAATATTGACTGAGATATAAGCAGCTTTAGTGTCAAAATGGCGGCCATTCAAAATTTTGTTTCTTGAATAACTCGAAACCGTTGGATAATACGAAAATTTTACAGAATAACTTTTTCTAGTAAATTTAATTACAAATCGATTTAAGAAAACCTTATTTGTTAAAGAGATTGGACTTCAATATTGACTGAGATATGCAGCTTTAGGGTCAAAATGGCGGCCATTCAAAATTTTGTTTCCTTGAATCAACTCGAAAACCGCTGTAATGGTGCAATTTTACAGGAATAACTTTTCTAGTAAATTTAATTACAAATCGATTAAAACCTTATATTTGTTAAGATTGGACCAATATTGACTGAGATATGGCAGCTTTAGTGACAAATGGCTGACCATTCAAAATTTGTTTCTTGAATAACTCAACTGTTGATAATAATCGAAAATTTACAAGAATAACTTTTTAGTAAATTTAATTACAAATCGATTAAAACCTTATTTGTTAAGATTGGATTTTGACTGAGAAAAATATTGCAGTTTTTGTTATTCAGTGAAATAAAAATTTGCAAGACTTTGAATTCTATATATGTGGACAATTTAAATATGATATTTAGATATGGTTTCTACCCAGGAACAATGCCCTAGAGTATTGGTAGGGAGTTCTGAAACACCCTGTAGATAGATAGAGAGATATTTCTTTTCCATCGTACTCTACGGACATCAGCAGCGTCAAGAAATAATATCTCTCCTTCTATCTATCTAATGCCAAGCATAAAAATTAATGAATCTGATTATATCATAGCATTTGTATTGACTAGAAATCCGTTTTATTCTTAAAAAAAGTATTTGTGTAGCCTACTCGGCCCAGGAATTTCAGCTTGTCAACCATCAGGAACCTCCAAGGTTGATAAAGGAGTAGGACAAATGAATGTCTGTTGCATTTTTTCTAATGTACTTATGCAACACGTTTCTCACGTTGACACTATAATTGTTTCATTACATAGAGCAATTATTCGTTGTACGGATTGTCTAGCATTCAAATCTCTTAATTTCTAAAGCGACTGAAAATAAAAATTAATTTTCTTGTTGCAAAAGCGTAAGTCGTATGCATGCCACATGACTCAAAATATCAACTTTTTCGAACAAAAAATTGTACCTACTCGTATATTAAATAGTGAATATTAATAAATTCAGTGAATAAACAATATTCTTACTATACGGTTCCTATTTTTTCATGGCTATTCTTGTATATTTTCATTCCAAGTTTGAATTATTTGCTATTTTGACTAACGGTAGCCGGAGTCTGCTGCTCAGAAGCAGAAGCGAAAACCTACCGCTAGGATGGGGTTTGTAAATAACCAAAAAAAAAAATCCATGCTTGCGGCCATTTGCACAAAAGCCAATTGAATTTAATCGACGTAAAATGACGTCATCGAACTGAACTGAAGTAAAAGAAGTCCCAATTGACCTCCGTAAAATAACGTCATTTTACGGTTGTTAAATTCAATTGGATTTTCTTGCAATCAGCCCTTATCATTTGATAGATATTTTCAGTGGATAACTGATACTTGATACAGTACAGATCATACTAAGGCTAGGCGTACAGCGGTTAGTCAAGACAAGACGAGATTAGTCACGTTTAGTCACAGTACTTCACATAGTTGCTTATGAAGCAACACACACCGATTAGACATTGCATCAGTGTGTGCTGCTTCATAAGCAACTATGTGAATTACTGTGACTAAACGTGACTAATCTTGTCTTGTCTTGACTAACCGGTGCACGCCTAGCCTAATATTTAAAGGGGGTTCAACCATTTAGACATTTGAACGCACACTACTAACCGTTTCAAAGTTGTTGGAAACATTAATTAATTTTGGTCTATTAAAGCATATTTAATCGATAGAATAATTTATTATTTCCATTGTATCCGCTCATCAGCGTGCCCCCTCCACTCCATCTGCCTTTAGTAATTTATTATATGAGGGGACTGATCCCCTTATATATTTGTCTATCACTTCTTTTCCATACTTGACAAAGCTTCGATGTTTGTTTGTTTGGAGCTATCGCATTTTCCACGCAAAAACTCGATGTTTTTATCAGTCACCTATCACCATTTCCATCGATTTCACTTTTGTCGACCTACATCTTTTCATATGCTTTTCCTCACCACTCCCTCCTCCCACAAACACCAAACCATCAGCACAGACAATTTACAAAATGGTTTCGTCGTGTCATTTTGTTGTGCTATGTTCAACACACCACTCAACTCATGACGTATCGATTGCTTCAATCGTTCAGGGAAGTGAATTTAGGCAAAGTAGGAATCTATGTTCGATTTTTACTGAATTGCCGCAGCTGGTAGGTCTATACAGGGTGTTTCAGAACTCCCTACCAATACTCTAGGGCATTGTTCCTGGTCAAAAACCATATCCAAATATCATATTTAAATCGTCCAAAAGTCCTTAGTCACTCACACAGCTGCCATTTTGTTTTTTTCACTTATTATTTTTATCTCAATAATGGTGAAACATATGGAATTGAAACTTTGCACCAACATTTATGACAACTAGACAAAGCTACAAAAAAATTACGACAATTTTTCAAATCCATAAAACAAAATGGCGGCCATTTAAAATTTTGTTTCTTGAATAACTCGAAAACCGTTGATATTACGAAACTTTTAGAAGAATAACTTTTTAGTAAATTTAATTACAAATCAATTAAAACCTTATTTGTTAAGATTGAACCAATATTGACTGAGATATGGCAGCTTTAGTGACAAAATGGCGGCCATTTAAAATTTTGTTTCATGAATAACTTGAAAACCGTTGATAATACGAAAATTTTACAGGAATAACTTTTTTCAGTAAATTTGCTTACAAATCAATTAAAACCTTATTTTTTAAGATTGGACCAATATGGACTGAGATATGGCAGCTTTAGTGACATAAGGGCGGCCATTCAAAATTTTGTTTCTTGAATATCTCGGAAACCGTTGATAATACGAAAATTTTACAGGAATAACTTTTTCTAGTAAATTTAATTACAAATCGATTAAAACCTTATTTGTTAAGATTGGACCAATATTGACTGAGATATGGCAGCTTTAGTGACAAAATGGCGGCCATTCAAAATTTTGTTTCTTGAATAACTCGAAAACCGTTGATAATACGAAAATTTTACAAGAATAACTTTTTTTAGTAAATTTAATTACAAATCGATTAAAACCTTATTTGTTAAGATTGGACCAATATTGACTGAGATATGGCAGCTTTAGTGTTATTCAGTGAAATTTAGTGAAATGGCAGCTGTGTGAGTAACCAAGGACTTCTGGACAATTTAAATATGATATTTAGATATGGTTTCTACCCAGGAACAATGCCCTAGAGTATTGGTAGGGAGTTCTGAAACACCCTGTAGATAGATAGAGAGATATTATTTCTTTTCCATCGTACTCTACGGACATCAGCAGCGGCAAGAAATAATATCTCTCCTTCTATCTATCTAATGCCAAGCATAAAAATTAATGAATCTGATTATATCATAGCATTTGTATTGACTAGAAATCCGTTTTATTCTTAAAAAAAAGTATTTGTGTAGCCTACTCGGCCCAGGAATTTCAGCTTGTCAACCATCAGGAACCTCCAAGGTTGATAAAGGAGTAGGACAAATGAATGTCTGTTGCATTTTTTCTAATGTACTTATGCAACACGTTTCTCACGTTGACACTATAATTGTTTCATTACATAGAGCAATTATTCGTTGTACGGATTGTCTAGCATTCAAATCTCTTAATTTCTAAAGCGACTGAAAATAAAAATTAATTTTCTTGTTGCAAAAGCGTGTGTCGTATGCATGCCACATGACTCAAAATAGCAACTTTTTCGAACAAAAAATTGTACCTACTCGTATATTAAATAGTGAATATTAATAAATTCAGTGAATAAACAATATTCTTACTAAATGGTTCCTATTTTTGCATGGTTATTCTTGTATATTTTCATTTCAAGTTTAAATTATTTGCTATTTTGACTAACGGTATAGCCGGAGTCTGCTGCTCAGACGCAGAAGCGAAAACCTACCGCTAGGATGGGGTTTGTAAATAACCAAAAAAAAAAATCCATGCTTGCGGCCATTTGCACAAAAGCCAATTGAATTTAATCGACGTAAAATGACGTCATCGAACTGAACTGAAGTAAAAGAAGTCCCAATTGACCTCCGTAAAATAACGTCATTTTACGGTTGTTAAATTCAATTGTATTTTCTTGCAATCAGCCTTTATCATTTGATAGATATTTTCAGTGGATAACTGATACTTGATACAGTACAGATCATACAGGCTGGACAGTGCACGGTTAGTCACACAAGACGAGATTAGTCACGTTTAGTCACAGTACTTCACGCAGTTGCTTGTGCCAACACACCGATTAGACATTGCATCAGTGTGTGCTGCTTCATAAGCAACTATGTGAATTACTGTGACTAAACGTGACTAATCTTGTCTTGTCTTGACTAACCGGTGTACGCCTAGCCTAATATTTAAAGGTGGTTCAACCATTTAGACATTTGAACGAACACTACTAACCGTTTCAAAGTTGTTGGAAACATTAATTAATTTTGGTCTATTAAAGCATATTTAATCGATAGAATAATTTATTATTTCCATTGTATCCGCTCATCAGCGTACCCCCTCCACTCCACCTGCCTGTAGTAATCATTATATGAGGGGGATCGATCCCCATTATATATTTGTCTATCACTTCTTTTCCATACTTGACAAAGCTTCGATGTTTGTTTGTTTGGAGCTATCGCATTTTCCACGCAAAAAAACTCGATGTTTTTTATCAGTTACCTCTTATCACCATTTCCATCGATTTCACTTTTGTCGACCTACATCTTTTCATATGCTTTTCCTCACCACTCCCCCCCCCCTCCCACAAACACCGTACCATCAGCACAGACAATTTACAAAATGGTTTCGTCGTGTCATTTTGTTGTGCTATGTTCAACACACCACTCAACTCATGACGTATCGATTGCTTCAATCGTTCAGGGAAGTGAATTTAGGCAAAGTAGGAATCTATGTTCGATTTTTACTGAATTGCCGCTACTGTTGGTGTATACAGAATGTTTCAGAACTCTCTACCAATACTCTAGGGCATTGTTCCTGGTCAAAAACCATATCCAAATATCATATTTAAATCGTCCAAAAGTCCTTAGTCACTCACACAGCTGCCATTTTGTTTTTTTCACTTATTATTTTTTATCTCAATAATGGTGAAACATATGGAATTGAAACTTTGCACCAACATTTATGACAACTAGACAAAGCTACAAAAAAATTACGACAAATTTTTCAAATCCATAAAACAAAATGGCGGCCATTTAAAATTTTGTTTCTTGAATAACTCGAAAACCGTTGATATTACGAAACTTTTAGAAGAATAACTTTTTTAGTAAATTTAATTACAAATCGATTAAAACCTTATTTGTTAAGATTGGACCAATATTGACTGAGATATGGCAGCTTTAGTGACAAAATGGCGGCCATTTAAAATTTTGTTTTTGAATAACTCGGAAACCGTTGATATTACGAAAATTTTACAAGAATAACTTTTTAGTAAATTTAATTACAAATCTATGAAAACCTTATTTGTTAAGATTGGACCAATATTGACTGAGATATGGCAGCTTTTAGTGACAAAATGGCGGCCGTTTAAAATTTTGTTTTTGAATAACTTGAAAACCGTTGATATTACAAAAATTTTAAAAGAATAACTATGTTTAGGAAATTTAATTACAAATCGATGAAGATCTTATTTCTTAAGATTGGACCAATATTGACTGAGATATGGCAGCTTTAGTGACAAATAAGGCGGCCATTTAAAATTTTGTTTCTTGAATAACTCGAAAACCGTTGATATTACGAAAATTTTACAAGAATAACTTTTTTAGTAAATTGACAAAATCGATTAAACCTTATTTGTTAAGATTGGACCAATATTGACTGAGATATGGCAGCTTTAGTGACTTCTTGACGTGAAGGACTATAGGCTGAAAGTAGGCATTTCCAATGAGAGCCGCCTTACAAATTTATTTGTTGCTGATGAAGTCGATACAGGTCTATGACTTGTGCTTGGGTGATGAGGGGAGGGAAGTTACAATGAATGCTAGACGGATAAGGAATTGAGAGCCCAATCTCACTAGACGTTTTATTTGCAAAAGTTCACGTTTAGTCAGCACACCGATGCTCACAAGGAACCTGTGACTAAACGTGACTAATCTCGTCTTGTCTTGTCTTGACTCAACTGTACGCCTATTAAGTAGAAACCCACCTGAATAAAACAAACATTTCAAATCTGAATCGAATCTATTTCCTGAGCATCAATAGCAGACTGAAGTTTAATCGCTCCAGACCAATAGGCTACTCTAGTACAGCAAAACAACGTTCTATTATTGTTATTATTCAAAACTAGTTAATTACAGTATAGGCCGACATTCACAATTTCCATAATTGTTTTTTTTTCGACCACGCTAGTGACGCTAGGGAATAGAATGTTCACCTTACTAATAAGGTGAGGCCATGACCTCGTCAACAAAAACATAGCCTATTAGGTATTCAGGACTGAATAGAGGCGGACACGAGATGGGGCTATTCGGCTCTTTCAAATTGGGTTATAGGGTTACATTGGGTTATGTTAGGTAGATTTGGTTATATATTTAGGTTTTATCCTGTAGTATATTATGTTAGTTAATTTGATAGTTGGCGATGTCTGGCTCACCTCAATGGTCGCAGGTGTACAAACCATATCTGATTTACTAGGATTTTATAACTAATTTTTTTTTTAATTTCTGCATTCAATATACAATGAAACCCTCAATTACTCAATTGCACAGTGATTATTGTAACTAACTACTCTTACTACTGTAGGCTACTACACTGTGACTCTGACGCATCTGAAATAAACCAACAAAAAAATGTTAGAAGTGTTCACATGAAGGGGATTAACCTGTTGGAAGGGTTCTAACCAGAATAAAATTTGCTACCACAAAGCTACTGCGGGGAGGCTTTATGATCACTCTGTATAATAATTAAAGGAATACATTGAATAATATAACATTGAAGCTTGATCGAATATAACTGCAATTTATACAGGGTGTTTCTAAAAAAGACCAATAAACTTTGAGAGCGGCTTTCTGACATAGAAATTAAGAAAAAAGTTCCAGTAAACATGGGTCTTCATGGATCATGAAGTTTTTCGTTCGATTTTAGAAACACTCTGTATAGTACACCATACCATTGACTGTAAATGTAAAAATTCAAAATTTCAAATTTCAAAATACTTTATTCACTCAATTAATATACACAATTTTTACAAAATACTAGAAAAATCAAGTGCATTCCTCATTAGGCTGAGCCTGCGTGGAGGAATGGTTCGTCTTCGTAACTAAATTAAACCTGCAAAAAGGAAAAGACACTAAATCTCAGAAATAAATTCACTTTGAAATAAACCACTGTTGGCATCACATTTAGACTAGAACATATATTTGCATTCTAATTACTTGTCTAGATGTTACTAAAAATATATAGTGATATGAATAACTGTTAGATAATAGAATTAAAATTCATTTATTGAAAAATTAATAATTACGAAAATGCTAGGTCTACTGGTAACTTATGTGTAAGTAATAATTTCTCAATTAATTTGAAAGTGGAAGAATTAATTTTTGTGAAAGTTTGATAATGAATGATAACATTGAAATTTTGAAGCAATAGAATGTGCGATTCGTGCAGTATAGACTGAGATAAAAGCAGGATATACTATACTGTTCATTGCGCCAATGACTTCAACTTATTGTGTTCTTCACCGTGAAATCAAGTTCTTGCCTTTAATGGACGTTCCTATTCCATTTTGGTTATTGTTGACTGAACTTGTGAATAATGCCTGTTGTCACTCACTATTATCTGCTCTTGAAACCTAGATTAATTGTTTCTCTATACGATAAATAGAGTTTAAAAACTTCTACTAGATTTTATCATGTCGATTTTTTATTGTAATGTTAGATTTCTCCAAACAAATTAAATAATGGAAGAAGTTTCTTCAACACAGTTATGTCTAGCTTTGTAATTTGACTACAGGATCTCATTATTAAGTAATCGTTGCTTGTATAAAAAGCTGGATTGAAAATTTCAGTATTAAATAATTATTTCATAATAAAATATTATTCTTTAGTCATTTTGTAACATTTTGCAGTAGCCTACAGAAAAATCAATTGCAACATTTTTGCTTGGTACCTGGGATAGAATTTTTCTTATCTGTATTACGTATAAAGGGGAACAGGAAAAGTAATAAGTAGGAAGAAAATAATATTAATTAATTGGCACATTAATATTTACAAAATACTTTTTCCCTCATTGAAAATAGCTTTATAAATTCTAAATGATTGGATCAGTAGCAGTTTGTCCCCTTGATTCAATTTCCCTCATCGCCTTTTTATATTTTACTAAAATTTACCCCTTAATGTTGAGATATTCTACATTTAAATATATTTTGTGAATCAACATTTATTCTGGAATTTGTATGACAGGAGTCGGGAAACCATAATTTGACACATTTTTAATTTAATTTTGTCCTTGATTAAATTTCCCCTCATTATATATATTTGAATATTTTTACTCCGTTATCTGCAATCAACTGTTTAAATCTACTAAATACACTCAGATTTATTTAATTTGACGCTTGGCATCAGATAGATAGATATTATTTCTTTACGTTGTTGATGACAGTAGATAACGATGGCAAAGAAATAATACTTCTCTATCTATCTATCCATCTATCTAATGCCAACCGTCAAATTAAATTAATCTGAGTGTAGTAGCAAAATTTATTGAATTATATTAATCTGCTATGATATACTACTTCTAATCTAAGTAATCATGTGTAACAAACATTCAAGACCGCTCTCGGATGGGTGACCGACACAAAAAATTGTGCAATTAGGCGAGATGGAACCTACCCGTAAGGATCTCCCTATCGATAAAAAGCCATACGATAAAAAAAATCTAAGTCAATACGGTAGTGAATAGTAATAGTGATATTAAATCAAATCGATTAATTTCTAAGCTCACTTACCGTCAAAGTATTCACTAATCGTTTAAGGAAAATGTTCAATTACAGTCCATCACACTAAGTAATATCTTATGACTGCAGGTCACTGATCTCCAATTAGTGGTGTTAAATTTGTTTACCTTCTAACATTGTACAGCGTAATGTTTGCGCTCTTCTTAACAGTATTTTAACCGAACTTCTGCTAATTTAAGCCTCTTTCACACTGTTCACACAAAACGTTCGTCTGCTTAAAACAGCTGTGAATTAGTTGTACTGTTTGTTGAATTTGTGTTATAGCAGGACTTGTCAGAAAACGGCTGATTTAACGTTAGTAAACGAGCGTACATCAATCAGGTGTTTTCTGACAATTTAAAAGGATCATGCTATACTTTTATACTGTTTGTCACCTTGCATCCATTTGCCATCTAAATGCACCAACGGTACATGCTAGAAGTTCTTCTTCTGCGGTTCAATATGTCTCAATTCTCAGTTCATGTCTTGATTTTGAGACTTATGTTACATGTGGGTGTCCTGAATCGAGCTAGCAATGGTGTTGTGAATAGAACTTGTCTACAGGTGATACCAATATTAATTAATTCATATATTGTGCTCCTTGTTTTCGGGTTTCATAAAATATTGAGCCCCTTCGTATAGAGAAAAGGCAGATTCACACTTGGCTTGAACAGTGCACAGTAATGATGCTAGATTTGTGTGTATGAAGTATTTCCTCCTTTTTCCTGTATGATAGGTCTATGAACAGATCTAACTTACATCTAACAGATCTAAATATCTATGAAACAGGCCCCTGATATTTTATTAGGCTAAATGTGTATGACTTTCTTCAGTATACTTACTTGGCATTATTGATTATTTAAAAGAAATAATTATAAGTGTGCGATTTGATCTATTATTTCAGCATTTCAGTTGCTTTCTTTAGAAGCGAAATAATCTTGGAAATGTGCCACTTACATGGCATACAAATGCCATTTAACCTGCAAAAAATGCCTTTAACTGCAAAAAAAATTATTTTTCTCAACACTATTGACAGAGACCTGTCTTTTAAATAGTTGTATATAACTGAAACTCATAAAATTAGGGTATTTTATGGTTATTTTAATATAGAAGATCTGATTACTGGTTGCTAGCTGTATATTCTTGTATTAGAAATGAGAATGAATGAGAAATTGAATGAGAGTACTACAGTAATATCCAATTATATAAATCTCCAAAAATTCATAGTACATAGAACAATTTGAAAAAAGAAAAGTATTAGCTGAATTATGATCTCTGAATAACTAGTTTTCTATGAGAACATTGTAAGACAAGTGTTCTTTGCACTATTTTCAACTTAAACTTATATTAATTCATTCACTGGATTAAATTTATTTTCCAAAATCATACATTTATTGAATAGATAACAATTGAATCATGTACAAATTGATATTTTCTATTTAAATTCAATAAAAATATTATATTTCAATAATATACAGATTCATGTTTGATGATGATTCATCTGTAAGCTCCTATAAGCTTAATCTTTAATTAACAACGTAACTTTTTATGATTGAGCTTATCGAAGATTAATTTTAATCCTTATTTTTGCAATTGGTCCTAATTTTGTCAATGGTAATGTAATTGAATCGATTATTTTATGTGATTAACATTACAACAAATCAATTCAATGGCAATATCGATTAATCATGTATTAATCTACATAATCATGTAAAGTTTGTGTTAATGTATCCGTAACAATTCATCTGTAACCTAATTGTTTTTATTTTCTGTTTTGCAGGTAATCTATCAGTGCTTGCGGACGCGGTTCAATGATGCTAAATAACTTTGGAGGAGCAAGCACAGTGTACAACAGTCATGGCCAAGAGAACAGCAAAGACACGTCCGCTCATCCTCAGTCGATGGACTCCACGTCGAAGCAGACGGCGTGGGGCTACGCGGGCCATGACGGCCTCTACAGCGGCGCCGCATGCTACCCCGGCCCCGCAAATCACCAGCCTATGTACACGGTCGACCAGTACAAGACAAACACCAAGTACACCCTACCACAGGACTACGCAAGGTACCCGCAGTACTCCAGTGGCACCCTGCATCATCCAATACCAGTCAAGTGCTCCGAAATGTGCTGTCAGCATGTCAGCGAAGCTCCCCATCGGTACCCCCTCAACCCCCCTCCACCATCCTTCCAATTCTCATCCCATCACGTGCAACCTCCCCGCTACACCGACTACCCTACGAAGCACTACGCCTACAACAAACGAGACAAGTCCAACTACCCTCAGATGCATGCCGACTACCCCAAGTACGCCGCGCACAATGTGAGACAGCAAAAAGAAATGAAAGAGCCGAAAGCTGTGATCGAGTCGCACTGCCCCATGTACCCAGTCGCCGCCCA
The DNA here is from genome assembly GCA_017141395.1 of Laodelphax striatellus. Classification (NCBI taxonomy): domain Eukaryota; kingdom Metazoa; phylum Arthropoda; class Insecta; order Hemiptera; family Delphacidae; genus Laodelphax; species Laodelphax striatellus. Next base: position 48,198,726 of record CM029530.1, read on the forward strand.
AAACACCAGCTACTGGACAACCAACGGCTGGATGCCCCCGCCCCCGCCCCCTCCCTACCACCAATCACGAGTACCGAAGCCAGTGGCCCCGCCCCCGCCCCCCTTCCACGACCAGGAGTCGCGCAAGGGTGTCATCATGAACGGAACCGCCAACATGAAGCAGCAGCCGGCCGCAGACTACCCTTCGTTCCGCACCGAGTGCTACGAACTGCCGTCGTCGTTCATGACCTGCAGCTTCTCCACCGCCAACAACCGCATCCCATCAATGAATAGCAACAATAGTTCCTCGATGCACCAGTCATCAGTTAGTAGTAATTATAATAGTAATAGCGCTAGTAATAGTAATGTGGCCAGTAGTCATTGTCAGATCGTTGACAAACAACATGCTCAGATCACCGCAAACCAATACTCGCAGGCCACTGTTGTACCAAACCGAGTTATTTCAAACGCCAATTGCAGGAGGATTGTTGCCGGCTCAACTAATCACCTGATGAACGACAATCCTGTCTATAGTGAGAGTATGAGGAGTATGGAGAGTATCCGGACATCAATCACCCCCGAAGACAGTTCATCAACTAGCAAAGCGGCGGCCAGTGAGTGCTCACAGCAAGAGGTCAGCTTGCAGAAGAAGCGGCCACAACTGGACGTCAGACAGTTCCTGGCCACGTGGGATGACGACGAGGAGGAGGGGGCGAGGGCCTCTCCCGCCACCGCGCCGCCGCCTCTCATTGTGCTCGACTGTCGCAATATTGCCGAGCATGAGATCAGGAGAGTTCGTGATAAACTCAGCTCATGGGAAAATCTACAGTCTCAAGCTAATTCTAGAAGAGACATGATTGATAAGACAATAATCAACAATATGATTGCTAAACCTGTGATTGCTAATGAAAAGATCAGTAGAGATGATCATCTGTCCAGTGAATCTATTATGATGTGTGCGACTAAGAAACCTGTACAAAATAGTTACGAGTCCAACTTGAGAAACAGTAAATCTAGTCACTTGATGGCTGACAACTCATATCCGGAGATTGAACACAATTTCAATCATCATCACCATCTTCTTCATCACATGCATCCTTCAAGACAGCAGTACTCCAGCTCGTGGGACCATTCAGATGTCAGCAAATCACCAGCAGGCGGCAGCACTGTACTGGAAACTCATCAGTCGACACCAATACAGCCGGTGTTTCCGCACACCATACAACACTACGAGAAGAAATCGAACGTGAGTGTTGTTGAGCCAGTTCCTATGATCTCTAGAAATCCGACCAACTACATATTAGATCCACCTGAACTGAAAGAGCAGTCGCCTCTCGAGCATCTGGTCAACTTCTATGGCGACCATCGTCGGCTAGAGAACAACAATGCCTTTGATATCATGCAGGACCGAAACCGAATCTATGCTCCCAAACCAACAATGCCCAACTCAAATCCAATCCAAACCGAACATGTGCAAAGTTTCGATTCTCCGCCTGGTGAAATGTTCTGTGAGCCGACCAGTATTCTGAAATTAGTTGACAGCGGCCGAGCGAATATTATTAGCAACAGTATAAAGCCGAACAGTATTGAGTTTGATGGAAATGTGTTGGAAACTTCAAAAACGAATGTATCTTCCAACCAAGGTGGTTCATACTGTCAGAGTATTATTCAAAATCCACAAGCAGTATTCAGTAATAGATTAGAATCGTCTAAAATTTACACAGATTTAGACACGAATAAAACAGTTTTGAACTTAACTCAAAGAAGTGAACAGAATCATTGTATGCCAGTCATTTCCAATAGTGGACCAACTCGTTCTCCTTGCAATAGCAATACCTCACCATTATCTAATCAATCATTGTCTCCTATGCAAAAAACTGCAGTAACAGATTGCAACGTTAATAACAAAATATTGACAACAATTACATCCATTGCAAAACAGCCAAGAGAAAGTATAGCTGAAGTACCTCCACTTTGTCATGATCCTCAAACTAAGAAGAAAACTGATATTCATTGTTCATTGGTAGACAATAAAGTGTTGCAAGTGAATCAGGAGAAAATATGTGAGAAGAATGATATAAGCATCACGTTGCACTCAATAGGGGAATGCAATTTGAATTCAAATTCTCAGCTAACACCTGCAATAGTATCAGAAGTGTGTGTTCCTCCCTACGATAATCAGTTACGACAGTTGTTGACTGGTGAAGAGATTGTAAGAGATGGAGACAAATCACTAACAAATAAGGATAAATGTATTATAGAGAACTCTGCACTAAAACATGTCGAAGATGAATTGTGCAATAAGAATGAAACCCTGCAAACAACTTATGAAGAAAATTATCTAGAAAACACAAATCCACCAGTGAAAGTGATTGAATCGAACATTGATCAATTTCCAATTAAACCAATCACACCTGAAAAATCACCAATGCAATTTTCCAACACAGCCTGTCCTGAACTATCTTCTAACAATAATGAAGGACTTGAAACTAGTGAAGCCGACAAGAAATCTCTCCTCCTGCATATGCCTTCATTGGAAGATGATGATAGTTCACTTGCAGTGATCTCTAACAGCGATGTAGACTGTACCGAAATTCAATTAAATTCCACTGATTGCTTGAAGGAAAATTATAATTCAACTTCTGAACATTCGAATGAAAAAGTAATAAATGAAACTTCAAACAATACATTTTCGAGTGAGTCGATTGTAGATGAGCAAGCTGGATGTGAGTTTTCAGAAAAAGCAGATAAAATTGAAAAACATTACAGTAGTTTGACCAATTGGGTTTGTGATGCAGATAATAGTGAGATTAACAAATTTTCTAATGACAGCAATTGTCATGAGACTGTGAATTGTCACACTAATAATTCAACAGGAGAGTTGGATAGAATCTCAACTGATGAAACTTCTATTTGCAATATAACTGATTTATCCAATAGAACTAATGAGAACACTTCAATAAGCAATATTTCATTCTCAAATAACGAGTCTTCATCTCTTGTTTCAACTGTAACTACAAGCTCTTCAAATGAAAATAATGTCGCAAAGCAATCGAGTATAAGCGAGGCGGATAAATTTGTTTCAACTAATGATCTCAATTTAGATAAAAATGTATCTCTTCATGAATCATCGCCCGACTTGTTAGAGCCTACTCAACGATCTCCAGCCTGTGAAAAAGTGAATCAACATTCTTCACAAAGTCCCGTAAATATAGATTGTCCTGATAATGATGTTCCTGATAAATCACCAGAGAAAATTATTACAAACGATGACATGCTTGATCTCAAATCAAATTGTTCAATAGCATTGCTTAGTGGTGAAGAAAATAATGTTATTACAGATGACAATAATGAAATATCAAAATGTGAAATACAAGATGAATCAATGAAATCTTTGCATGATAAAAACGAGTTTGAAAAACATTCTTTAATCTCATTAGAAACAGACCGTTCAGATGTGATAGATTTAAGGGAATGTGCAACAATTTATGCAGATGAAACATGTAAGTCAGATTCGTATATTTCGTCAATTAGAAAAACAGTTATAAATAACGATAGCCAAAAAATCTTGGAAAATTGTGAAAAATCGACAATTGAAGAGAGTTGCCACACTTATGAAGATGGAAACAATCCTGGTCTATCTCACATCGAAAAATTTGTTGAAGCTACGAAAAATTCCATCACTGATGACAAAATTCTGGATAGCACTGTTATTCAGTGTGGGAAAACAGATGCTGAAAAAATATTCAGAAGTGAAGAGAATCATGGTGAAGTGCTTGATGACAGAAATGAAATTTGTAATAATTTGTGTGATCAAGCCAATGATGAAAACTATTCGAAGAAACAGGAATCAGTTACAGAAACTTGTGATGATAATTCAAGTTTGATTTGCAATGCTGAAAACAATCTAGATGATCTGTGTATTGTTGGTGAAAATAGTAGAAAACAATTTGTTGAAGAAGTAGAATCTGTAAAGTCCAACTCTATTAGCTTGAAATCGTCTAATGAAAAACAAATCGATTCTTCTAGAAATGTTATTGACTGTGGTGGAAATTTTGAAAGGTTGGAAGAAAGTACTAAATTGAATAATTCATCATTAGTCGATCTCAGCTCACTTGATAACGCATCAGCAGGTGCAATCAAAGAGAATAATGTCGATCTTGAAATAATTGTACCTTCAACTTCCAGTAAAGTGTGTGATTTTGAAATAGATGTTACCAGCCAGGATGAAGAGTGTAGTATTCCATTAGTGGAGTCAAGTAAAGTTGAACTAACTGAGAAACCACTTCTCGAGAACCATTTAGCAAGTGAATCAATGCCTGATAACGAAAAGAAGCTTGAAGAAGAGGTGGTGATTGAGTGTGAAAATAGGTCTCTTCAGTCACAATTAACAGGTAAAGGAAAAGCGACTTCTATAGGATTGCAACATTTGTCTCCAGATGAAATCAGAGCTGAAAATCAAGATACGATCTTGGAAATAGAAGAAATTCGAGATGAAGATCAACCCAGTAAACAGCCAACTTCCCCTGAATTGGAGCATGAAGAAAACACTATTACATCCAATCCAGACAACAGTGATAAAACGTGTGTGTCAATGAAAAATTCAGTGGAGTTTGATAGTAGAGTTCAGCAGCATTATAAAACTAAAATTGATCTTCTAGCTTCTGCAGCAATGATGGCGGCTGAAAATGAAGAAATATCCGAAATTACCAATCGTTATAAAGATCATGACAGTTCACCAGAGAAAAATCATAGTTGCTTTGAACCTTCAAATGTGAATACAAACTTCAGTGATGCTACAAAACAGCGTGCAAATCAAGTTGATGAAAATTTAGAAAATCAAGTTGATGGAAACAATGACGACGGGCTTAGCCGACCTAGTCAAGCCGAGCTTGTTGAATGTTATGATAAGGATAGCAATTTCAATTTTTATAAAAGTCAAAGTGAAGTTTTTTCGCCTGAAACTACAATTGAAGTACAAACTTCTAAAGTGAAACCCTATCTCAAAGGTCTTGAAGCACTAAGTGCTGCTGTAGAACAATCGATAAATGATCAGGATGTACAAAATAATGTTGTAACTAATAATAATGAGAATAGAATTATTTCAAAGTTGAAAATCCAAAGAAAATTCAAGAAATCAAATTGGAATTATATGTCAGCAATAAGAAATAAGTATAACGTGAAACGTTTCAGTAGTACGTACAGGAATATGCGATATATTTCTAGATTCAAAAATAATTTGAAAGCAAACAGAAGGTATGAGATGAGAAAATCGCTCAAGAAAGAGGGTAAGGATTACACTGACAATATTTCGAAAACAGACTCAATGAACAAAGAGAATTATCCTTCGAATTCTCTGGAATCTGAAAGCTATGCCAGTTATGAAACAGATATAGAAATCCCACTTCAAGAAGATCCAGTAATTTCAGGTGTTCTGTCTACAGAAAATGAACAATCCACAAGTAATGTTCAGGGAGACATCATTTTGAACGAACCATCACCAAAAAACTATTCTTGTCCCTTGGAAATAGTATGTCCGGATCAAGAGATACAGCTGAACTGCAAATCTTCCGAAGATCAGTCAAGCTTGAGCTCTAGTTCTTCCAGTAGCTCCAGTAGTTCGTCCTCGTCCTCTTCTAGTTCCAGTAGTGCATCTTCAAGTAATTGTTCCAGTGCTGAAGAAGAAATTTCTAGTCCCAAAGAACTGCAAGAAAACGACAGAAGTGATAGATCTCAACTAGTGACACCAAATTCGGAGGTCTTCGGTCATGAAAAATGTGTTGCGCAATCAGATAACAGTATTACTCCTGAACTTATAATCACAGATCGCCAAAACAGAAACGTTAAATCCAACCATACGTTTTATAGGAAGTTATTTTCTACTAAAACTCTTATTCGTCTCTCCAACATATCTAAGAGAATGCTCACTTTCAAAGAAAATAGAGAAAAGTGGCTAAAATCCAAAATACAAAATATTAAACATCGAAATAAAATCAACAAACCTTCCATCAACTCTTCATATCATCACATAAATAATAGAATCCCCTCAAAAGAAATGAGGGATTACTCAGATGATGAAAACGACAGTAATAACAATTTCAGTCCTTCAAGTGACAGAGAAACTGCTATAGTCGATAGTGATACAATTTATAGTTTGAATGATCGTGTCGAGTACTCTGAAGATCCTTTTGTTTCTGATATTCATTATCCCAGCAAACGAAGTCCAGAACTGCAACATTCTCCTATAAACGAGTTGGTTGTTGAAAGTGAAAACTATGTGGAAAACTATTGGTCTCCTCAAGAAATGGAGTGTGTGGGAGAGTATGAAGAATTTGAAGAGAATAATTGTTCGTGCACTGATGATTGTGGGCAGGCAGCCACTAATTTCAGTGAAACACCAGCTAGAAACTTTGAAGAAAGTTATTCAGATTCAAATAGTGATTCGGTTTTATCAGAAATATTACCGCCACCAGTGAATGTTACAAGCTTGTATCATAATAGAATGTCTTTTACTGCCCTCAACAATGCGGAAAAAATTGCTTGTGTTGTGGAGGAAGTTTGCAATTTGGAAGCACGAACAGAAAATGGAGTGTTGCATCGAGACCGTAGTTATTTTGAGAACAATGAACATCAGGACGTGCTGGTTTGTGAATCAGAAAATAATTCTCTCAAGTTCAACACTGCTATTGACGAGCTCTCGGTTACTGAGGTTGAATTGTCTTACAGTGGCGAGCCAGCCAAGAATTCTGAATCAAGCGGTTTGTCGAAAAGTTTAGAATCCATCAATAAAGAAATCAACTCCCCTGCAAGCTCGCACAGTGAAGGATACAGTAGTGATGATTCGCGATCTTCTGCCTATTCAAGCTCATCTAGTGTCAGTGCTCTACATAAAGAAGAGTCAAGTTGTGATGAAGGAACTAAAGATAATTCCCCAAAAGTTGGAAAAATAGATGTGATACGTATATCTCCCATCAATGGAAAATTACAAGCCCAATCGTACTCGCCAGATTTGAGACTTCAATTGAAGTGCAGTCTTCCTTGGGATAAAGTATTCAATACGTTGAAAACTAGAAAAAGAAAATCCAAAAAAAGAAACTCAAAACCAAAGAAAAAAGGCATTGAACTGGGACCAGCAAATGTAGAATTTAGAATCGATAACAATTTCAAAGAAAAGACTGCAGCATGGAAAGTAGTACAAAATCCACTCTCGTCTCCAGTGATTCGAGTCGAGAGGCTGATTTTGCAAAGGGATCCCGATTTAACCAGCTTTTCAGAAGGTAGTACAAGTCCGAAAAGTGACAGATCGGTAGAATTGGTGACGGCTAGGAAGAGGCCCAGAAAATCGTCCAATCCACGAGAGTCGTCGTTTTCATCGTCGTCTGAAGAAAATGTCATTCCCAAAGTGCTTATAAAGAAAATAAATAAGTCTGAGTTGTATAAAAGTTTTCTGAAGTTGCCCGACGCAAATCTACCCATTGTTAGTTTACATCGTACGAATTTATTAGATGAACTCGCGCTGCGCGAGATTAAGACTGTTGATTTGACAACTAACAGTATTGATCGATTTTTTGACTGTAAATTTTACTCGTGGAAACAGGCGCGCAGAAAAGCCCAAGTGTCTTCAGTAGAAACGGAAGTGGTTGGTTGTGACGATAGCCAACTAGTAGAAAATTCAGACGTAGTAGAAAATACAGACTTAGTAGGAAATTCAGACGTAGTAAAAAATACAGACGTAGTAGAATATACAGACGTAGTAGAAAATACAGACTTGGTAGGAAATTCAGACTTAGTAGGAAATTCAGACGTGGTAGAAAATACAGACTTAGTAGGAAATACAGACTGTGTAGACAAAGAAAAATATTCCACTAGTTCATCTCTGTCGCTTTGTGATGCCGACAATGATGACGACGACAGTAACTCAATTAGTTCAAGTGCGTCAAGTGTCGTCTCTCACCGATCAGAAAATGTTTTCAGGACTAGCTCCGATGTGGAACAAGCGAACTGTGTTGATAGTGAAGTAATTCCCAGTACAAATAGCAATCTGTTTAGTTCGAATAATAGTGTGCATTCAGACAGTGATGAGGCGAGCAGACATTCAAATTCCGACTGTGAAAGCCTTCGAGGCACCGAGCGAGGACAGAAGAGGCCTCTGGACGATGGAGAGGAAAGCGACTCGGTTGCCAAGAGGTCGCCGAAATCGATTTCCGATCACCTGTTCCATTGCCAGAGATGTCTGCTCATATTCAACAACAAGGTTGGTTATTTATTTTTAATAGTAAAACACACGTATCCAACTAATTTATTCATTCTCACAATTATAGCAGGATTCATTTAACTTGTCAGAAAACAGCTGATTTAACGTTAGTAAACGAGCGTACATCAATCGGCTGTTTCTGACAATTTAAAAGAATCCTGCTATACATTTAATTTTGACACCTTCAATTTTGTGCTTGATAGAGTATTGAATGAATTATGGCTGGATTCCAATAGACCAATAGTCCAGTTCCAGTAGACCAGTAGTCCAATGCACACTGACTGGTGTGCATTGGACTATTTGTTTGTGTAGAGTTGACAATCGTATGATCCACCTGCCTCCAGTAACCTGAACGTCTACTGGAATCGTGAAATCCAGCCATTAGCGGCAAATTTGAATAAATTTGCGTTGTGGGCTTACTCTAGTTCTATAATTAATAAATTAATCACACTGAATTGAAAAAAAAACTTCTAAGTAGAAAACAACTTAACTTACATCAGTAGAAAAAAGAATGGATATACAACACAATAAATGTTTTTGTGTCCAATCGTAAAGTAAATTTATGACTTCTTCTCTTCAAAGAGTTATTCTATTCTAAAGAAGTCATTTTATTTTACTATAATAATTTCATAATTTAGAACATCTTGTATCCAAATCATATTAGAAAGAAGTACTGCTTTGAAGCTTAATTATTAATCTTAGTAGCCTAATTATCTCTTTAAATTCTGATCAATTAGAAATAAATATAATAAAAACACTAGACATTGTTTTATTGAAAGTCAACATAATTATTGAGAAGATGAAACTATTGAACTTTCCAGTCTCAAATTGCCGATGCTCAATTAATAAAATTTATACTCCTTAAATCAATCAAACTGTCATTTTGCAAATAATTTCTTTCTTTACAAGTTTCAGTTCATTAATTTACCAGAGAGCACAAAAAGTGAAAGAGCTACTCAATTTATTTAGCCGAAAAACAACAATAAAAAATTAGTAAATATCACCATGTACAAAACAATTCATAGTACGATTAAAAAAATTGGAGCTGTTTGTAAATATAATATTGGCACCACCGGTAAAAGTAAGACTTGAACGCTAGTAGTGAGCTCTATTGAATCGAAATTCTAATTAGAACCAATTATAACTAATAGTTAAAAAAAAATTGAATAATAAACTCAGATAATAACTAGATAAACAGACTAAAATTGATGCGACAATTTATTAAAATTCAAAAAACAACTAGAATTAAACAAAAATGAAGAATTAAAAAACTAGATTTTACAAAATAACAAGAAGAAATACTAAATGAGACTATTGCAACAATAAATTTGATTAATACAGTATTGTAAGAGAGAACTACCAAGTTTCATTTTAAGCATTTTTTACTCATGCAAATATTATGACCCAACTGGTATCAAATATTGCTATTTTTTATTACCTTGTTACTTTCCTGTTAAATCCTATTATCTGTTTATTCTGTGAGATTCTATCTTGACAGTATTTCCTTGATTACTTTTCATACCGATCTCATAGTAGGCTACTATTGAATGTTATCATTTCAAATTTATATTTTTCATGCAAAATATGATAGTAGTGATATGAATTATTGCAAGCTATGATAGGCATCAGAAGCGGAAGCGGTTGTGAAACCACTGATTTCCTTCCTTGTCTGTCACTTCCTATAATTTTTGTTCTAGTCATTTTGTTGAAAGAGGAAAATTAAACCATTGAGCTCCATACAAGAATATACTTGATATTTAATTTCTATCAATATAGCTTCTCATATAAACCCATACCAATGTCTCAAACCCAATTTCAATTTTTGTAATTGAATATTAAATTAATTTTGTAGTAATTGAATAAAGTATTTTTCATCAGACTGAGTTAAGACTAAGGGCCGGTTCATGAGCTCGGGATTTAGCAAAGTCCTAGACTAAAACGGGTGGCTAACGTAGCATCGACAAACGTTTGTCTCGACAGGTTAGAGGGTTAGCAGCATAGAGAGCCCTTAGTTTATAGTGTCGAGGCTAACATTTGTCGATGCTACGGTGGCCACCCGTTTTAGTCTAGGACTTGGCTAAATACTGAGCTCATGAACCGGCCCTATAACTTTCAACCTTCTGGTATTAAACTTGAACAGTAGGTATTCAATGGCTCCAAAGAGCATGATAATTAATCCTTTAAAAATATTTTCTTTGCGATTTCTACTAGTAATAAACATCACTCTTCAATTCAAACAAAATGTTGTTGTTCTACTATTATCAATTTAATTAGGTTGCTTACATTGAATCATTTCAAACACAATGCAAAACTGATTTCGTCAATAATTATAAAGTTAGTTCACTTCGATTGTCTCACTATTATTTATACATTGTTCAACAAACAACATCCTCAGTTCTGCAGCCAGCTTTACTACCAGCCTCATAATTATATAGAAATGCAGTAAATGCAATAAAATGATCACATTTAACCAATATTCAAGCTCTACTGACTGTGAGATATATTGATTTTCTTATTCGGTTTAAATTATCTTATTTAGAAGAATTTTGTAGAGAAACGGTTGTCCCAGTGGTACTAGCAGGCGAGTCTATTCGGTGAGATTAGATAAGAGGCGGCGCCTGCCACTCCTGTTGTAACGGTGACCGGCTCCTGTAATTACAAACATTTATGATCTTCAAGATCTCTTCCTTTCCATTACACACGCACAAGCCTAGAGCTTATATGGGCATCATCCCTAGCAATTTATGCTTATTTATCAAAACATAATGGAATATACTATTATAAACTATCATGAATACATTGGCCTGTAATATATTATAATAGATATAACATAAGATACATAAAGTAAAAACTATTTTCCATCCTAATTTAGATTGATATTCTTAAATGATTGTTATTTCCATATTCATAATCCCTTACATTTCACAATAAATAAATAATAAATTTATTTCCTTTTTCAAAACTAAAACCTGAGAATACATTAATGAAATATTGACTACAAAAATGTAAAAAAAAACATATAACATCAAGAAAAGTAAATTCATGGAAATTAACCCACTCAACTATGGATGTCATCCATGTACTAGAGTGGGTGTGAGTAGTATTTGGGTGGCGGTGCAAATATACTTGGTAAGTGAGCTCACATACTATCATTTGAAATGATTTGTTCTATACGTTGTCTAGAAGTTTTAGCTCCTGTATATTCAATATTTTGCGGATTTTGCGCTCAAGGTTTTCTTTGCAGGCTGTGCCAAAAATGTATTATATAATTTCTAAATTTCTTATATTTGTATTATTTGTATTATGGTGGAATGAAATATTCTATTCTATTTAGTGAATGCTACAATTAAACTTGATTATAGGCTAATGCTTGCGGCTACTTGATTATAGGAGGTTCAAGCTAGTATTAGTGGAGTTTCTCATAAAGAACCCATTCTACTCCATCAAAGAGTTTATGGGAAAAAAAATTAATTGTAGGGGATTTTGAAGTTTAGCATAAATATCGCTGTATTATATAATATTGTTGTTGTATTGTCTATATTCTTGTTTTTTATTTATTGTAATACCGGGTGATCGTAAAGTCGCGCAACCCAATGTTTGAAGCCGTGTAGGAATCACAGGTAAATTTGTAAAGTATGATTTGCATATGGGAATTTTTCGTCCAGTAGTACAGAATGTGGCTGTACTGCCAGATCACGCAATCGGGCGACAATTAGCCACAAATCTGTTTGTTTGCTCAGTTCAAGTCGCAATGTCTTTTACGCAAGAACAACGTGTTTCTATCGTTTTGAGTTACTGTGAATCGAAATCCTACACAAAGTGCCAAGAACATTTCTCCAATGCCTTTCCAGATGCTAAAGTACCAAACAAATCGACCATATAAAAAAAATCAATAACACATTACAGCTTTCTAATGCCCGGTTTTTCAGTCGTTCAATAAACTTATTGAATCAATAATTTTTTTTGCATTTGAAAACACATGGTTATTGATTCAATAGTGCTATTGGATCCATAAACTGTCTATTGAGCGACTGAAAAACCAGGCATAAGACTGTTATCATTTTGGGTTGCGCGACTTTACGATCACTCTGTATAATGACTGGCCTATATGTAATTTGTGATGTCTTTTGTGGTCAATAAAAATACTCTATTCTATTCTATTCTATTCTAAACTTGCAGGAAGAAGTGATGGCGCACCAGGCGTCTTTGCACCCCACGCACCGCGAGCTGCACCACTGCATGCTGTGCTGGCGCAGCTTCGCCAGCCAGACGGCGCACGCGGCCCACGTGACCGGTCGCAGCCACCGGCGCCTGGAGCTGGTGCAGCGCTGCACCATTCACGCCATGCAGCGCCACTTCACCGGCGGCGACTGTCCGCGCCTGCAGCCGCTCACGCGCCGCGAACTGCGCTCGCTGCACTGGCGGCCCAGCCAGCCCGGCTGCATTCACTTCTACCACCATCCGTCGCCGCTGCAGATCGCACTGCAGGTACGCTGTTTAGTCGACGTAAGGAAAGTGTAGCCGGATTAATTAAATAAATAAATAAATAAAAACTTTATTGTAGTAGCACATGAGAACATCATATTATGCATTACAACGTCAAGACAGGATTTAACAGAAACAAAATAAAGAATAAGATACAACACACAATTCATAGCAAACAGTAATTATAAATATGTTTACATACTTTTTCTCTCCCCTACAATTTATTAAAGCTCAATTACCACCAATTAGATTAATTTAACTATAGCAGGATCCTTTTAACTTGTCAGAAACCATATGATCTCTTCTTTCCTATAAATATATAATGAATTAGTAACTCTGGTCTGCGCACAGGCACTAGCCCATGCAGACCATTTTCATACTCATTTACTGTACTCATCTATCCTCTTCGCTATCTGTCGTTGTCTGTGTACATTGTAATTATTATGTTCCATTGATGAGGCATGTACGGATGATGGTTGATGAAATTGTTGTACTTTAATTCATTCTATGTCTAGAGTACAGTACGTTTATTTTGTATCATGTCAATTTTTGAAATAAAGAAGTTTCTGTCTGTCTGTCTGATCGAAGAGCATATGATCTCAATACTTAACCTACACATGCTGAATCTCGCAGATTATTGAAAAGGTCTTTAAAAAAGCATTCTTTGAAAGGTCTTCTTTAAAAAGGTCTTTTAAAGACTTTAAAGGTCTTTTAAAGACTTTAAAGGTCTTTTAAAGACTTTAAAGGTCTTTAAGACTTTTAAGCCTTTTGATTATTGTGTCGAAATCAATGTTTAATTATTACCAGAACAGCTGATTTATGAGCCCTTAGTACATAGTGTCGAGGCTAACGTTTGTCGATGCTACTGTGGCCACCCGTTTCAGTCTAGGACTTCGCCTTGTATTTTGAAAGATAATAAATAAATAGCTAAATCCTGAGCTCATGAACCGGCCCTAAGACTTCTAAGCCTTTGGATTATTGTGTCAAAGCTGCATAAAATCACTTGTTTACTGTTCGCCAAATCAGCTGTTCTCTGACTCGTTAAATTAATCCCGCTATAATTAGGGAAGCGGTTGTCTCAGTGGTAGAGGTGAGTCTAATCGGTGAGATTAGATAAGAACTAGCGCCTACCACTCCCAATGTAACGGTGACCGGCTCCTCTAAATACAAAAATTTATGAGATTCAAAATCGCTTCCCGGTGGCTCCTTTTTACTGTCTTTAAAATTCATACAAAATAATCTAAAATTGCTTAAAAATAACATGCAAAGCAGACGGAGACTCTTGCATTGTTGTAGCAGACTTTAGCCGCAAGCCCAGAATGCACTGCAAGTAACCTCCAGCGGTCACCTATCACTAAAGCTGCCATATCTCAGTCAATATTGGTCCAATCTTAACAAATAAGGTTCCAATCGATTTGTAATTAAATTTACTAAAAAAAGTTATTCTTGTAAAATTTTCGTAATATCAACGGTTTCCGAGTTATTCAAGAAACAAAATTTCAAATGGCCGCCATTTTGTTTTATGGATTTGAAAAATTGTCATAAGTTTTTGGTAGCTTTGTCTAGTTGTCATAAATGTTAGTGCAAAGTTTCAATTCCATATGTTCCACCATTATTGAGATAAAAAATAATAAGTGAAAAAAAAAACAAAATGGCAGCTGTGTGAGTGACTAAGGACTTTTGGAGAATTTGAATATGATATTTAGATATGGTTTTTGACCAGGAACAATGCCCTAGAGTATTGGTAGGGAGTTCTGAAACACCCTGTATGTGCATTTTGTCCATTTGTTTTGTTACTTTATGGCAAATAAATTTGATTTGCAATTATTTATTAAATGATAATATTGTTCTTTACGATATTTACCAATTGTGATTATTTTTTAATATTTACTAATTCTAATTGTTTTTTTTAGGACAATCCATGGACATCGAGTGGCAGGCTGAGTGACGAGGAAGCGCAATCAGTTGCGTCACAATCTCCTCCTTCATCACCAATGGGAGCCGATCCCCCCACCCCGCTCAGCCTCACTCCGCGTCCTGGTTCTCCTTCATCCTCTCTGTCGTCCCCTTCTTCTTCTTCTTCTTCTTCTTCATCTTCCCCCCTGCCTTCACCTCATTCTTCACCCGTCTCTCCTTGTTCTGAGCCAAGGCCCGCACTGGACAACTCTGCTGTTGACATCGTCACTAGTTAGTTACGGTTTTTAATATTATTGCTAACTCCCTCCTGTTCAGTTTGTGAGGAATAGCTTGACCTTGACCTTGAACTTGATATAAGATCTTGAGACTATATAATCACAGTGTGGTTATAGGTAGGTTT
The DNA here is from genome assembly GCA_017141395.1 of Laodelphax striatellus. NCBI lineage: Eukaryota > Metazoa > Arthropoda > Insecta > Hemiptera > Delphacidae > Laodelphax > Laodelphax striatellus. Next base: position 48,213,761 of record CM029530.1, read on the forward strand.
CGTAGTTAAGTGGTAGAGAGGACATCGTTGTCCAAACTTCGCCACTTCAGTAAAATAAAGAAGTCATTCTATTCAATTCAGAAGAAGTTATTAGGTGTCTCGCTTTTGATTGGTTAGCACAGTCAAATCTTCTACATATATATAATTATACAGTATAAAAGCGAAATGGCACTCACTGACTGATTCATCAGCAGAACTAAAAATCTACTGAACCAAATGCGTTTAAATTTGGCATGCATGTTCAGTTGGACCTTTCAACGCGCACTAAGAACGGATTTTGAAAACATCCCAAAGATACGCCCAATATTCGCGTTTTTTGTGCGTTTTCTCAGCTTTTTGCAAACTAATTGGCAGAAAATGTTGAAATTTGGTACTTAGGTTCGTTTAAGGTCTAAAAATAAGCTGTTGAAATTTTTCCTATGGGACTATCTCGAAGAAAGGATTTATAAATATAGGCCGTATAAACTGAAAATTGAAAGATTACTAAAATTAATGTAGGCGTAATTGACAAAGTGACGACAAGCGTGGTAAAACGAATACGCGCTTGTATTATTAAACAAAAGAAGTCATTTTGAGCATAAGACATAAGATGTTGGAAACAAGTATGTATATCAGTATGTGCGTTTCTATGTTTATAATTCTTATAGCATCAACAAATAAGTAATATCAAATAAAATACATAGATTCAAGAATTATTGATATGCGTGACTTAATGAACGCACTGTATTTTTCAAATAGACTGCAGCTGTCATCTGGATTAGCAAAACCTAGTTCATTCAAGCAAATTGAATCATTACTACTAAATGAATGTGAGGTTCTTCTGCAAAAGACCCATAATTTGAAATAATTATTTTATAATTGAGATTTTGTAGTATTCAGAAACATCTAGACAGTATAACAATACTCAGTAACAAAACCTCAAACTGTATTAGACACCACGAACTGACGGTCAGATGGTCGATTCGACCAAATGACATGTCGGCAAACTGGGTAGCCACCCAACAGCCATAGCTCAAGCTATTCCTCACTAACTACATTATAGTTAAATACTGCTTCAATTGTATTGTACATTAACAACAGTTGTTGTTACTTCATTAAGTAGTCAATATTGTTATGGTTTCTTTAAATTATTGCCAACCTTTTTTGGGTATGTTATTTCAATACTGCAGTATTGTGCAATTGACTAATAATTAGTCTTTTATTATTCATTATTATAATATGTTAGCTATTCCAGCAATTTTCCCTGATTGATCAACATCATAATATTTATAATAATTGCTCAATTCTAATATATCGCTGCAATAGAGTTTGTTTGATTCTCCTTCTTTTGAAGAATAATAATAATTGATTATCGTTCATTTAAATGAATTTGTTACAGCACCGTGACAAGCATAGCGAGGTGTTTAGTGATGTCTTTCGGAAGGCATTATAGTGCATTGATGGCATTAAGGCTACACTAAACGTAGGTTCATAAAAATTCCATTGATTTTGAGGATTTTCCAACTTAATTGAAACCGTTCAAACATTATAAGAATGTTATTGTTTTGTCGGAATAGCATATTGTCTATTCTATTACACTAGAATTTCTCTGAATATCATAGAATTCTCTCAGAATTTCTCTATTCCTAACAATAAAACCATACTAGTCGTTCATCCAAAGTGATTGGCACCAACTTATTAGTCAATAGTTCGATTCCCAGCTGAATCAGACATTTTTGTATGGCCTTGAAACTCTTGCCCGTACCTAAGACTTGCAACGTCCTTAATAAAAATAACAGTTGTCTTTTTTAATTCTAAACTTTCTTATACATTGATTTGATTGTCGTCATCATTATAAAAGAGTAATGAAATTTCAATGTTGGCTGCTTTCTTCATCCTTCAAGGTGATAACTTTGAATTTCTTTGAAATGGCATGTTTTGAATTACTTTTCACTTATAAATTTTTACTTTTCTTGTCATTTTTGCATTTTGTTGAATATTCATTAATATTTTTTATTGTGCTGTCATGAATCAACCTTTTATTATCCATGTAATAAAAATACATTTCTTGCAATCAAACTTGGCGATCCTATTTGGTTCAGTATAGTGGGAAAATAATATATTAATTGATTTTTTCATTGGAAAAATATTACCTATTTTAGTATCGGTACATGTGCTAAAATTCATTCAACGAGTGTTTGGAGCATAGCTTTTTGAGTTTAAGAGCCGTATTCATGAGTACTACTTGAGAGTAACTTCAGTTACTTTTAGAACAACAGAATTACTTTCGAAAAGCATTCCACATAATCAACAATATTGCAGTATTATTGTAGTATTACGACAAAATAGTATTTCATAAAATACTAACCAGCTATGGAATGAAATGCCAATGACATCTTCAAATAATGCAGTAACAAACCCCTGAAGCTCATTAAATTTTGAGAGTTCCTAAGTATTTCAATTATAAATTATACCAATGGTAGAGTTCTAGGGGAGATAGGAAAGGAATTTTTTCATTAAAGTGTTTCCCTTTGGAGTGGAAAAATGCAATTCCAATCTGTATTAAACTGTGTAGCTTATAGTTATTGGGGACCAACAAATAAATAATTTGAACGTATTCATTCTGTTCTTGTCCACAAAGTATTGGAAAATTTTGGCTAAAAATTACCCTACTGTATTAGAATATATTTTATTTATAATGTCTTGTAATTCTGTTTTAGAAATTGATTTCTTCATAGTGCAATAATCTTGTATTTTGTTGTTGATGATTAAGTTTTATCTTTTTTAATGGTAGCCACGTTATTATATTGAAGTTGTGTACTACTTTTGCTGATTTGAAAGGAGTATTGAATTTTTCTGTAAAATTTACAGTATTTTTATATGAAATTATGGATAAAATATTGTTGATGAATTTATTATTGAACACAGAAAATTATTGTTAGAACTTGAGGGCATTGAAAGATTTCTACAACAAAAATTGAGATTTTGAAACAAATTAAATAGGCCTACTTATATTTTAATGCTTCAAAAACGACCCAGAATTCAACTACTTTTTAGTTTGAATATACTTGAAAGTTACAAAGGAGTAAAGGATAGATCGAATCTTCTCCTAATAGATATTATATCCTAGTTCAATATAATACGCTACTTATCTTTCAAACGATTTTTAAATTTCAATTAGTACTTACAGTATTCAAAACTTACAGTAAATCCAAAACTTCTTATGGAACATAAATAGCCCAACAGTATTGGCGTTATTATCTTACTTTAATCAAAGTTCTTTAATCTTTATCTTATCTCAAATCTCAAATATTAGTTGACTGATCAATATTATCATTATTTAAATTGTTACAAATGAAATCAATTTATCTGGAAAAATGTAAATACTAGTAGTCAATTTAGTTCAATTATAATACAATAATTAGATAATGGAAAAAAAAAATCAATTATTCAGAAGTAGAAATAAGTCATGTTTTTTTTCAATTTGCAGAGTTTAAAACACGTTGTTATTTCTATTCTATTTCGAAGGTCCTATTGAAGTGATAATTGGATTTTATAGTTTTATTTAATTTCATTTTGTTTTGAAATTTATATTGAAATTCTAGATTATTCTGTTGTATTTTTGTTTGGTAATTGTATTGTTTTGGCTTTGTTATGTTTATTTATATCTGTTTGAACATCACTCAACGCAATTTAGTATTCAACTCTACTTATTATATATTTGTTAGTCCAAAAAATAATTGATACAGGGTATATCTGTGTTATAAAGATTTTTTTTCAAGATTTTTTCTAACATTCCTTCTTAGTTGAATTATATTTTTTGCAATCATTCCTCAATTTTATTGTTTGTAAACATTTCATCCTTATTTTTAAATGTTTCTTAATATTAGTTAATTTATTAAGTGTAATATCATTCCAAAAAGACCATGATCTAAACAAATTGCTTTATCAATATGTAATTCTAGGTAACTTTCGAGTAGCAGGCCTACATTCCACATTTAACGTCCCTTTTTGACATAGAAATTGATGTCATTCAACATCTTTAAATTTATGAACTGAAATTATTTTAAAATTTCCAATATATTTACTTTTTATTTGTTCTATTCTTTGTTGAATATTCCTTTTGAAAATAGTGTTGAATTATAGAAATTATTGATTTAATATGAATAATATAGTTATTAAAATAATCAATTTCTTCTTGTTTTATCCAATCCATTTCTATAATATATAGAATCCATTCTATACTATTGATTAGGATTGTTTTCCAAGTTTTGTTTTCGAATTGTTCACGATAGAAAGTTCATGTTTTCATAAATGATGAATTATTGTGTTAATTGAGAAGTTTGAATTGATTTTAATGTTTCTTATTTATAGTTGAATTTGATTACTGTATTTATACCTTACCGTATTCTTTCAAGGTCATCAAAGATTTAATAAAAAGACCAAAAATATTGTCAAAGCAACATATTCTTTTAGTTTTTTTTTAATATGGATAGCTAAGGTACCACAATATTGCCTTCATTACTACACAAAAAGTAATGAAAATTCTCTGTTATTTTTTATAATCCATTCCATCATATTTTCAATGCTCAAGTGGATTTCAGTTTTATATGAAAGCTTTTTACTACCAATTTCATTAATCGTATCCTCTCTTTCATGATGATCAATCATATCAACGAGTGAGTTTAATAAATAATGAAACACTCAGGTATAAGAAATGTATACTTAGTTTGAGTCACATATACCATTATTTTCTAATAAAATATAGATGGTGTAAATTGAATATTTCACTCTAGCATCGGCTCAAAGCTTATCTAAAATTATACTGTACATACAAATTGAATCATTAGTATTATTGTCCAATATAGAAGTGATTGATTCTTTGCATATAATTTAAGCATAATTTTACATTGTTACCTTACCTGCACCCCAGATTGTTATTTATTCGTTATTACCAGATGTTTTTATAGGTTACTTTTTAATTTGTTATGTAAATAAATACGTGTAAATTTGGGCTCTAGATTTTTACATGTTTTTTAAATCATGCTATTGAATAATTTACACTATATTTGTACACTGTTGTGATATGACGATTTCATACTTGTATAATGAATCACCACCGAAAAACATGTGTGCCTTATTACAAAAATTATAAAAAAATAAAAATATATTATACAAATATATATATACAATACATGTAAATAAAAGAGAGATAAATAATTATAGTTTTTAGTTGCATATTCAATTGATAGTTTTTATGCTTGTAAATGTGCATTACTTGTACACTAGACTCCCAATTCATCGAAGTATTATTCAATTTGTTATGTTGTACAGTGAAAGTTATGTATTCTTATTAGAATAATAACTAAACTGTATTTGTATTTGAGTGTTATTAAGTGATATATATGTCACCTTAAATTTAATATGTAAGTAAGTACTGTGCAATGTTTACAAACTTGATAACTTTGAACTTCAAGGGGTGTTTTTGTTGTCCCTAATATTATTGATTGTAAATTGATGTATTGAACTTGGGTGAATTGGGAGTGTGGTGTCAGATGTATTATACAAACATGTGGTGATCTCCACTGTTGTGCCTTTATTTACAATTTATCAAGCAAATGCTTTTTATTGTTGTACAAGAACAGATTTATTTATGATATATACAAATGGAGTGTATGAACTTGTGTACTGTTTGGTGTAAGGCAATGAGATTTGTGTTCATAAAATAAAATAATATGAAAATTATTCGGTGTCGAATTTATTTATACCATTTTCAATCTCCAATTGTTTCACTTAGGCTAGGCGTACACCGGTTAGTCAAGACAAGACAAGACGATATTAGTCATTGCATTGGTGTGTGCTGCTTCATAAGCAGCTATGTGAATTACTGTGACTAAACGTGACTAATCTCGTCTTGTCTTGTCTTGACTAATATGTGTACGCCTAGCCTTAGTTGTAATCTCTACTATGTACTTATTTGAAAGAGCTAAAACCAGAAAGAAGGAAAAACATCAATCAATATGTTCACTTGAGGTAGAATTGGCCTGAACTTCTCCCAAATAATCATAATATTTTTTCTTATTTTGGCATAGTTACATAAATTTGTGGAATTCTCGTAATTTTAATTCAATATAAGCTTATATGGAAGAAATTTTTGCTTTGCATCTGCATAATACAGGTGGAAAGAATAAGGGTGGGTTTATGAGCTCGGAATTTACTAGTCCACCTAGTTTATCAATTAGACTCGAGATGATCTGTTATTGGACTCATAAACCCAACTTTTAAATCTTAGGTTTTTCCCTGCGACAATAGGCTTATTGTTCTTTTACGTCTGGGGCTCATAACCCCGATTTTTAATAATACTCCTGGTTTTTATAGCCTCGAAATAGAAATAAACACGAGCTCATAAACCGCCCCCAAAAGTATTTTCTATTTTTAGTATCATTTTCACATCTTGAGCTGGTTGTATCCAATATTAATTTCGAAAACAAAATCAAGATTCATACATTTTATATAAAATTAAATGCTTATTCTCCTAAATTGTGATCAATTAATTTTTTTTAAGTTTCGAAATCATCTTACTATGACATCTTGTTACCAGAACTTAAATAAGGTTGGATAAATCCTCTCCATTCGTATTTATCTGTTCATGTTTTTTTGAGAGTCATTTGAAGTGAATTCAGATCATTTTCAGCTTTCCTGAAATCAAAGACGATAAGAAACTATTATACTCGTACTATAGTATAGATAGATATTAAACTATTATTAATAGTTTCTTATCGTCTTTGCTGAAATATTGTAGTAATGAAATGCGTACAACAATAGGAATTTTAACAAGTGAGAAAATGTCGATTGAAATTGACACCTCAAGAAGGAAGAGGGAGCCAATGAATACTAAGTACCGTAGGGTAGGCCCAAGATTATAAGATAAAGATATGTCTATATACTCTGTTATCACGCAGTCGAGAGACGGCCAAAACTAGCTGTTTGTATTTGTGTGCGTATAGAAGCGATGAAACAGCTATTTTCGATAAATTTTCGGGTTATAGCACGGGGGGGGTATGGAATACCCCCCAGGAAGGAGGGGGGGGGGTCCGGGGGCTCTCCCCCGGGAAATTTTGAAAATTTAAGAGTAAAATTACGCATTTTAAGACAGTTTTAAACTCTTGATTAACCAGAGTTTATAGGCAAAAATCTATGGTTTGACTTGAAAATTTTTACATTAATGAGTTTTTTTAAGCCATTAGAATCTTTTTGCATATCTTATCTGACACTGATTTATTTTGACCTACATATACTATTTGCTTACGGTTAAGTAAATATGATCTAATTAACATGAGGCTTCCATTGTTCATACCATAGAGTCTAAGTTTATCCAGCAGGATTGTGTGGTCAACACAATCGAACCCTTTGCTGAGGTCACAGAAGGTGGCCTGAGCAAATTGACCTGTTTCAAAAACATACAACACTTTTTCAATCAAAGCATCTATTGCAGACGAGGTAGACCTACCCCTTATAAAACCAAACTGAGCTTCACTTATGATATTTTGTTCACTTAGGTAATTTGAGATCTGGATTTTCTGACTCAAAGATCTTAGAAAATATAGGAACTGAAGTCCATAAAAGTAGAAATTATTTTAATACTGTATTTAATTGTAAGTTTTCCTTATAACCCAATACATCTTCGAGATTCATTATTTTTCATGACGTTACCACACAATAGACATTTAGAGATAGATATTTTGCCGGATTGAGACTACTAAAATTGATCCTGTTTTTGTCCTATCTTCCATGGGCAAACAGGGATCACCAAACGTGATTACACCACTCATAGCGCCAACTCCACTTAAATCTCAGTCCCTATATTATTTTCATGACATTCGGATCAATAATCAAATTTTATTTTATGTACATCGCACTCTAGTTTCAGTCCAATATATTTTATAAACCCACCTTGAATTTAGTCAACTGAATCTTCACTTTTCTTCTTACCTATATTATTAATCCCATGAAGAATATTGATGAACAAGAAAACATACTGTGTTAAGCAGAAGTCACACCAGACTAATTTTACAAGCTGTTACTAAATAGCCAAGGTAACATAAACAGTAAAGTCTGGCAACAGACAAAAGAACCTTCGCGCATCGTATCACCGAAGTGATACAGTATAACATAGTACCACTACTCTAGTGGGCGAGTGAGATAAACTGCTGCATTGTATAACGTGCGCTCTCTCTGCGCAGTAGAGTTCTTATTTTGGAGGCTCTTTGGCTGTTGCCAGACTTATAGCAGCTATCAACAATAGCTATTTCGCTATCAGCCAAAAAATAGTCTGGTGAGGCAAGACTTCAGAAACAATGGAAAATGTGTTGGTAGAAACGCCAGAAGAAACACAATAAAACTGATTTTTAGTTTGTTAATTTTTATTCACATTTTCATGAAGTATGATACCGTACATCAATCAATATATTATTAAAATCTTTCATTGGGAATGATAAAAATACCTATACAATCATGAGAACATGAAAACGTTCACTCTTTTCAAATTAGCAATATTGTGATTCAAATTGTAACTGACAATTCAATACAAATATAATCACTTCTACTACTAAAATATATTTTGCAATTAAAATTGTAAATTAATGTCATGGATTTGTATGAACACATAAAACACAAGATTGAATTGTAAAAATGTGTAAGATCTAAAAATTATAAAGCAAGTATAAACACCGGTACTCAATAGTTATTGGCTCTAAAAGCAACAATACCAATTATTAGAAGATCGAGGCGAGCATAGATTGGACCTGTTATTAGTTTTTCTTCATCTGAATTTCTGTTCATCTGATAAATTTTTCATCAAGACAATTAATAAATGAATAAAATTGACGGAAAAATTCATTTACAAATAGTGACAACCCATAATTGAATCGTTTGAACTGGGAGGACCCAACATATTATAATATTGTGGAGAATATTTATTGCAGATTTTATATCATTCGTGCTCTGGTGTACACAATACGTTTTCTTCTAAACCGGCAAATATTAGACTTATAAAAAAAGCAGACATTAAATTACAAAGAATATAATAGTGATTTATACAACTAAATTGTTACATTTTCTATTTGCACTTCTTTCGCAAATAACTGGCCATATTTTTGAAGTATTCATCGATAGAATAATAAAATATAGTTTCACATTATAAAGTCACTAAATTTGAAAACAAAACATCAACATAAAATTTACATATAAAAGTAAACAACTTATTAAATAATTAAGGGCAACATTTATCTGAAGCATAAATTTGTCCACTGGTGCTTTTGCAAACAACTATTTCTCTACTACAAAATTCAAATCACTAACATGTGATTTCTGACAATACAAAAAAGTTCAAACCTACATTCAAACGATAAGTAGTGCGAAGGGATTATAATAATGTGTGATGATAATGAAAAGATACTGTGATACAGTACATCAAATAAGTTGTGTTATTTGATGGATGAACACAAATACAATGAAATCATAAACTCTATAAATCATTACAACTAAAAGACAGATTATTTACAATATAGATATAATTACAACAATCGGATGCTGTTCCCTTCCAAGCAGTGTACATTTCAAACAGTCATTTGATTGTAATGTACACAGTAGTACAGACAGACACCTACAGTAAAGGAGAGTAACAATTTCTTCACAGCCCATTTTTCAACCTTCATTTACTGTTAATATTTTCGATGAATCACGAACCACTTCTCGGGCAGAAAAGAAATAATATCATACGTGCGCAATCTCAAGTCAACCATTTCTCAACAAGAAAGTTGCTGGAAACGCTCTAGTGAACAGGGAACAAACTCTCATTCAAAATATCTTCTAGTACAACACAATTCGTATAAATAAAAAATGAACCGAGTACAGTAATATATGTTCTTAAAATAAAACCTGAGAACATTTCAAAATACAGTGTGATGTTTCAATAAATTATTTAATACAGAAAAAGGCATTTATCCACGGATTTCAGAGGATCATAGAAATAATTGAAGAGTAAATGTGCAGATAGATTTAAAAACGACAAGCTTGACTAACAATGAATATCATACAATGAATTGGAGCAGTAATGAAATTTTTATTCATTAAAAGCATATTTCATTAGTTGAGGAGGAAAGTTGGAACCTTTTAAATTGAGTTTTTTCAACTTCGAGTATGTCAAGGCTAATAACTTATTCTCGCAAATTGTATCTAGAATTTTTAATTATTAAAATCTTATGTTTCAGATTGTTACGGGTCGCACAGGTATTCCAATTAAAATTTGAACTATCAATACATCTATTTCAGTAAAAAGTAAAATCTGTTTGAATTGACGATCCACGTGGATAAAGGCACATCTCTTATACATAAATTATAATAACAATTAAAGTTAGTCACTGAATATCAGTCTAATATTATTGTACATCCATTTTCGATGAGAAAACTTGGTTGAAGAATAATCAAAAACTGATCTTTAAAGTTAAAGCTAATAAATTGGATACAATGAAGTTGAAACATTTTTTTTTAAAGCAAACAGAAAATTTCAGAGACAAAAATGAATTCCTGGAGGGTTAAAATAATCCCTCCAGTTTTATGTGAAAGTCAAGGAGTCATATGGTGACAATTAGCAAGAATAAAAATGACATACAGTACCAACATAGAGACTCAAGCATGTTTTACATCTAATTTCAGTCATGAAGTACATTCAATTTTTAAGACACACGATGAACATAGAATCAACAGACAGCACATGGTAACTAGGTAAGAAATTTACGAATTTCACTGCTATTTTAGCTGTTTTTTTGCAAATTAATCAAAGTTTTCTAGACATTAAGATTACAAAAATAAATAATCATTCATGAAACGATAAACAGTGAACATTTGGTTACATTGAGTACGAAAATACATATTTTTTTAGTATTTTTTTGTTATACTTGGTTTGTGTGCTTTCAACTTAGTAATTCAACAACCATTCTTAATAATTATACATAAACTCCAGATCTGGTTTATGAGGAAAATTCTATACTTTTCCAAAAATGATGAATAAATTTAATGTGAAGTAGCTGTCAAGATGTTATCCGAAATGTCCAAAACCAACCGCATAATCTTGACCAGAGCTTACTGATAAATACTGCACAGCCAAGTGGAATATTTCACACATTGTAGAGGGACACCGGTCACGTGCTGAGTATTTGGCGAGCCATTTCTGTTAATTCTAGTTGATCCTTGGTTCGTCCGCAGGCGACTATCTCCCATGTTACATCCAACTGAAAACAATGACAAAAAATTAATCAAGCAGTACACGATGTTCTACTTGCATCAATTTACAAACTTTGAATTTGCCAAATTTTCAATTTGATATGGGATTGCAGGCAAACATTTACCCATTCAATCGCTTGCAAACTTATTTTGAGAGAAACAACATCAAAAATAACATTAAAACCTGTCTCTCTACTTTTGTTTTAGAAGCTTAAAATAATGTAAACGCACACTGGCAAACGCAAATTGTAGGTGAGAAGTGAATAACTCAACATATGATTTGCGTTTCATTTCAATGCAAATGCTATGTGAATTGGCAAAAGTATGGTGGACTTGACCGAGCTAACCAATCAAAAGTGTGACATCAAATGGCCACACTGTTATTATACAGTCTCTTTAGTGCGGAAGTCTACCTTGAGGCGTTTTGGAAAATTCGTTGATTTATTGAACTTTTCTCTTGGGCTACGCGTACACCAGTTAGTCAAGACAAGACAAGACGAGATTAGTCACGTTTAGTCACAGTAATTCACATAATTGCTTATGAAGCAGCACACACCGATGCAATGACTAATCGGTGTGTCTTGCTTCATAAGCAACTATGTGAAGTACTGTGACTAAACAAGTCTTGTCTTGTCTTGACTAACCAGTGTACGCCTAGCCTAATACTCTAAACTACAGAGAGTTTATAGTCTCTGACTATACACTCTCTGTACTCTAAACCAGCTGTTAAACTTCACTATTTCATCTTGATATTTCTTTCTATCTATCACACTGTCAGTCAAAATGTCTTGACGTTTTGTTCTGTTCGATTATGTTTACGGCAGGCCTTAGAGCAGGACATTTTCCATGATACAATAATACATGATATAATACTGTGCCAGTCTGAACAATTAAACTTGTTTCAAAGGAGATTGTCCACGACACAATGTAAATTTTCAATTTGACATGTTTCATTTTGTATAGGATGTTACTCAACAGTCTATATTCGACGGGGCCTCATTGAAGTTGAAACCCCTACACAGGGTGTATCAAAAAGGACTTAAAAAATGCATGTGATTTAAAAAAAGAGATAAAAAACTGTATTTGGTCTTATTTTAAAGCAAACCACTTCAAGTTTTAATTGACATATTATGGAAGTTCAGAATCTCGCCCTATCAAGCGCTCTAGCTGCTATTACGTTGAATGCGACTGGATTCACTGGACTCGAGCATGCTAGCTGGCTTGAAGAACCAAAGTCGACAAGAAACTTTCAACTTAATTTTTGTACCAATTACGGCCAATAATATTCATAATAGCCGTACGATATGTGATAGGCATACATTTTTCTAGTAACAGGGTGCTCAATTTGTGATACATACGCTGTTGTATAGCAACAGGGTGCTAAATAGATCATAACAGTGGATTCACATGAAAGGTTTTTGGGCGGTTGCGGCTACCAGCGGTTCCATGTGTGGGAGAGAGACCAGATTATGCCAGCTGTTCTTTGTCTCTCTTCCACACATGTAACCGCTGGTAACCGCTCCGTGTGAACCCGCTCTAAGACCCATATTGTTGACGCAGTGGTCAATTTTTCTACATTTTTGCGTTGATGACGTTCACAGAGCACCAAGAGCGCTTCCATAATATGCTAGTCAAAATTTAATGTGTTTTCCTTTAAAACAACACCAAATTCAGTTCTGTATCTTTTTTTATAAAAATTATATGCACTTTCAAAGTTATAAGTCCTGTACCTTATAACTAAAAGTTGAAAACCCTATACTTTTGATGACTTAGGTCGCCTACCTTGGGCTGTGACGCGACTGGAAGAGATTCTCCGAAGAATAGAGTGCGTTTGACGCTGGAAGCTGATCGAGTCGGCTGGTGCTGGTGGCGGTGGTGGCTCCATGATGATGTGGTTGATGATGATGATGGTGATGACTGTTGGCCCCAGCTGTCATCATCTGCTGCTGCTGCTGCTGCTGCTGCTGCTCGGGATGTGGAAGGTCCAACCAGCGGGGAGCCCGTCTGAGCACACAGAAGATGCAACTACAGTCCAAACCACCGCACTACTACCCCACAGATATTATCATAGGAACGGGACCGACAAATTGGTCGAGAGGCAAACATTGAGGAGGTTTCATGTGCAACGCTACTGCTTCTACAGAATATTATTCTATTTTTCTAATAGATATGAATGAATATTTCTCATAAAATAAATAAAAGGAACGGGACAGACAAATGGGTCGAGAGGCAAACATTGAGGTTTTATGTGCAACGCTACTGCTTCTACAGAATATTATTCTATTTTTCTAAGAGAAATGAATGAATGAATATTTCTCTTGAGATAGTAAAAGGAGCGGGAAAGACAAATGGTTCGCGAGGCAAACATTTAGACACTTTCATGAGCAAAAAGTCATACTATACTGTACTGCTTCTACACAACGTCATACTATTTCTCTAATAGATATTCTCACAGATGTATGATTGGAGGAAGATGTGAAATAAGTCTAGAAAAGTAATTCTTGTGTGCATATAGTTTCTAATAGTTATTCTCATAGATGGAGGGAAGTTCCAACAGATCAAAACACACAGAATACTAATTAGTATGGAAAATATTAGAAAAGGATGTAAAACAGTAATGTTGGTGTGTATATAGATATTCTCATTAATGTTATTTATGATGGGATCGGAATAAAGACGGTTGCATAAAGGGTGAGTTGTACAGAAGTGGATTAAAGTTAATCTTCGATTGTTCATGAGAATGTTAACATTGTTAATCGGAGATTAAGCTTAAACGACCATTGTGCAAGTGGGACAAACAGAGATGATACTAGTGTGCATGATCAACAGCTAATCTAATGCTTCTACAAAATGGTGCTGTTTAGAAATAATCAAATGTCAAAATTAGCTAATAAAAATATAATCATATTTTTTGTGTGCATGATCACTAACTACTCTAAACGAAACTAGCTACTAGTAGACTACTGATTGGAAAAACGCAATTAAATTATTTAGCTGATAAAGAAGGAAATTGTTTTTAATTTCAGAATGTTAAGTCTGCAAAAACGAGGAATCTATATTCATAGTAGTATAATATTTATCAAGTCAAGTGGATGTGAAACTGGCTACCAGCTGGTAGGCCTAAGCCCAGATAGGGCTGTTGAGCCATTGACAAAGAAACAAACTAATATTTATCATCATTTAGAAGTTCATGATCACGAACTTGTTTAAATATAAGAAATTAAGGGTCACATCTGCTCAAGATTAGATGATTCATTTCTAATACTATTTTGGCCAATTTGTGAACTGTAAACTTTAAACGGCTGAGACAATCGCACGAGCAAGTACCGTACTCTAATAAGAGACAAAATTATTTTAAAACAAAGCGAATCAACCGAATTTGAACTTGAATCAATTAAAACCCATATAATTCAATTCAATTGCATAGAATAAACTCATAGAAACTGGTATAGTATGATTAGAAAATGATAAATCAACGCTTCAAGAATAACATTTCTTGTGATGATAATGAACTTGAGATGACTAAGGAAATTTCAACAGATCCGAAATAATTTACTTGTGTGGATGATGAACAAAGAACTCAAAGTATTATTGAAAAACGTTTATGTGGAAAAAGGAGTGTGGTACTAAACTATGAACATAATTCAGCAATATACAACTACAAAACGCCAAGCAACTAATCTACTGGAACAAAATATTTACGGGGGGTATTATCAATGGATAAAGGAATATACTACAGGTAAACAAATAAACAGGTACTACTAAAACAATAATGAATTATCAGACAAATTATTTTGATGTCAATTAATTAAAAAAAAGGAAAAGTAATTTATTAGCTTCGACAACAGAGTTCAATCTTCTAAACTTCAGCTGAACGAAAAACGTAAGCTGTGTGGATATTTACGGACTTTGAAAAGGAATTTTACAAAAACCTGAAATTTGTGCATGATCGAACTAAGATTAAGATTTCCAGTTGATTTTTAATTTGATTGAATTTGAATGAATATAAAAATGATTTAGTAGTAGGGGGTAGTTTTGTGCAGGGTGCATGATGAGTTGAGGCAGCAATCAGCCAACAAGAAGAAGAGTTACAATTTTTGTGTCAGTGCGATAATTCAAATGCTAAGGGTGAAGTGCTTTTCGTAAGTTGAGATAGATGCAGTACATAATTATGTGAGAGTGATAAAGATACAAATTCTAGAAGATGAGCTACTTCAACACTACTACAAGCACTACACGACACATCAAATTCATAATAGTATTGTGGGAAACAGAAAATTATAGAATCTTAGGTCCTTCCCCCTCAACAGGTATTATATTGAGAAATGACCGTAATACAGCTACAGGTTTAATTTTAAAAACAAATTCTTCAAGGAACATACTCAATTTAACTCTACAGGAAAATTCGATTAAATGAATGATCAATATTATTCAATGATAAAAATTTTATTATTCGTTAGAAATGGAGAAGGACATCAAATTATGATTCAAATTTCTATCTAAATTTGTACGGAGAAATAATTTAATCAATGCGCAATGTTTCCAAGGCTTTGGTTACACTGGATGCGAGTTGGAACTCGTAAGAGTAGAATATCACTCGCTCCTGACTAGCACGAGTGTAACTAAATGTATGAAAGTGGAAAAGGGCAAATGTATGAAAGGGCTGTGGTGCAAAAGATGAGTGTAACCGCGGCCCTAACTTGAGAAACCTAAGATAATACGCATATGATTTTAGTTGAAACCCTAGTAAATTGTCTATGCCTCGCCGTTTGTTGTTAGGAATCATGGTATACTAACAATTTGATAGGTTTCCAAACAACCAAGGTCTTTTGCTAACAAATTAACAAAAGTTATTACTTTCAATGATAGCTATGAGACTAGAATACTGAAAGTGGAAAAATTATAGCATTCACAAATTCAAATACAATAAACTAGAAAAACTGCAACGAATAATATTAATACACACAAACAGCACCTCTAAAACAAATCAAACTAGTATTACGAAAAAAACTAATAACAGCACTATTGAGGATCAGATTACCTGATACACACTTTTCTATATTATTCAGAAAGAAGCTCAAATACATGTATCAAAAAGGTGAAATGTTCTTCTTGGTTAAGTTCATTAATTCTATTTCTTTTATAGTAAATAGTACAGAGAGTATATAGTCATATACTATAATATATATGTATATACTATACACTCTCTGTAGTAAATAGCATGTTCAGTTTTCTTCAGATGCTCATTTGAACATTTGATTCTTCAGAGAAAATATGGTTAACAAAAAATTATCTCAACAAAATAAAAAAATAATACCATTCAGCATTTTTAATGCAGAACGGCAGGTTGAATGTTAAATTCAATATAAAGAAACTACCGATGCATTAGGTAAGGTAACTTGCTTTCATTTTTAAATCATCAGCAACACAGTATCGCCAAAAGTAACTTTCATTTTGAGAAAGAACGAACTTCGAACTAAAATGTTGAGCATGTTGAACAAATGGGTGAGCATATTAAATAAAGTGTCACGATACCATTTTTGACCATGAAAAATTTGAGCTTCTTAAAAATGAACAACCAGGCTCAATCTACTGGAAAGTGTGCTTTACGTATACTAGTGCTACAGCAACAGTGCTAAAACAGAAAAAGGTGCAACAAACATTGACTAATAGATGGGAGGGAGAGGAGAACTGTTCTATATAGTCTACTCACCCCAATTGAATCTGAAATGGATACAAAATACAAAACTATAATTGGAGGAAATCAACTAAAATGACTGATAAATGAAAGAGAATAAATAATTCAAGGAACAAAAAACTAACACGAAACAAAAAGTAATTCAGGAAATTATGGATGAAATTAATGAGTGGCAATTCCATGTTGAGAGTCAACAATTACTGAGGTCTTGAGTCAAATATTGAATTGAAATAATAATAATTATAATTGAAATATTGAATTGAGGTCTGAAGTTGAGTGATTGAATTGAAATTATCTAATTAGATAACAAACTTAAAAATGGAGAGATTATAGATGAAAGTAGTACAAATCAACTCCAAAATGTAATCATATTTTTTAATAATTCTGTGTTGCTTGTTCAATGAATAAATTTATTCATGTTCAATTTTTCTTGTTTGAAAAATAAATACCAACTAATACATGACGAATTTTCAAGGATAGCAGACGAAAAGCAAGTGCTATATTAGCCACAGATAAGGCGATAAGGCAGTGAGTTGAGTGCCGTGGTTAGTTAAAGCATACATATAGCAGGATTCTTTTAATTTGTCAGAAAACAGCTGATTGATGTACGCTCGTTCACTAACGTTAAATCAGCTGTTTTCTGACAAGTTAAAAAAATCTTGCTATAATAATTCTCACTTTCCAGGACAAAAAAATTATGAATTCGAAAAGAATTTCCCAAACCTAGCGTGTTTGCCAAATGTTC
Organism: Laodelphax striatellus; assembly: GCA_017141395.1. Lineage (NCBI taxonomy): Eukaryota > Metazoa > Arthropoda > Insecta > Hemiptera > Delphacidae > Laodelphax > Laodelphax striatellus. The sequence continues at coordinate 48,231,466 of CM029530.1, forward strand.
ATTTCATTCAAAACTTGACTTCTATCACGGATGACTTGACTCACTAAACTGACTAATTACTGGCCAATAATAATATTTCTCAGATTCATTGAATATTACTTCCTGTAAAGTCGTGAACATAATCAACTACAATGATAACATAATTAATCAATTCCACTAGCATGAGAGTATGCCTAAAGTTTCTACAATAAAATTACGATCCTATATAATTCATAAATTTGATAAGAAATCTCTAATTCTATCCAAGTCTTTAATCAAGAATGAAATTAAAATTACGATTCAATAAGCCATAAATCTGAGCCTTTCTATTGTAGATAATTCATAGAACATTCACTGATTCTATGACTTCAAGTCTTTCATCAAGAATGAAATTTCTTCATACATGGATTATCAACAGTATATTTGGGTAACTTGATCAACACTTCATCAGTTCTGATAATCAAAATTATCCATAAAGAATAATTCATATTCCCCATGTGGCTCAATCAACCAAAATCAAACCAATAAGCCTCACAAACCAATATCCAGCTATGTACATCTTTTGAACAAAAACGCACACACTAAAAACTATAAAAAATGAATGCAAAACAAAACATGGATGCTAACCTTTGGAGAATAATCGTCCCTGGGACTTGACAAGGGGTCCAGCATATCTTTGATTATCGAAGGCGGTGAGAAAGGCAATGAATCAGCCATTGACACACCTTTACTCTAAAAATAATTTCAAAAACAAACGAAAAAATGTACAACACAAACATAAACAGTGCAAGCACAAATAACAAAAGCAAATGAAAAACCATAACCGTAGAAGAAAAATCGTGTTTCGTTAATAAAGGAACTGCATAATGTTCTGATGTTGAATGGATAAATAAAAATAATTTTAAAAAACGAAACATACACTTCTGTGAAAAAAGAGCAAAATAAATCTTGGATTCTCTAGTGAATTAGAAGTATAAAAACTTTGGAAATAATACTCACTACCTTCATTCTCACTCAAATTAAATAAAGGCCGAATAAACAATTTCTATTTTCAAAGTACAGTACTCAACATTGTGAATTTCCTTAACATGTATACCGGATAACTTCATTTTATGTATTCATTCATTTTTCATTACATATGAAGGTTCATAGATAACCATGGAGAGCCTACATAAGTGATTGAAATAATCTTAATCAACTGTCATAAAATTTATTTTAATGGAACAGATTATGCATGTCCTTGAACTAGAAATACACAAATTAACTCCGATTAATCCATAACATCTTACACACCTTTAACGCTCTTTGTAACGAAATCAGTTATGCAATCTTTCACCAGTTTGAGCCCAGTACGATTCGTGTAATATATTGCCATGTGCCACCAACCAATGGGAAAATATACACAGAAAGCATTAATATGATGGAATAATGAGAAAATTCTTATGCATGAGACTGAATTTGTCCAATTCTAACTTCATGTACAACCTATCACTTTTCTCACTTTCATATTTTGTGATTAAGTTTCCCCATACTCAATCATTCATCACATCAATCTAAATGAATTCCTTATCTGAGTATCACACCGTTTCAATTCTCTAGCTGTTATTATGAAATACCCATACAGCTCTTCTAACAATTTAATTCTCTAGCTGTTGTCATAAACTACCCATACCACTCTTTTTACAATTTATGAACAAATGCCCCTCTTTGTACATTTTTCACATATTTTCCCATATCCATCCCCACCAAAGCATACCACAGTTTTCCCTTCACACCTCCTTGGTTGATGATGATGATGTGCAGTCACAGAGAAGAAACAAACAGAGTAAGTTGTGTATTCTATAATGCGCTGGAAATGACGTGCATGAACTCCATACAGCTACAGTGAAATTCATTTGACGCTTGACATTAGATAGATAGATACATTATTTTTTTACCATTGTACTCTACGGTCATCAGCAACGTCAAGAAATAATATCTCTCTACCTATCTATCTAATGCTGAGCGTCAAATTAAATGAATGTTACTGTAGCTTGTCCCAAGCCGTACATACACTATCTAATTTTTCATAAAATATCATTCTAGTTCATGTCCAGTGTATGGCTAGGTGTACACCGGTTAGTCAAGACAAGACAAGACGAGATTAGTCACGTTTAGTCATAGTACTTTACATAGTTGCTTATGAAGCAACACACACCGATTAGTCATTGCTTCAGTGTGTGCTGCTTCATAAGGAACTATGTGAATTACTGTGACTAAACATGACTAATCTCGTCTTGTATTGGCTTGACTAACCGGTGTACGCCTAGCCTAAGTGTACATTACAAAGTCAGCTGTTCAAATCAAGGTTATTGTGTTGGTATTGGATGAAAAAATTAATCGAGTACATTTTATAATCAGAATCATTTAATTTGACGCTTGGCATTAGATAGATAGATAGATATATTATTTCTTGACGTTGCTGGTGGCCATCATACTCTACGATGACCAAGAAATAATATATCTCTATCTATCTATCTAATGCCAAGCGACAAATTAAATGAATCTGATTATACGACTTTGCATTACTGACTGCTAACTTTACTACCGGCAAGAGACTAATCTAGACTCTGCTAACTTTACTAACGAAAAAAAGCCTAATCTAGAAGAAAGCTTTCCTCATTGGAATACTAGCCCTGTTTGTTTCTTCTCAGTGATTTATGTACAGATTGAAGTGAAAGATGAATAATATTTCTTACAGGTGTTTCGGCATAGGAAATGTCCAATGCGGGAGAAGACATGGCGCCCGGGGTGCTCCACGTTGGAGCCAGCGACTTGCGAACTCTTTTATGCGTCAGATTGTTCTCTTTTCCGTAGCTTGGTAACATCGATCCTTTTCTTTTCACTGACACATAACCGCTATCATGCGACTGCTCCTACAACAAAACAATTGAATGTGAATAAAAAGATAGTTTATTTTACATTACAACGAAATATACAGTATAAAAATTTTACATTACAACGAAGCATATAGTAGTATGATACTGACAATAGAATATAACATTGATAACAATTAATGTTGACGTTTTTTAATAAACTCCTCTGTTAGGCTAGGCGTACACCGGTTAGTCACGACAAGACAAGACGAGATAAGTCACGTTCAGTCACAGTACTTCACGTAGTTGCTTATGAAGCAACACACACCGATTAGTCATTGCATCTGTGTGTGCTGCTTCATAAGCGACTATGTGAATTACTGTGACTAAACGTGACTAATCTTGTCTTGTCTTGACTAACCGGTGTACGCCTAGGCTTAGTGATGTACCCACAACGAGACTAGAGACATTATTTTCAATTATTTAAGTGTCTATTTTATTTATAATCAGATTAATGTAGTTTTACGCTTGGCTTTAGAGAGATAGATAAGTAGAAAGATCTTTCAAGTCTTTTCAGACTTTTTTCTTGCCGTTGCTGATGACCGTAGGGTACGATAGCAAAGAAATACCTCTCTATCTACCTATCTAATGCCAAGCGTCAAATTAAATATCACTGTAGTAGTAACAATATTTTTAGTGCATGATTGTAACATGAACATTTTGGTAATAAAGAATTTGAATAAATTGCACGGTATTAACCAATCAATCTCAGCTAAATTCAAAAGCAAAGTGAAGTTTTCAAAAATAAGGAGTCACAATAATTCATAAAACAATTTCGTGTCAAAAAAATGCACTCTGATTCTACTGGATATTAATTAGGGATTGTGTAAGAATCAATTTTATTATTGTTTGAATATAATCACAATAATTGAATTTTTAGATTAATTAAAGCACATCGTAATGGTTCTAATGTGAATTGTTGACAAATTTTTTGAGACAATGTATTGATCATATTATTGGTGGAAATTGATTCTAATATGACTTACATGATGAAGTATACTGGAGGTATCGGTTTCGTATTCAGACAGCTCCTGTTCTTTCTTGATTAGCTCCGTTATGTCCTCCACCAACCTTGTTGGAGTTTGAGGCTGCAAAATACATTTCCATTTACAATAACCTTACTAGTAGATCAAGATAATAAGAGTTATCAAATAATGGAATATTGAAACTAAAACAATATTCAGTAATAGGACATTGGAAAGATGGAAGGAAATGAGATATTGCAACTATACAGTTTCTGTTAAATCATAATAATTAATTGGACGAAATTCCCAATTATAATGCGATATAATATTCTGAAGACTTTTTCTACTGCAAATATTGACAACAGAATAATGGCTAGTAAGGAAATTCGGTGAATGCTGCTGCACAAAAATCCCCCGGGCGGGAAAGTTTTTTGTGCAGCAGCATTCATCGAATTTCGTTACTAGCTATTATTCTGTTGTCAATATTTGCAGTAGCAAAAGTCTTCAGAATATTATATCGCATTATAATTAGGAATTTCGTCCAATTAATTATTAGGACATAGAAAATATTGAGGATGGATATTGAATATGATTTATTTATTTATTTATTTAGTTATTCAGTAATGTACACATAATACTAAATGAAAGGATCAACAGGCTTAAACCCAAAACTGTCCCTATTCAAATTTAGAAAATTTCCATATCTTTCAAAGTCACAATTTTTCACTCCAAAACGAAACACTTTGATTTACTCTAGTAAATCAATATTGACTGAGATACTTTTTTTGGTTGTTGTTATAAATTCATTTCTTCTACAAAAATTTCCACATACAATAAAGATTCATAAAATTTATCTGTTAAACAGATATAGCAAACATTGATTTAATAATTTAAAATAATTTAATAAGTGTATACTTTGTGTTCAAGTGTATCGGTGTTTTCCAACAATAAATGTTCAATTTGCATTTGTATTTACCTGATACTTGACAGCGCCGCGCTTCTTCTGCATTTCGGCGAGCGCGTGCTTGAAGGGCGTGGGCGTGCGTGGCGGCGTGGCGCCGACGTGACGCAGCGCGTGCGAATCGGGCGTGACCAGTTCGTCGTCGTCACAGTTGGCGGCGGCCGTCTCCTGTTTGATGTACTCCTGTTTGACGGGCGTCGACGACAGGCCCACGTCGAACGACAGTTCCGGCGTGTTGAGGAACTGCGACGGACTGAACGAGGGCAGGTTTTTGGTGGGCGTGTCTTTCAGGGGGCTGGCTAGAAGGCGATCGTCGTAGTTGATCCAATCGGCCGAGGAATCGGTGCTGTTTGAAGGCGACCGATGTCTCGCCCTTAATCTACCCCCAGTCATCCTAAACTGTTCTTCACTGCCATTCGAAATGGTACACGCCGAGTTCAGTTTAGCATCGGGCGAGTCAAAGTTGACAGCAAACGGACGATCTGTGATTTTCACCGGCGAAACGGAATCGCTGTTCACACTCTCCATGTCGGTCGACCGCAACGAGATGAGGCGCCGCGACGGAGACGGCAACGGCACGGTGGCGGGTCGTGGCGGCGACTCCAGCAGATGGTTGGTTTCGTAGGTGACATTTGTTACATTAGTCAGTACGCTTGCGGGCTCTGGCTTGGGAGCTAGCTTCTTCGGTTCACGTGCAACGGGACTCAGATACCACGTATTCTTACCGTTACCCGACTGCACTGCGGTGCCCAGCCTAATCAACGGAGTGAACTGCTGCTGCTGTAGCTGCTGCTGCTGCTGTTGCAGCTGGTGATTGGCTGCAGCTGCCGCCTTCGCAGCCCGACTGCTCTTGCTCCTGCCCCGACCCGCCGTCAGTCCGCCTTCCGACGAGTACTTCTCGTCGGGATCGTACTTGCGTCGCATCGTCGAGTTCCAATGGTTCTTGATTGCGTTGTCTGTCCTGCAAACGAAACGCACTAATTCAGCTCATCGTCTTGAAAAAATCATTTCAAAAATTCAAATTCAGTAAATAGAACATACAGACACAGACTAACCAAAATGGATTTATCTCCTTTATAGATTAAATTATTAATTGGGAATAGGGAATAATCTAGGAAGTATTAGTTACATGATTTTTTCGGAAAAACAATTCTCTCCTTATCTATCGAACTTATAACGTTCTAAACCTGCACATAACGTAACTCAACTTAGATTTCAACAAACCAATGAGAAAGTTAAGGAACAGCACTTCATATGACAATTTTATAGACTAAATTTTATAGAGCCATGTCGCTGTGAAAACAAAAACATTAACAAAACTGAAACGTAAAACATTAACATGGAGTTTCAGCTAAAACAAAAACGGAAAATTTACATTACAGGAAGCATTAAAATAAATTTTATAAGGGTAAAAATTGAAAAAGAGTAGAAATTTCCTGGGGAGAACTCCCCCAGACGCCAGATTTCCTTCTCCCCAGGCCCGTTTTCCATTAACCCCCCCCCCCTCAGCCTTCTCTTTGAATGTTGACAATGTGGCCCTTGATTAATAAAGGTTGGGCACCCCTGGATTACCTCACTTTATTACTATCATTAATATTATTGTGACTAGGATTTAGAGACGCTTAATTCCTAGATTAGATTCATGGTAATCTATGTTGAGAATATCTATAAATAAATCAACATATATTTTTAAAAGAAAGTAAAATTAAAAAATTGAGTATTAAAAAACCAATAAAAAAGTATATTACAATAGAACAATTTTCTAATTGAAATTCAGGGACACCATTGTAGTTGTACATCCTATCATCATATACACATGAACTACTTGTCTCTTGATCTCAACAAGGACCTGGCTTTCCCAGTCAAGGCGGAGTGAAGTGATGTTGGAATCATACAGCATCAGTCGAACGTCTTACGATGATATGCACAAGCACTGGTCGAGATTAGGGAAAGATATATGACCATATCTTGTCTCTAGATCTCAACAAGGACCTGGCTTTCCCAGTTCTGGTAGAGTGGCTCTTTGGCATAGGCTGAATTGGTGCTGAGGAACTGCTTCATTCACAAAACACTTAGCAAACTAATACTAAAATTTCAAAAATATATACATTTAAATGAATTTACATGAATAACATTTGCATCATCGCTGGTATTGGGTTCCCTTGCTTTCCCAACTTGTATACTTATGATACACTCTGCTTTACTGTTTCAATTGTTGGTTTTTTTATGTAGTAAGACTATAATATACTATATAATAAATTACTGTTAAATGTATTTATAAGCTAATGCACATAAATAAATATACTTATTGCTACACAACTTTCATGCAAGAACTCTCCCCCATTCACAGACGCTTTTTGGGAGAGTTCCACTCTATATGTTATACTGCACTACGTAATCTATGTACTTTTACATATTCTTGTACTATAATGTGGAAATAAACTTATTTAAATTTGAAATTTTCTAGTTGACCAGAGTGGAGTGATCCAATATAATGTTCGGATTGACTTACACATTTCATCTACTGCTACTTGACAATCCAAAGATACATTATTGTCTATAGATATATATCAAATTATGTTAAATATGAGATTATCTCATAATCATTAATATTAATTACTCTCTTTTCAAAATTTTATGTATTGAATATTGGATCCGCCTTTTTTATTTATTGAGGAAAATGAATTCACTCTATTTTACTCATGTTATTAAAATGGACTATTAGAAAACGTTTTCATCATCAACTTCATAAAAGATTGCGCGTCTAAAGATTATGTGTAAAATTTTCAACATATATATGTGATACCAACAATAATATTACCATAATTTGATTTTAAAATATAAATAGAAGGTCTATATCAAACAACTTAATTTGATAGTAACTAATATGCACTAATATAAATATATCTATTTCATTAACGTATATTTTATTCTACTAAATTTTTATTGAAATCAAGATTTACAAAACTCTCAAACGCTAAAGAATGTAATTGTAATGTAATGTAATGTTGTTGTACATTCAACATACAAAAAATAATTATGCAAAAAGGTTCAACTTAAATAATAATATATGAAAATGTTGAATAGCAAAAAATCTCAATTTTAGCAGGCCAAAGTCAATAAATAAGTAGATCATCAAAAGATACTGCACATACACCATAAATGAATTAAATATGTAGTCTATACAGTGGTCAGCTATGCACTTGAAATACAGACATTTATGAAAAGAACTGATTCGGTTGTAACACCATTATCATTCTCAGGTAAGTTTCAGGTTAAAGCTGGGTTTACACCAAAGTCAGTGACAAAACTGTCAATGACATTTGTCAACGACATACTTGTCACAAAAAAATGTCATTGACAAAAGTCGCAGTTTGGTGTAAACGATTTCGTTGAAAACTGTGACAAAAGTCACTGTGACAAAAGTCGCAGTTTGATGTAAATGCTTTTGTCAATGACATATTGTATCTCACATCCTGTCCGCAATGCTACGCCACCAGTAGCAAGCAAGCAAGAAAGGAGGCTTTTGTCGCAGACAAATAATGTCACCGCAGCGTTTACATATACTGCGACATTGTGACTGTGACATTTGTCAACGACAGTCCTTTGATCTTACCGACTCTCGATGGGAAACTTGTGACATTGTCACAAACACAGATTTTCTGTCGTTGACAATATTATTGTCATTGACAAAATGTCGCAAGAAATTTTAGCGTTTTTTAAAACTGTGACAAAAGTCACTGACATTTGTCACAAAAATGTGTCAACGACATTTGGTGTAAACCCAGCTTAAGACAACTTCGAATCTTTTCATTCCATATGGATAATAACACCACAATATCACCTTCACTACTACACAAATACTTTGTTGGAGTGCACAGCTAGCTGCCGATTACTGTACTCTGTTTAGCTGTACTGTGTTTAGCGTGCTCACCTTCCCGGCAGTAGTTTGGCGATTTTCGCCCACTGATTGCCCCACTGTCGATGCGCCTGGTAGATGATTCGGTCCTCCTCGTCGGTCCACGCCGTCTTCTTGATGTTCGGATTGAGGTGGTTGTGCCACCGCTCGCGGCACTGCTTGCCTATCCGGCCCTTCAGGTGGCGCGCGATCAGCGTCCATTTCTTTGGTCCGTACCTCTCTACTAACTCTACCACTGTATTGTCCTCCTACAATTAAAAAAAAAGAAATAAATCAATTCGACAATAAATAAATTTCAACTACTATATAAATACATTTTAAACTATTTCCAGTATAATTCGACAAATGTTTGATACTGTTGTTCCTTCATCCTATCTCATCGCAGATGCTGCTTTATCTTACCCCAGTCGTACACCGGAGCAATAAGCAATAGGCAACTGGCAACATATGGCTCATATGATTATCTACTCTATACAAACCAATAGTTCAATGCACACCGAAACAGCTGAATTAGGTGTGCATTGGGCTACTTGTTTGTGTATAGAGTTTACGATCATATGATCCAAATGTTGCTTATTGCCTATTGCTTATTGCTCCGGTGTACGAGCTGCCTTATAGTTGATTGCGGGCCGCTTTCCCCAACGCTGCTCAAGTAATAACAGCTGACGCTCAATTTTTTTTCTATAGTTTTCCTATTCTCCAAATGAGGCTTAAGCCAGATGTATAGGATAAGCAGCGTTGGGGAAAGCGGCCCTGAAAATACCTACTTTTTCTCTAATCCTAATTTAACAATCATTACCCCGGTCGTACACCGGAGCAATAAGCAATAGGCAAATAGCAACATATGGATCATATGATTGTCTACTCTATACAAACCAATAGTTCAATGCAATAGTTCAATGTAGGTGTGCATTGGACTATTGTTTCTATAGAGTAGACGATCATATGATCCAAATGTTGCTTATTGCCTATTGCTTATTGCTCCGGTGTACGAGCTGCCTTACAGGTTCCGTTCAGAAATGTGGAGCAGCAAAGGATTGTATAATGGATTGTAAAGGATTGTAAAATGGGTTAATCTTTCATCTCTTTCTTCTCCTGCTTAGCAAATTGTCTCGATCTAGGTGTGTATTGGGTTGATGACATCACTAGATAGAGTGTGTTGTTTCAGTGTTTCCCCTCGGAATAGAGTGAGGGCGGTGTAGGGCCTTGAAGAACAAAGGAGGATCGGAAAGAATAAAAGTAAGGCAGACCGGAAGCGTTCTGTGGCTCCATTATTATTTTGATTATTATTCGCGACAGCTGCTGTCCTGTGCAGCTGCTGCTTTTGGTCTTCCACCCTCCTCCTACTCCTTCCCCCCACTCTTCCACCTCACCACCCCCACTCCTCCCGCTCCATCATGTAAACCCTCTCACCCTCCTACCCCCCTCAACACCGGTATCAACTTTGCTTATCTATGCTGGTGGCTCTTCATTCGCCCCCATCGACATCTAACTATAAAAATATTACTACACATGTTACTACTATGCCCATCAAGAATATTGTTCTATCCCATGATGTTAGTGGTTTTCCACCGAGTCGTTGACACCGTTGCTGGCTGGCATATGATGGTCGTAGAAATGTAATAGAGAATTTTATATTAATGAAATTTGCCTTTGTATAATGTATATGTAATGTAATAGAAAATCCATGACTAATTTTTGTTCATTAATTAAATTTATTGATTACAAACATAGACATTTCAAATAGATTGAAATTGATGAAATGCTCATAAACACAGCTAATAGAGGTGAAGATTGTATTGTACTCTAGATAATCGCAGAAAATCTCCATTTGTGTGCTTGTACTCATTCTTCTCTTAATGTACACTTGATGACGCCTGATCTGTTATTTGAATGGAAAAATTGTTTTTGAAGAAGTTTTCCGTACCGGGGCCGGTATGGTATAAATAGTTGCTTTGCCTTCCTGGTCGATACTAAACTAATGGCGATAACCCCATTACATAGAAAACGATGAACGTGTTGAAACTATAATATGCAAGATTTATTAACAAACTAGATTTGAAACTCATTCAAAATGAATTGTTGATCGTTTTTAGCTATAGGATTGGAAATTTGTAATGTAAACTCTCTCCAACCCTGTTTTATTCCTTTCTGTTGTTTTTACTATTTTCTGTTGAGAAAACCTCAATTTTTAGTATTCGAGAATGATTAAAATGTTTTTTTTTTTAACAAAGTTTGAGTTTCAATAATTACTATCCGATAATCAGCAGGTTCCAACAGTCATCTTATCACATTTTTTTATCGTATGGCTTTATGGCTTTTTATCGCCTCGCCTTATTTTTCTGTCAGTCACCCATCCAAGAGCAGTCTTGAATATTTGTTACTTAGTCTTAATGTTTATCACGTTAAATCAGGTGTTTTATTCTAATCTATCCTGTTAAATCATGACTGACTACGTCAATACATTCTGCACTTTCAAATTCAAGATTTGTTCAAAATGACAAAATAATAATTATCTTGAGATATTCAAACAGCGAGACCGTTGAGTTTAAAAATGATGACATCATAAACATGCTATGAGAATATTATGATAATGCTTGGAACGTGATGTAATCAGAGTACAATGTGTAAAAGAATACCAAGACAAGACTAGTTTGGCCTTGAACTTGAGCGGCGGGAGAAAATTCGTGAGAAGTGGGCGAACTAGCTACATGTATAATCCAAAGGAAGAGGCATCCAGAATGAAAGCAAAAGGACGGAAGAGGTTGGTCTGTGCTGAATGATATTACAAGATGGCTCATGCATGGCACAATTTCATCACCAACTCTTCAAAAATATGTACATGAAACCTAGGCTAACTGCTGAAAACGATACATGGGATGGGTAGCCTGCTATGATCAGCTGAGTGTAAAACATTGTAAGATTTCAAAAATTTTGAAAAACGTCTTGAATTAATGAAAAGAATTATTGTAATTCATACCAAAAATCTTCTAAATTATTCATCAAAACGATGCTCCACCATGAAGTAATAAGTGCTAAAATATATATAAAGTAATACGTACTCAACTATATTTTAGTACGTTGAAACATGCCGTGCTTGGATTCCAGTAAACTTATTTGTTTTTCTTCAAACTTGCCGCGCTTGGATTCCAGTATTGATCTTCTAAATATTATAATGAAGAGAACTTATAACACAAATTACTCTGTATCAATATTACTTCTATATCTTTTCCAGCCCACACATAGAGACTATTTTTCTTTATCACTGTTTGAATTGATAAAAATGATAACATTACTTCTGTCAACATATTTGTCTGATAACATTACATTGAAGTTACCAGATACCAGCCCATAACTTACTAAAAAAATTAGGCTACATAAGGCGTAAAGCTATCTATGCATAATATAAAGATATCTGTTAAATAATATTACTTCACAATTTACAAGCCCATTGCTTAGCCTACAAAAGACAAAGTTAACAAAAATATCCATGTAAATAATCGGGAATCATATCAGATATCACGTAATTACAATTTGTCCAGCACTTCCAATTCCAATACTTTGAAGTGTCTGCACTTCAAAATCAGAGTTGAAACAAAATTGCAACAACAAAAGAGAGCGATTGGCAGGTGTTGTTTGGAAGTATGGAGCTAATTTTTCCCGAGTGTTCTTGCTTTTTAGCAGGTGAATTCATGCGATTTGTGGCTACACGCTACATACAACATGTAGATAGGACACTGGATGTGTGTTTCCGGTGATTCTTGTTCCAAGGCTGCGACTTCTACATACTCCTCCTTCTTCTTCTACTCCTTCTTTCTCCTCCTCTTCTCCTTCTTCTCCTACTCATTTTTCTTCGTCTTCTTCTTCATCTCTATCAGAAGTAACCGGAAAAGCTTCCGACATAGGACCGACAGGTGTATCTTCTTATGCCTTCTGTCTAATAGTAGGCCTACCTGGATCATCTTGTTTGTCGGACGAAATTTATTGCATAGATGGCGGGAAGAATAAATTATTGAAGATCAACAGGAAGATATCATCTTCTGGTGCGAATAAGAGGACAGAAGTAGCCTAGCTCGAAAAAGTTGTACAATAAAAGTGTGTTCAAAAGTCTACATTGAAGAACATTACAAAGGTTGTTTGTACTGTACAACTGTTATGGATGTTTTCTATTTTTTAGTACAGTGGTATACTGATATTCATTTAATTTGACGCTTGGCATTAGATAGACAGATATATAGAGATATATTATTTCCATGCCATAGTACTCTACGGTCATCAGCAATGTCGAGAAATGATATCTCTCTATCTAGTGCCAAGCGTCAAATTAAATGAATGTCACTGTATTTCATTTTTTTAATGAATAAATTTTTTAATCTGTCTATCTAATGAAAACTGGACATAACGACGATAATCAAGACGATACTTGTCATGGAAAAGTTAATAAAGAAATCCATAGGATACAGAATTATTTATATTGTGTGCTACAATGTCAGGTACAATATTGCGTGGGAACCTTGATAGTATTGTTTGGTTTCATTGCACTTATTAGTTCTTAGATATTTTTAGAAGTTGGCCTTGAGAACTTCAAGTCTCCAAGTTAGACATGAATAAGAATAAATAAGATAAATTTAAATGACTGAATCCGACCTGAATTATAGAGCGTTACAAATAGTTTCAAACCTTTGACAGTACTTTCAAAATTATAGAAAAATCGACATCACTGAAATCCGTGTTAAGTTTACTTAATATAATGCAATTAATGTAGATTGAAGATAGCAATTTAATTTGAACAACAGTACTTCAACAAAATTAATCTCACTAAAATTTCTCACTTTTAGCTAATATACAGTATTTCCACTCTAATGCACATTATACTGTATCGTTGATAGAACATTGAATCCTATGAATAAGGTCATTTTTGTGTCTATAAGAATATCTACAAATTCTATTATGGTTCGGAAACTGGTCAACTAGGCAGGTATAAATTCATTAGTGAATGATCAGTCAGCTACAATAAACTGTTCCAAAAAGTATTAACAGAAATAATCCATTCTATTAAGAACCATCATTTGGCTAGTCTATTAATAATTTCAGAACAAGAAGTATGCTGGTTGTTACAACAGTATGGAAGTTTACTGGTACAAGTTGTGTCCAAACCTGTTCGTTTCGTTTCAGTAGAAAGAAATACTTTTGCCTTGAATTTCAAAAGAGTTGGAACAGAGAACAGGCATTCAGGTGTTATTTTCCATCGAACAGTTCACACGTAAAATCGCTCTGAAAAGGTCGATGCCCAGGCTTTCATTCAATACTAGGAATTCCTTATACCTGGCTCATTGTTGCCATAGATCCCATAAAAGTTTCTTTCCATTCAATGGTTCCTTTCAAGCGTAAAGTTTTGTATGAAACAAAAACGAATACAGTTTGGTGGAAGAATATAATAATAGAATTGTACGAGGAAAAATACGTCTTTTGGTAGGTCAAAATGAAGAAGCCAACTACATGAAAGTTGAACAGCTTTACATATTGCAAACATATTGCTTTCCATATCTGTTGAAATTAAAGTAAACTGTCAGTACAGCGCAAACTTATAAGTTTTACTATAGTAATAAGGTAGTATACAGTATAGTATGTATAAGTATAGTAACTATAGTCATTAGTAACTATAAGTAATTAGCTTTACTTTACTTATCAAATGGAATACATTAAACTGTCAATGGTATCGCCTACAAAAAAATGAAAAGAATGACAATCTATTACAATAAGAGTAGACTATGAAAAATGAATGAATTCCTGTGTACGAATTTACTACACGGAAAAAAAGCTGATACACGTTCCAATTGTTATGTCTGGATCTCACCGAAATATAGTCATGAATTGCACAATCATATTTTCAATTTTCGCTGATAATGTTTTGAAACCATAGATACATTTTGAGGTATTTTCACGTGAACAAATCAGACAGTACCGTAATAGTTTTCACTCAACTCAGCTAATTATAAATTACTCGGATTCAAAACTTTCCAAGCGATGCACGCAAATAAGACACACAAATTTTTCAAAACATTCAATGAAGATGAAGAATATCCCACACAGACTCCACGTACAAGCATCAAAAGGTAATAATTTTTTTAGTAATAATAATTTTTTTTAGTCGCAAGCATCTCTTAGTGAACATAGTGGAAATGTGCTACTACATAATAGGTATCGTGTAAAATAATATCAATAGAGGAATTGGCTAATATTATTCTTATAATGAATCAATTCTAATGTTTATTTTTGACTAATAGAAATTATTCATTCCTTCCTCCACTTGATGACGGATTACAGAATAAATGTGTCATTCCAAGAGAAACTACAAGCTTCTTCAACCAAGACGTTTCTATCCTATTCAATTCACCATATCGAATTATTTCGCAAAAAAAACAAGAATTAAATTCTGACGAAACACCGTCAATCGTAAGCACGACTGTAGCTTATTTTCCACATACACATGAATGGTAAAATACAAGGCCAACGTCACTAGTATGTGCAATATCTGCTCGCCCATAAAAATATCCGAAGGGGAGCCGATGAATCATCTATAATCAATGGGTTATTATTTCCAAAAGGACAGGCAAGGACCAAAGAGGGTGCAAAGGTAGAAGAAGAGGGAAGAGAGAGAGAGAGAGAGAGAACTTTGGTGTTGTAAGCCCGATGTGCCATGGGGTACACTCATACACACCAAATGGAACCTAACATATGTGCATGAAGAGTATAGAGTACTATAAGCATCAGTGCCCTACATGACTGGTAGACGGGGGTGATGGTCTCTCCTATTGTGTGATAACGAAAAGCCTGATCAATCTGCTACCTTCTGCTACTAGCCTAATACTTGCATGCAATTTCAAGTGTCGTAAATTAAAGCGAAGGGGCAACTCACTCATAGAATTACACACACACACACATGATATCGCGGCCCATCATCATCATCAACGTAATCTTCATCAGTGACGCAATATGAAAATAGGGGCGGCCGGCCATAGGGTACTCAAACTAAGGGTTGTTCTTTTTTGGCTGCCCCAAACTACTCACCTGCTCACCTCTTTACCACCCCCCCCCCAATCACTCTTTCAACTTCCCCCCTGCCAATAATCAACCTATGGTCAAAGCACCATCTGATGTTGCTCAACATCAGACATTCACAATGATAGCAATTAGGCTCCTCAACCCGATGAGTAGGGTGGGGGGGGGTGTAGAGGAGGGGATACATGTATTATAAGCGTAAAATATTGACAACTCACACACAACAATGAAGCTTGATTATTATTCACTAGTTTCGTTGCGTAAAAACAACTTCTCTTTTCATAATACAGTATTTCTTACAGGAAGGGACAAACTTTATTACATTCAATATAATGTTTGAATATGAATATTTTGGTAAAATAATATTTATTTATGTGTACAAAAATGGACCTGAACTTGACAGCACCTGGTTTTCTGATCAAAATCACCCAAATATCAACATTTATTACTTGAATAAGGTATTTTACTGTAAGTGTATTCTATGATGAGAATGAGTGATTTACCTTTAAAATGATTGATTGAATGAGTGATTTACCATGTAATTTAGAACACAAACTTTTGGGATTCATAAGGCAATTAGACTTTTTTCAAGTTGGAACACTATGGTAGCAAATCGATTCTCCATCATCTACAAGGCCAAAGCTAGGTCAGAGCGATAAAGTTTTCTGAAAATCGATTAAGCCATTTATACGGATCTAAAATTTAATAGAAATTCATGAATTAAAAACTAAAATTCATAATTCAAATTCGGTTAGAAATTCATAAATATAGATGACAAAATTATGGTGCCTCAAAACGATTACCAATGAGGACACCTAACCACTTTTTCCAATTTTGTATTGTATTTATAAATGTTGTATTATTGTATTGTTTTTGGAAATTGTGTGTGAATACATGAAATTAAATATTAAAAACAGACAAGGTCGGCAATGTATCCATAGAGTCGGATAATCACAGGACGTAACAGTTGAGGTATCACTGTTTTGTAACTCTAGACCCAAGATCGATCAGAGAATTTTACATGTATTTCAAGAACAACAAACATACAATAATATTGTGCTAAGTAATTTTGATTTATACAATAAATAAAATGTATCTTATATTTGTGTATCTAAAATAATATTCTTGTATTTGTGTATATGTGCATTTTGTCCATTTGTTTTGTAACTTGATGGCAAATAAATTTTGAAAAAAAATCTAGTTTGTTATAAATTGCAAAAGGAACAGATTTAGGCGTAAGCCTTCTCTGAAGATTCGCTTGTACTGTACATTGCAGATTGAATAAATAGATAAAGTAAAATAGTAAATAGTAATTAATTGAATCATCGTACCTCTTTGGTCCAGGGTCCCTTGACAAGATCCGGGTTGACTACTTTTTGCCACCGTTGTTGGCATTGCACATCTGTCCTGTGTGGAAAAAGACTCGAGATAACGTCCCATCGCTCCTGGTACTCCTCCACCAGCTGCTTTAGTTTGGTATCCTGTCAAATTGAAAATATACTAGATTAGGCCAACTTATAGTACTTCGAAGATAAAATAGTGAGATTTTTTGGAGTCGTTCACTTGTACTGGAATTAGGGCATGAACTCGCGCATTCCTACTCACAGTAGGAAATCTGCAGTGTGCGCTGTGTAATTTTAAAATCATTAAAACCAACAATTTATTATTGAGAAGCATTATTGAAACACAATCAAGAAAATTTCATCTCAAAGTAACACATGTTGAAAGGTAAAATTGGTGATTTGGTGAGTGAGCTAGATAAATAAAGTAGATGTTCAATAATAAAATATCTACTTCATTTATCTACTTTAAATATTTACTTTCTTTATATACCTATTGGTGAATGAGGTAAGGTAATTCAATTTTCAAAAATTATCTCATTATTTTTCATCAGCAATATCTCATGTTTAAACATCCTCCTTCAATTGTAATTGTAAATCTCCTTTGAATTGTAATATCATGCTCACGTTTGTTAGATTTATCAATGTATTTCCTCTGTCATAGAAATGCCAGATTGAGAATAAATTTGAATTTGAAACAGGGAGCATGGAGCACCAGCAGGCTAGCAGCCAATGTAAGACCCAAGTAACCAAAAATCAAAAACCAATTCTAACAAACAATAAAACATTCTCTCATAGTGGTTGATGACAAGAAAGTGAGAAATCCAATAAAAACGCCAGTAAAAAATTTAAGCCGACAGTGGGGTTAGAAATGGATATTCAATTGGAGTTTTTCACACGGTGAAGAGATATTAAAAAAATTGCTTTAAAAAACGGATCAGTTCCTTTTTTATGAGGAAAACCTCAAAGGGCTAACCTTCGTCAAAGAATAAGCAGCCATTCTTCATCTACCATAATTAATCATGCTCTACAACTAAAAGTCTTATTGTTTTACAGTTAGTAAGAATAAAATAAATGCAATATGTAGCCTATTCCTTCAATTTTTTTATACCCTCAATTTAATTAAACTTCATTTTCGTCCCAGAGAGACGTTTGACTAGAGTACAACACTGATTAACTTACACTCTTTATTTACATTGAACTTTTTGAATATAAAAATAATAAACAAAATGAGGCATGAAATTCTGGTAGACTAAACTAATTAACTACTGCATCGTTTCAACCTAGATAGGTAATGCAGCAGATAAAAACTGCATGTGACATGAATTAGATACAATCATCACTATCACCAGTCAAATGAGGTACAGTGAGATTAATTTAATTTGACGCTTGGCATTAGATAGATAGAGAGATATTATTTCTTTGCCATCGTACTCTACGGTCATTAGCAACGTGAAGAAATGATGTCTCTCTATCTATCCAATGCAAAGCGTCAAATTAAATGAATGTCACTTTACAGTATCACATGAGAGCAAAACTATACACCGTAAACAAAAAATATCTCAAATCTAACATAATTCAGAGCTTTGCAGTCAAGTGAGCTTTACCTATATAGTCTCAAACTAGAGCAGGACTGTATAGAATAATAACATTTGCCTAGCTAAAATGTAACATAAATACCGTCCTGTATGAAATTGCTTGAGAGCAAGAAGAGAATATAATCAAGTGTGAGAGAGAGAGAGAGAGTGCAAATAGCCCACTTTCGACAGCTACTTTGGACCGGTTTTGTAATTTTCGGGACCCCAGTAATAAAGGGGAGAGAGTAGTGCACCCAAGAGGAGAGAAAGAGAGAGAGATAGAGGCTGAGAGAGACACAGGTCGGTGACGGTGGGACCCGGGATGGGATGCCGCACCGAGGACGATTCCCGGACCTATTCTACCCTCTGAGAAATCGGGAAAACACCCCTGACAGGTACACAAAGGTGTCCCACCCCTTGCGCGCGCATAAAGACAATCCGATCTTAATTGATGTGAAACAAGGGGCGACCTGAGCAACAAGAAGCTGTCTAGGCAACTTTCGTCTCGTTTCCCGAATTTCGTCAGCCTACGACAGACACGGAAGTAGAAAACTGTATCTAGATCAATCCAACCACTCTGGAAGTCTCTTCTTTGTTCCATGACTCTACACAATATTCTATGTTGAACACGGGGTGGAGACAGAGGGGTCGATCACCTTCAGGTGTTTGTCTTTTCACGTGAATATTCTTGACGCTTGAAAGACGTGTGTCAAGTAAAGGGCAAGTGGCATCAAAGAAATCAGCCGGCCATTCTTTGAAATGTCACAAGGAGCCAGCAGCTGACTGACTGCCTTCTATGATAACATGTTGGCCTTATCCATCGATAAACGGCTAACTTTATTCTTTCATTGTTAACGGAAGTTCATAACATAATACATATTTAATGCAAACTCTTGACGGCGCAACAACCCTTGTCAAATACATTCAAGACGTTTCAATCTACATTGTATCAGTTTTCAGCCTTTTTACATAAGAATGGTGCTGGGATTACAAAGAGACTACTAATGTGGAAAAGATATTGACTACAGCCATTGAATATATATCCTTAGCCAAAGGATATATATATATATATATTCGATGCTACAGCACAGAGGAAGGAAATCTCTATCTGAAAAAAGGATAAACTCTCTCCTCTTGTAACTATAGGAACGAGTAAAATCCTTAAATTCCATCAATATTTTATGTAGGCCTATTAATACAATAACCATAAAATTTTCATTATATTTCAGGAAATGAATCATTTATTCATTTACATTCTTGAAAGTTGAAAAATCCAAGATTGTGGGATTATAATACATCTTTTTACTATGACGTAAAACAATCACAAAATTCAATTTAACTAAACATAAAATTCAATTGGTTGAAAAAAATAATATTCAAATCAATAAAATTTCAATTTTAATTTTCATTTAGAAGAGGATTTTGTTTGATCTGGCTCAGCTCTAAAGTCAACAATCAAGAGTTCATCTGAGTGAGATCTTTCACCTCTTGAGAATTTACCTACTTGCTTTACAATGGTGAGAATATAAAAATGCAAGATTTACAATTTCAAACAGTAGATCTGGATCAATATACCTGAGCTACAGGATTCTATGTTATATTTACAATGGACGTTGAATAATTTATTTCAAAATCTTATTGTTGGTTTTTTTCAGTTTAGATAGTTTCAAGTTTTAAAATACAGTATCTAAAAACACGTCCTGAGATATATGAATTATTTATTAGCTAATTCGTCAGATGGCTAAATACTTTATATTTACCGGGACATTTGTTTTTATAGAAAATGAAAAACTGAAAAAGTAAAAAACAATTCCATGATGTTGATGTAATTGTTCACACTCTTCATTTGAAATAATTTCTACCTTCATCAATGACTATCACACGTACTTTGATATAGCATTGTATTACGAGACATAATAAGTCTAATATTTCAATACAATCTAATCCTGCAGAGAACAATCTATAATCATGCACTGATTGACTTATCATATCAGACTTTGTTTTAAAAGCTTAATCATTCCTGATTACATACCCAATCAGGGGCTTTTATTTTAGAATCTCTCATTGTTACATCATATTTCTCCAAGCAATAAATATATTTATCTATTTATTTCATTAATTGACAATACACACACCATGGGTGGGAAGAAACAACAGGCATTCGCCCAAAACTGTTTCAATCCCTAATTCTAACTAAATTTTCCAAAGGTTATGTCCATGTATTTTTTCATTAATAATTTGGGCCTAGAAAAACTATTAACTTACAATTTTTAATTTTGATATGTATTGCGATAATATCTTACTGATAACCACTACTTCACGGTGACAATCGTCTATAGAAAACAATAAATTTTCTGTTGACCACTGTCACCTGTATTATGTAGCAGAAAATAAAGAATGTGATAAGAAACAATTGCTGTTGACATTACATTTTCTATACATTTTCTGTTGACTACAACTGTCTCCTACAGGTCGCTAACATTTGAAAATCTGATAGTAGTTTATGCAATAATGGTTGTATTATGAGAGCCTTTAAACGACGAGTGAAATACCGAGGATAAAATACGAGCGGAAACGCCGTGAGTTAATTCAAGGTATCTCAAGAGTCATTTAATAAAGGCTAAAATACAGCCATTGCATACACCATTTTATCTACGACCAACAAAAACCAATAATATCTACATTATAAATCTAACTGACTTTGATTCAAACGACAATTTCAATGTTTGCTGTATAGGTTAGGAACTGTTCCGTTCTTGTGTTTTAAAACTGGATCAGATTGAACAAGGAACGTTTCAAAATATACAATCTGAATCGAAAAGTCCTCATTATGATACAAGTTTCAAATTCAACTGTTTCGATTTCAATTATGAAACTGTAATGATTGCGTTGTTATAACACGGTCGTAGATAAAGAAACTAGATGAATTTTCTGTCTGATAGATGTTGACACGAACCTCGTCTTTACTCCAGCGGCCCTTGAACGCCTGCTGGTTGCGACCGCTGCCGTCTCCGGCGCCGGTCAGCCGGGCTCTGGTCGACGACTGACTCTCCGACTCATCCGACAGTTCGTCCAGTTCACTGCAGCTGCTATCATATCCTGACCGCGACCTGCAACACACAACAACAACAACAACGTTTCAATTACATCTAATAAATAGAAAAAGTTCATTGAGACAAATTTGCTTCTTATTTATTGTCCGCTAGAATTTTTCCGAAAAAATGGCGGCAACCAAGTTTCATTCAAATCTAATAAATAAAAAAAATCATTGAGACAAATACGTTTCTTATAATTATATCTATATTTTTTTATCATAATAATTAGATGTTTAATGTTGTCAGCTTACAAGTCACATTCATTATCAAACTTATTCATCAATTCACAAATTATCTCGTTGTGTCATAAGCATAACTATACTTTTCAAGGTTTCATCTCATGAGTAATCGAAGTAAATTTATTATTCACGTTTGCGCAAGATCTGACCCAACTTATCATAAGGCTAGGCGTACACCGGTTAGTCAAGACAAGACAAGACGACATTAGTCACAGTACTTCACATAGTTGCTTATGAAGCAACACACACTGATTAGTCATTGCATCGGTGTGTGCTGCTTCATAAGCAACTATGTGAATTATTGTGACTAAACGTGACTAATATCGTCTTGTCTTGACTAACCGCTGTACACCTAGCCTAAAGGTGTGAATAGACATGTCATTGCATACAGAAATGCATCGTGTGGACTATATTTGCATTATTTTAAGCTGAAAAGTTCAGATTTATTAGCAGATGAGATTACACATAAGTAAAAACCATAAAAATATAGTCATAACTACAACAAGAGAATCGTTTGTGAATTAATAAATAAAATTCGATAATAGATAATATAATTTATAAGCTGATGGCATTACAAAATATGATAAAATTTAGAAGCAATGTAGATATAATTCATAAAAGAAACAAATTTTTCTCAATTAAATTTATGAGTAACTTAATTCTAGGTAAAAAAACAAGGTAAATAAACCTTGGTAAATAAGTAAATAACTCAAAACAAGGTAATAAATACTTGTACATACAGCAAATAGACTTAAAAAATTGCAAAATATAGTGAAATATTGCACTATATAGTAAATTTTAAAATATAGTAAAATATTGCAATATATAGTAAATTGCAAAATACAGTACATACATTAATATCCACAACAGACGGAAAACTTATAAGGGATCAAGTTACCCAACCATACACCCACAATTTAAGCTAAAAAATCATCACAAACTGCATGTCCACTCATGGTATGCATGTGTAAGACATGAGCGCAGAGAGCAGTGCAACTCTGAGAGAAAGAGACAGAATATGGAGGGAGAGAGAAAGGTGATACCGGAGTCACCCCTCCCTCCCACTGATAAGGTGGAGTGGGGTGAAGTACACCGGCCTCCCCACCCTTATCAGTCCGTGGGAACAGTTCTTCCTGTTCTTCTTGTTTACTTCACTTCCAGGATGCAACTGGGTTTTCAATCTTCTATTTTTTTCAGACAATACGCCAACCTACCCTACCCTGCCCTGCCCTTTTCTCATTACGAATGTATAATAATGCAAGGGCAGAGAATGAAATGAAAAATACTACGGCTGAACTCTCGCTCTCTCTCTCTCTCTCGCCCCCTCCCTCCATCCAAACTCATTCACGAGAAGTGTCGATAAGTAAATTCCTCTCTTCAACTAATTTAAATGACGATAGTTCAATGAATTATCATACGTATCTCTTTTTTATTAAAAAGGCTAATTAAAATACTAAGAAATTCCCATAATAGTAACTAGAATCATATCAATAGTAGCCTACGCTGCAGGCAGTACAGTAGTAGAACTTTTGTACCATAATGCTCACGAAAATATAGACAAAATAGACATTTTTATAGATAGAAACTATAGACTAAAAATTATAGACAAATCCTTCAATTTTTCAAAGGAAGTGACACACACCACATTCACAGGAGAAAGTGTCCAGCTAATTTCCTAGTTATTTGTTTCTTTGTTTATCAATGGCTCAACATCCCTATGTGGGCTTAGGCCTACCAGCTGGTTGCGAGTTTCACATCCACTTGACTGAATCAGCAGTGGTGAATGATCATTAACCAGAAAAGATGTAACGTGTAGTTAGCACATTGACATCTCAACCATAAGCTAGTCTTCGCAACCCAATTTCCTAGTTATAGTTTTTGAAAATACAATTTTTTTGTGTCGTGTCAATCAGCCAAGTCGTTTAGTTTCTAAAAATTATCATTTTGTAAATCATAAGATTTGTAAAGAATTGAAAACGAGGTTGACCTAAATTTATATTGAGAGTATATGAAATCCATTATTTAATCAATTTCAAAACCTCTCTAACGATGAGTGATTACAGGTCACACACACATAAATAAGGTCACCAATCTCACGTGTAATAACAAAGATACTAGTGAACAAGTTCCAGGATGATAGTAGAGTAAAAGTAGTAGTAGTAGTGGCCAACCCTGGGAGCCATACACATAATACTACAGTACTGCATTTCACCCTTATATCACTTTGTAGAGGAGGCAAACAATTCTGATTCATTCTTAGACAAGGG
Source organism: Laodelphax striatellus (assembly GCA_017141395.1). Taxonomy (NCBI): domain Eukaryota; kingdom Metazoa; phylum Arthropoda; class Insecta; order Hemiptera; family Delphacidae; genus Laodelphax; species Laodelphax striatellus. Next base: position 48,255,785 of record CM029530.1, read on the forward strand.
CTCCCCTACCAAATCGACCTACTACCCCTCGCAACGCAAAGGCCACCCCAATGACCTTCTCGAGGTGATTTCGCCTCGCCTATCTTCTTCTTCTTCCTTCTTGGCTTGTTTTGTTTTTTTTCTTCGCTTCTTTCACAATTTCATTATTATTTTCTTCACTTGTCCTCCCCCTCGTTGCGATTGCACAAATCCAGGCTTTCTCAACGCTTCCTCCTTCCTAGTTGTGCAATTCCGGTTCCTGCTCTGCGCTCTCACTCCCTCATATTTATTTGCATATACTGAATAACACAATGCACACGATAGATTGGTGACGTAGCACAAATACATTCTCCTTTTCCTTCTTCAGGTCCGGTTCTCTGTGTTATTGTATTTTTTGGGACTGTCTCACAGCCCACTCTCAAGTTCCGTGTACACTGTCACACAGACTACACACTACATCCCATAAATAAACAGAAGGTTCATGTTTATGATTTCTATCCTAACCTCGACTATGCTATTGATTCATTCTGTCAATTCATTCCAGAGGTGTACTCTGTTTGACCAGAAAAAGAACGTCTCTGGAGGAGTGATATCATTGAATATAACTATACCCTATATTCTAAAGGATATATATTCAATGGTGATATCTAGCATGCTAGACAGGCTATCCAGGGACTTTCTTTCTCTGGTAAAACAGTAGTAGGCCTATAAAACAATAAACAATGAGCCAAAATCAAAGATTAAAATTTGAGAAAATTTTAAATTTTGCAACATTTTCAAAATAAAATTATACATTCATGCAATAATCTGCAGCTGCTGGGGTGGATCTTGACAGAATGTACAGAATTAAAGATAATTTTATTTTAATAAATACTGTAGTATTAATCGATAGTATTTTTTTTTTGTTAATCATATAAATCTGTTCTAAAAAAAATAATTCTATTTCTATTTTCAATTCTAATTCTGTTCTAAATAAACGTAATTCTTATTGATATCCCTAACATATTGTAATCACATAATACAACCAGTCAAGATAGCACCATCGATAAGCAATACTCTCTAGTCTGTTCTAAGTCTGTATTCTCAGTCTGTAATAAGTGTGTTCTCTGTGATAGCACTCAGTAACTTCTTCAACTTACATGTTTTAAAGCAACTGTTCTTCCAGTAAAACAACTGCACTTCCTGACCGATAGATCACAAACAAAATGTATACACGACAATACTACATTATTATTATTATTATGGGAATAAAGGGGAGGTTTAGTGGATACTGACAGACAGACGCACATTCTACTCTCACCGACTCTCACTCTCTCTCTCTCTCACTCCTTCTTCTCCATCTCTTTCTCTCTGGTGACGCGAGCATCACCCTTAAAAAAGGGCCTACCGAGGGACGAAACCTTGCCCTACAACAATGCAAGACAGACGAGAAATTTTTTCCCAGGGTCTAATTTAGTAAAATCTCCCTTTACACACTTACAGCATATTCAGACCCAAACACTAGTTCCGGTTGTGGGAAAAATGCATTCTACAGAAAAAAAAAGATCAACATTGCCGAAATTGAGCCAGAAATAGGAAAAGAATGAGACAGTGAAATTTTGATAGTAGGTAGATTGTAGTACGCGATAGAAGATATAGAATAACAATATTTACTAAAAAAAATGAATAATAATACAAAATGCAACTTTGCTGTATAAAATGTGTAAAAAGTTTTTAAAATTGTCTAAAATCTAGCATTTAGAAAGCACCTAAAGAGCTTTCTCATTAGAGAAACTGTAGAAGAAAAACAATTTCACATGAGAAAAATTATTTGTAAATATTCTTCCAAGTGTTATTGTATTTGATATACTTCAAGCAGCATTAACATTCAATATTTCTCTTAAATATTAAAGAATTGCAAACTAATTTTCAAGTTGATAATTATTCAAATGACTCATATTATCTGAGGAAAGGAAGTTGATAATAATGACTGAATTTAAAACTAAAAATAATAATTACTGAATTATCATTATAACTCATTCAATTGTCAAGATAGCACCACATTGCTATGTTTCATTCAAATCCATGTCAATTCATTTTGAACAGGCAATTAAAAATCAATGCCAATGTGATAAAAAATTGGAACAGATTAATTTTGTTCTTGGAACGGTTAAAAATCTACAAGGTCATTCAGAAATGAATTAGAGGGGATAATCAATCAATGTAGAATTAATTCATCAATATCATTATTTTTTATAATTATCCATTTTCCTGACGATATTTCATGATTATTGCACTACAACTACAATACAAATGATCAGGGTTTCTTTTTCTAGAAAATGAGGTTCAGGAAATCTAAAATTTTCGCATAATCTATTACACACTATATGGTAGGTGTACTTATTTGTCGACTCTTTTCTCTGTGTAGGCCTAATATAAAATGTATGAATAGCCAATTTTGGTACAAATATGAAATTTAAACATTCAATGTTTGGAAATATAAATGTTGATCAAATTTTGTTCCTAAATAGTAATTAATTGATAAAATATTCATATATGCCTAGCAAAGAAGTACCGGAACGCCTGAAAAAAGCCCTGCAAGATAATTTTGAAAGCCTTCCTATGACATGGATATCCATAGTTGGGAGAACTTTCGATTCACTACCTTTCTTCACCACAACTTTTCTCTTTTGGATTAGCCTTCTTTTCTAGAGTTTTATGAACTTTTCTAGTTATTGTATTGTTTGTATTTAATTCAACTATAAGGGCAAAACGCTTTTAAACCAGTAGTTTGTATGACGGAGATTTTTCTTCAAACATGAGATTTGATTCTGATTATTACCATACTAATAAAAGCTTTCATTATAGCCTACAAGTACTTCAATTGAGTTCAAACTCCAATTACAACTTTACCGAAAGAGCATAACTTTTATCGTACAAGTGAAATATTGTAAGAGAAGATCATTCCATAGGACAAGATACAAAACTGAACCTGAACCTAATGCAAAGATAGTTAATCTTTATTTTTCCAACGTGTTTCATCTCAATTTTGTCTATTCTCAAATTTCAATGTAGTCAAATCATGACCATATGAAGGGAGAACAGACTGGTTCAGCTCCAGTACATTCCTCAAGTGCACTGTGGACATTCTGTATCAACACTCTTTGACAACTCCATACTATAAAATGAAATACATATATGCTATCAAAATGTTACATTAATGTTACTATTCATGTCCAGATTCGTCAATACTTCCTGAATAACAAAAAAAATGTGTTCCTTTGTTTTTTTCAACAGATGTACTGTAGATATACTGTATCAACACTCTTCAACAACTCCATACTATAAAATTGAATATATGCTATCAAAATGTTACATTAATTAGTATTCGTGTCCAGATTCGTCAATACTTCCTGAATTACAAAAAATGTGATGTGTTAAGTTATTTTTCCAACAGATGCAACTTTGAAAGATGGTCAGAAAGAGATGCACTTTTCCTCAATGGGTCAAACAAGCCAATCTTTCTCCTCACCACCCTTCATTGCTTTTCTTTGCCCTCTCACTCTCTTCTCTCATTCCCTCTTTTTGTGACGTAGCTGTTTTCATTGTGATCGTCGTCGTCGTCTCTTGAACTCTTCGCTTCCCTTTTCAACCTGTTTAACTCGTTCCTTTCCAAGCCTGCGTCTGCCCAAAATTTCCCACAGGCGAGTTGTTCAACCTCGTCTCACCTAGTGCTAGTACTGTAGCTTGTTTTCGACTTTTCACAGATGCCTTACTCACTACGCGTTCAGTAAGAAAACAAGAAAATTTTTCTTTACAAAACAAAAAATGTAATTCAGATTTAAATTATTATTGATGACACATAATTATCTCAAATTCTAAATGCAATATTCATTTTTTACTAATAAAAATCATTCACTCATTGGAAAAGGGTTTTGCAGACTTTTTCTTCTACAACTAATTTGATTTCAAAATTATCAATTGATTCTTCTATAACTAATTTGAATTATTATCAATAATTCTCCTATAACTTATTTTGTTTGAATTATCAATTAATTCTTCTGTGAGTCATTTGATTTGAATTATCAATTAATTCTTCAATAATTAATGTGATTTGAATTACCAACTAATTTTATGTAAAGGATTCAAGGAATATTTTTCAATCCCGTCCTAATCCTGGTCCTATTCCGATAGCTAATCACACCCAAGCTGAATTATTCCAAAATAAAATACTGTATAATGTAAAATAGAACTTTTGAAGATATCGACTCAATAACGATAAATAAAGTATAGAAGAGTAGCTAATAGACCTAATTAACAGTAAAATTATGAAGCAACAATCCTAAGCAACAATACAAAATTATGAAATTTATAGAAATATAGTATTTTCAAAAATGTTTTATCAATGTCTGTGTTCACAAGTTATTTGTAGGCCTGTTAGCTTGAATCTTATTCAACACAGTAATCTTATTTCAACACATTCACTGCTTCCTCTACAGGTAATTCAGTGTTCAAATAATGGAAAAAAGGGAAAGGAAGGGACCCAATTGTGAGTGCGCGTGAGTAAGTTTATAAGAATAATGATGAGAGGGTGAGATTGCATAGGAACCATGGTTCTGGTCGCGCTAAGTACCTCCGACTTCCTCAAGCGGATATAGGCGGGTTTGTCCAGAGTAATCACTACACACATTTCACTAAGAAACTCAACCAAGAAAGGGCACTTCCTTTCAAAAGAATTAAGCTTGTCACCTTCGTTTGAGAGATAACTTATTACATAAACACATACATGAAGTCAATTAAAAAGTTATTTGCTCACTTTAATCAATCACTCAAGATATTCTTTATTCATAAATACAAAGAGAAAAAATAATAATGATTTGAGAGAGAAACAACAGGCTCTGTTTCTTACTGTTTCTTTGATTAATAATGTAGACTAAAATAGGACCATGATTTCACAGCACTAAATAAAAACATACTGAATGAACTCATGCTTCATAATCCATACTCATCAAAAAATACTTTAAATAATCCTTGAATTCAGTTCAATTGAATTAAGTTGGGCATAATCATTTATCACATTATTTCCCACGAAAAATACAAAGAACAATAATTATTACAGTATTAGTATTGTAGTGAGCCTAAACAATCCAGAATGAATAAACAATATTATGAAAATTCTTAAATCAAGAATTGCTAGGTTCAATTGAGCATTTAGTTATTCATTGTCTTTCATTACTAGGCGAAGTTAGGACTCGCAGGTCCTCTCTTACACTAAACCTAAAATGATTTTTTATTGAATTTACAATTTTATTGACTGAATAAGGGAGAGTTTGAGATCCTAGATTCCTAAATGGATTTAGATTTATGGTATACTTCTAGTATTCGACGGATTTTATTCATTGATTGAATAGTAATATAGTAATTGTATATTACAATAATAAATAGTAATATTGAATAATATCTCATCTCTCATCATCATCCTTCCCATTACCCACGCACAAGCATCGTGGGCACGTACGTGGGCATCATCCCCAGCAAAAAAAATATTGCTCCACACGCAAACGGCTGGCCTTAGTGGTGGAATTCCTTTCAAGTATTAATTTTATGAATGAAATTATTTTATTTTTCGAATAAAGATTATTTAAATTTGCTGATTAACTATGTTCGTCAGACCTTATCAGTTATTCAGAGATCCTACGTTTGTATCTATGAATTCATTATTTCCTTGTTACAACACCACACCACACCGCACTGTACATTTGACGTAATTTGAAATTTATTTCTCATAAAACAATATAATATAATTTAGAATGAACCTAGACTTTTAATCTAAACCAAAACTAATTGGGTTTAAAAAAGTAAGGGTCTCCCCACCAATAAAAAGCCATTAAAAAAAATTGGTTCAATGTTAGTTTTTTTGTTTGTCAAATTTTAGCCATTAGAATGAGCAATGTTATAAGTATTAGACAATATTTTCTATCACTGAAACTGATATTTCAAAACCGATAGTGCCGGTATTTAAAGGAGATCTAAGAATAGATCATTTACGGAAATATGAAAGTGAAGCTAATTGACCGATTTGGAGAACGATTCTTCAGCAATGTATACAATACTAATCATTGAAGGTCAAGTGAAAACTGTATATTTCGTACAGGGAACGACATCAATTCTTATTAGGAAATGATATTGAACAATGAGCTTCAAGAACGAGAAATAAGGCGAAGAGTGAGAGTGAATAATGCTAATGAGAAGGAGAGAGAAAAGCTATACGAGAGAGAAAGGATAGGCCTAGCACCAGAATCAGCTGTTCTAAGAAAACCCCTCGGTTCAGGAGTGAAGGCAATGTCCCCTATCCAGAACCAACCCAACACCTGGCTTAGGTCATTGCCAGCCAAAGATAGGTCTGTGAGAGAATTACAGACAGAGAGTGAGAGAGTGAGAGAGAGTCGACAGAATGCAACTTTCTCACGCAACTTCATGGAAAGTGGATTGAGAGCAGCTGACAGCAGCGAATTAATACGGATGATACTTGGGTATTACAATACCTACGATAATAGATTCACAATAATTCACATTCATTGTAGCATAAAATTGTTGATGCACAGAGCAGAGGCATATTTATTTATTCTGTAATTCTATTTTTAATTTCACACCACCTACCGAGGAGATCAAAGCGGTGGGTGCTGGGTGGCACTTCTCAGCATAATCAAAAAATGATCTCAAAATGATCAAAATTAGACAGTCAGTAGGTCACTGTTATTGAATCAGTCAGTAAATAGTCTACTATGATAGGTAACGTTCTTCTTAAGCTTTTTATATTTTGAATTAGAACAAAAACTCCATTAAAATATATTGTTATGAATTGAGAATATAAAATTGGTGTAGCATTGTTTCTCAAACCTAGCATTGGCCTAGCTTTTGATTTAATAATGTTTCAATCACACCTAACAAGTGAAAAGTGAAAACCAAACTTTCTACGTATCCTACAGTTGTGGAAATTGAAATCAGGGTTTTTATAAAAATGGGTACGATGATGATGACTAAATGACAATGATCAAATATTATGGGTCAGTTACAGATAAATGAGAGAAATCAAAGATCAACTTAAAATCTCAACCCAAAAAAGAAGGCTTTAATCATTATTCCTACTAATTACTTATACATTATAAACCAACAAATTTCATATCAAAGAATTTATCAATTGCAGGCGATTGGAAAAACACTTAAGTACAGTATTCCAATATTCATGCCGGCCCAGACTGAAAATATGTTAAAATAGTTCCTGAACCCCAAAATGAGACAGAGTTGAAAACCCTAATTTCTACATAATTAGGTGAAAAGTAAGAAAAATACCAGCATTCACTATAATATTGTTAAAGGTGAAAACATTATTTATGAAAACACAAAGGTAGTTTATAATAAACTCGTCGATGGTAGTAAACCCTTCATCAAGATGAAGTAAGAAAAAGATATAATCGTTTCAAGAAAGAAAACGCAACTCCTCAACAAGGGAAGCAGCTGGCGACCGAGACAGATGGGACAAGGAGGAGGGGGAGGGGGAACACGTGCCTTGAGGAGAAGAAGAAGAAGACAAGGAGCCGAGACGCCCTCCTATTTATCGGCCCAAGAAATCGAAACAAGGTGGGGAAGCAGAAGAAAAATAATAAGAAATATGTCTTGGCGTGTGCCCTCCATCGCAGATGCGGCTACAGGAAATCGATTATTTTTTTCATCCAACAGTAACCAAGAATAATACTACCCCATAATGGCGAATATAACTATAAATTTGCCCGTCGGATACAATGTCTTGAAGAAGGGACGAATGACTGGCAGTTTAATTTCTACTTGTAGCAGTCTTGAAAGATCAAACTCCACGTCGAGAGTCAGAGTACCAAGAGTGGAAAATGATGGAGAAGAAACGTTTATAGAGAAGAAATTATTATTTATAATTTTAGGAGATTAATTTATACTTGTGAGTTATACCCGTCTTGAAAGATCAGACTTCAGATTATCTTCATGTCAAGAGCAATTTGAGGGAAAAATTAGGGCAGAAGTAGGAAACGCTATTTATAATTGTGGCAGATTAATCGAGACGATCTTCGGTGTAAGGCTAGGCGTACACCGGTTAGTCAAGACAAGACAAGATTAGTCACGTTTAGTCACAGTAATTCCCATAGTTGCTTATGAAGCAACACACACCGATTAGTCATTGCATCAGTGTGTGCTGCTTCATAAGCAACTATGTGAATTACTGTGACTAATCTCGTCTTGTCTTGACTAACCGGTGTACGCCTAGCCTAATCGTCCTCACCGATAACTAGTCGTAAACCGTAGGCCGCTCTGCAGGTGCTGGGTAGATGTTGGATGGATGACTTGGTTTATCAAGAAGGCCGTGATCATTATGGCCTTCATGATAACATGTTCTATTATTAGAACTATTCTATTCTATTATTATTTAATATTTATATTATTATTCTATTCTATTATTAGTTGATCACATGTTCTATTATTATGGATATTGTATGAGCTATAGATAAACCATCTACCATCCAGGTAACAATCCAGCAGTGCGGCCCCACCTTCAACAGTAGAATGGTCTACAGAGAATGTAGAATAACAGTGTGGTAATTGGTGTGAATGGGTCCATAACATTGTATTGGAATATTTTTTATTCCCGCCACCGCCATACTTTTGCCAGGATTACAGGCAAACCTATTCACTCACTCTTCAAGCTTCTTTCGAGAGAACCAACAACAAAAATAACTTTTCTAACTTTAAAAATTGTCTCTCTACTCTTGGTATTGTGTTAAAAGCTTAAAATAATGGAAACTAACACTGACAAAGGCAAATTGTAGGTAAGAAGTGAATTTATTACTCGACATAACACATGATTTGCGTTTCACTTCACTGAAGGATCTTCCTGCACAATCTTACAGGAATTGGCAAAGTATGGTGGATTTGTCCGAGCTAAACAATTAAAGTGACATCGAATGGCCACACTGTTATTATACAGTCTCTGTAGTCAAGGGTATATGACAACCAATGCAGTCATGAGCAAAACTCCTATTCGAGTTTTGTATAATCTACATGTACCATCGGAAATCAGACCACTTTACTCTTTAGATGAAATTTAGACTTTCAATGGATGGAATAGAGTTGTTCCAGAGAATGTTTATTACGTTTCATGTATTTAATTAAAGATTCATGTCAATGATAAGATAGTCTAGTTTAAATAACCTTAAAACTCTGGCTTGTGGATGCATGGGAAGTTTTTCCCAAAAGAACCATTACTATAAACAAAAAGACTGCGTTAATTACAATCCTCTGACCAGACTTTTTTGGAGGGCTATTCAAATGAAGTATCAACAATACTATATTGTTCATATAAAGTATCCAGTATTGATTAGAAGTGAATTGTTTATACGTTTGAATTGCACACACACACACACACACACACACACACACACACACACACACACACACACACACACACACACACAAGAATCGAAGGCAACTACAACCAGAACCAATGTCCTAAAGATAAGATGTTAATGATGTTAGAGACAAGGTCAACCCTATTCAAAGGCCTACCAACAAGAAAACACACCAATCACACTTTTATAATACAGCATATAAAAAACTAACATACCTGATAACTCTATGAAATGAATGCTATTAAACTCTTTCAATTTGACCACCTGTATCACTATCACCCTCAAAATCCTCACAGAAGTCTCCCAGATTAATAATTTAATAAGTATTAGTATTAAGTAATAGTATTTAATAATACTAAAGAATCTTATCTATAATGACAATATTATTATTGGCTATCTCAGGGGTGCCCACCAAGGGGACCTTGGAATATAGTGGACCTTAGTGAAATATTTCACTATTCAATAAGTCAAAGACTTGAAAATCTCATCGATAATGACAATGATTATTGGCTAATAGGAAATCTTAAAATATGGTCATAAGGAACTTAATCATATTAATTTGTATAAGTCAATTGTTCAATCATTCTTATGAATTAGAACAATGCTTAGTGAGTGCCTATCTATCATAAATAAGTGGGTTTGAGTTTGACAGTTTCAAATAATGAAAACTCCTATCAATCATAACAAATTAGTTTGCCAGTCTAGAAGAAAACCATAAGAAAGTGGTCATAATATAGAACTTGCACTAATTTTTTTGTTACTCAAGTAAAAATTTGAAGAATTACTATAGGTGAATCTACACTACTAATCTGCTATGTTTATAGCTACCAATTATTACTATACTTGAGTAGTTGCTGTTAAATTGTACCTATTTGTGACATATTTTAATTATGAAAATTTATTAACAACAAACTTTAGTTTGATTAGTACTGGTCTACAATAGTTTTGTTACCATGTCAATTGGGGTCGGCTCTCCGAATCAATTTGCGCCTTACAATGTACTGTAGTATACAATGTATGTATTGTATTAATTATACGTGCTATGGCCGATAAGGAAGTTAAATCTATTCACGTAATAGATTACCAATATTATTTAGATTATTAAAATGTCTATCACCAATATACAGATTATAGCAGGATCCTTTTAACTTGTCAGAAAACAGCTGATTTAACGTTAGTAAACGAGCGTACATCAGCTGTTTTATGACAATTTAAAAAGCTCCTGCTATACTAAAACGTTTATCACTAATATTGAGATTACTAAAGTGTTTATCACCAATGTAAATATTACAAAAATGTTCATCACCCATTATTAAGATTACTGAAAATTATCTACTGCAAACTTACGCCTCATTAAAGCAATCGGTATTGGCCGGTGACGGGCAAATCCGGGATAGCATTCCCGCTGGACACCCGCACTCACACACGCGCGCACTCTCTCACACACACACTCAACACGCGAACTGTCCCTTCCCTACGGACCTTCCCTAGCGCGACGACTCCTGCTCCTCAACTTCACGCGACGGCTGACGGCAAACGTATGCGAATAGATTCTACACTCGACACTACACCAGCAAAGGTAAGGCAAGGAGAGGGAGGTAAAAGAACCCCTCCCCCCACCCCACACCGGTGTAACACCCCCCTCCTCTACCCCAAAACATCTGTCGTCCTAGTACCCCACCACCACAACCCTGAGAAATTTCGAAACCCTCCCCGCAGCAACAGCAGCAGCTAGAAGCATCATTTCACAACCCCAATCCAATCCTATCCCCTAAATCTACTAGAGAGTACCACGCTACACTGCACCGCCGTATGTCTCGACTTCTCTCACCCCTGGCGAAATATTATTGAAATAAGCAGCAGCAGCAGCAGCAGAAGAAAAAGAGACAGGCGGTGAAAGAATGAGAGGAGATTTGAATTGCTTGGTTCAAGTACAATATGTAACTTGCAGGCATGATTCAATAAGTAACATTAAATACGAAATCAAATAACTGAGAAATATTTTTGAGAATTTATTTGTGAAATTAATTCTTGGAGCGTCAATTATCTATATTACTTGTATTTTTTATGATATCCATTTCCTTGTTTTGTAAAAAAATGTTTAAGGTGAAACATTAATTATTAGTTTAAATGATTTGACAAGGCTGCGTCACAGTGGATTAATTATTAAACAATTTGAATAATGTAAAACGTTTTAATGTTTACTGTTGAAGTTTTAAAGATGGAAGGAAATGAGATACATTGCAACTATTCAGTTGCTTTGAAATCATAATAATTAATTGAAGGAAAAGTTAATTGAACGAAGTTGACGTTTTAATGTAGCAATTTCCTTGATATGTTTTTTCAGTCAATTTTTCAGAAATTAATGGATTAAAAATTATCAAATTCTACTAATAAATGGATGAAAATTCACAAGAATAGCTGGTTCATTGTGATATGGCACTTCAATAAATTGACAATGTATCAGCTCATTAAAAAATTAAAACGTTTTACAATATTCAAATTGTTCAAGAATTAATCCATTGTATTGGATTAAAAAATTATTTTTCGACAAGAAGCTTGACTAGCCTGGCATCATTAGCGACTGAGAAAGCATGGGCGCTTTCATAACAGGAACACCTCACACTTCAAGTGCCTCATCACTTTAGTGTGCGGTGCTCCCGTACTACATACAGTACATTCTCTTGTCACTCAAGACGTCAATGAAAGTCAAGCGTCTTGTCCAAAGACATTTTATATTTATGTGGGCGGTCTAAACGTTAATTAATTTTCATTCAAAAAAGTCACATGATCGTAAGTTTGCTATTCTATTTAGGTTAGGTTTCAAACTCATAATTTGAGTAGGTACTCACATTACAACTCTCAAAGGAGACTTTCACAAACTACACTTACAAGTAAATTTGACCTATACAGAATTTGACTTTTGGATCATTTTCCATGATATTTTTTCCTCCTGATAGTTTATCCAACTAGGCCTATGACTCAACAGATACTCAAAATTCTCTGGTGATCTGAAACCTTGTGAAATATTAAAAAATTCTGCTAAATAGAGCAAGGAGATATCAACGCTTTCACTTTTATTTACAGTTATGGCTGGTTTTTACGATTCTAGTGGACGTTCAGGTTAGTGGAGGCAGGTTGGATCATAATGATTGTCTACTCTATACAAATAGTCCAATGGACACTGACTGGTGTGCATTGGACTATTTGTTTCTACAGGGTGTTTCAGAACTCCCTACCAATACTCTAGGGCATTGTTCCTGGTCAAAAACCATATCTAAATATCATATTCAAATTGTCCAAAAGTCCTTAGTCACTCACACAGCTGCCATTTTGTTTTTTTCACTTATTATTTTTTATCTCAATAATGGTGAAACATATGGAATTGAAACTTTGCACCAACATTCATGACAACTAGACAAAGCTACAAAAAAATTATGACAATTTTTCAAATCCATAAAACAAAATGAGTGGCCATTTAAAATTTTGTTCTTGAATAACTGAAACTGTTGATATTACGAAAAGTTTACAAGAAGAACTTTTTTTAGTAAATGTAATTACAAATCGATTAAAACCTTATTTGTTAAGATTGGATCAATATTTACTGAGATATGGCAGCTTTAGTGATAGGTGAGCGCTGGAGGTTACTTGCACCCATTTTTACTGTCTTTNGAACACATTACTCTCCTTTCCTTCTCGTTTTTAACCTTTTTTTGTTCATCTTTGCATATTCACCCTCCCAGAAGGCTGTGGGCAGTTCTCTTCTTGTGGATTGTTCAATATAGCTGGCTATGTAATAATAAAATAATGATGTTATTTTCAGTCGCTCAATAGACAGTTTATGGATCCAATAGCACTATTGAATCAATAACCATGTGTTTTCAAATGCAAAAAAAAGTTATTAATTCAATAAGTTTATTGAACGAATGAAAAACCGGGCATAAGTTTTTACCCCGCACAGCATTGTCTCAGGGGTGGCATAACAATTTATTTTTCCAAACTGCATTGTATTTTTGATACTGTTTTTATATTGTTTTGATTAGAAAATAAATTATTTATTTTATTTATATTTCTGTCTTTTTCTTTCATTATTAAACAAATGTACACATAATAAAAAGCATACATGACAAATAAAAATGAAGAATATTATCGAGTAATGGAAAAACACTTACCTACATGAACCACAAGGTTAATGTATCTTGGTTTAAATTGTGGATTAGACTATCATTTCTTTGAACTTGGTTTAAATAAAAGACGGACCTAAAAGTACTGTATTTGATTTTGACCGAAGTGATTTTCTAGAGGAAACCGACTTACGGGAATGGACCGCTGCATTGGCAAGGTGTAATTTGCTCCGGTGTTCGGCTCCGGCACGTCTACGGTGTGCAAATGCCGGTGCACGAGCCGTTGCGGTGTGACGCGACGCACGGCCGGATGTTGCTTCAACAGTTCAGCGCCGTTAACGGCAGACGGCTCTTCTAGCTAAAATGAAAAAAAAATATTAAAAAAACCCAATCAAGCCAAAGGTAGACTGAAAGCAAATGGCAAGACAATATTGCTGATGTCTTAGGCTAGGCGTACACCGGTTAGTCAATACAAGACGACATTAGTCACGTTTAGTCACAGTAATTCACATAGCTGCTTATTAAGCAGCACGCACCGATGCAATGACTAATCGGCGTGTGTTGCTTCATAAGCAACTATGTGAAGTACTGTGACTAAACGTGACTAATGTCGTCTTGTCTTGACTAACCGGTGTACGCCTAGCCTTAGAACAGCACTCAATCTCTAACTTCAATAATTCTAATCAAACTGTCGATAAACCGACTTGAACGTACTGTTTGATTGAAGAATAGAATAATTATAATAGAATGACTTCTTTACTTATCTGACGTGGCGAAGTTTGGACAGTAATGTCCACTCTACCACTTAACCACGAAGAAGTTGATAATATACAATTGCTGATGTAATTGAAAAATTATCTACCGTATTAACTAATACAATCAACAAAAATTCACAAAGATTTAAATTCACTTAATGATGGTAGTAAAAAATGTTACAATAAGTTTTTAATCTATTTTGCAATCTATCAATGCAAGATTTTTAATATTTACCGAATCTGTCAATAATCTTCGCATAGAAATTGACCTACTCTAGTATGGTAAACCATGCACAATAGTAGGTTTCATAAGCAACTCCACAGTAGGTTCAAACATATTGGTGACAGTAGGCTATATATTTTCATAAATGCTGTTTTATACGGAATTCGACTGAATACCGAATTCGGAATGTTTTATACATTCGAAAAATGTTACAAATGCTATGTGTTTTGAATGGACATCTTGATAAATTAATATTTCTGGTACATAAAGTCCAGGCATCCGGTAAGCTACTTGTGTTAGAGACTTTATCAAGAAGGCTTATTCCGTTGCTAAGTGATGCTTGTGCTCTGAGTGAGAGGGCAGTATTAGGAATGACTCCAGTGTATGCGTATGCGTTACGTATGTGTTACCTCAAATAAATGTTCAAATATCCATTCGAATCAGTTCTTGCGTATTATTTATTCGAAGGTGAAAGATCTAAATGATTAAAAAGAAAGCCTCTCAATACTTGGCAAAGACTAAACATATTTTCGGCATGTAAATCCATGTGAGGAGACTCGTTAATTGGCGAATACCGCACATTTACAATACATTTTATATAAGTATCTACAAAATTCATGTATGAAGCCAATAATTCCATGTATTGTTTTTTTTATATTTTATCATGTATTGTGATTTTTTATGTGGACTAAATAAATTGAATTGAGCTTTGAAGTGCAATGAAGTTAAAGAAAATATCAAGCTATTCTCTCACCATGACAACGTCGAAATCACTTGGAAAATCACTAGCTGCGTTGTTCCTTTGCAGAATGCGCCAATTATGAATATTGCTTCCATTTAGAGCGGCAGCAACAAATCGCTCTCGTGCTTTCTGCTTATAATATCCATTGAAGCCAACAATGTATTCTGGAAAAAACAACTGTATGATCAATACCATAAGCCTATAATCTATATAATATATAAAAGCGAAACGGCACAGACTGACTCATTCATCAGCAGAACTAAAAATCTACTGAACCAAATGCGTTCAAATTTGGCATGCATGTTCAGTTGGACCTTTAGACGCGTACTAAAACGGATTTTGAAAACATATGTTTTTCACTGTGTCAATGGGGCCGGAGCCCCCTGGTGAGCGCGAAGCGCTCACTATGTCAATGGCTGCCAGGGGTCCAAAGGGCGGAGCCCCCTGGCCAGTACTGTATATTCTATAATGTTGAGTGTGCCTAACACCCTAACAGAGTCATAGCTGTGGATAAAATTGTAATTTGTAGGTGTTTATAAAGGAATGAATTGCAGTAAACTTACAGCAACCTACATAGTGTGTAATGTTAGTGCTTCTGTGTATTATTTTCAAGAGAATTGAGTGTAATTGAGCCACTAGAGCCCATATTCATATATAAGCCCATATTCATATCATATTATACCAACCAAGTGTTGCATTATACATACGGTAGGCCTACCTTATAATATAAACATTATAGAAAACGTAAAGCCCGGCAAATGTATGAATTGTCCACACGTCAAACTTATTGGCCAATCATTGGGATTGTGATTTTTTCAAAACCAATCTGATTTAGGATTCAAACCCTACAATTTGCATGCTTCGATTTGCAGGACAGTAATTTCCATTTTTTGATCTACGCCCAGTAGTCCTGGTGGGATCGCGTCAAGACACTAACACTTAGTGATAACATTAAGCCCCTTATGGGCTTTGTCACAAAAATAAAACAAATATATACATGTGGCCACTTGAAACTATTAAGAGGCGACCGGCAGCACCTCCAACAGGTCGTCCAAAAAGAATTCTTCCAGCCTATAATAACTCCGTTTCACCAGCCACTGAGACAGACCACTCCTGAAGGCACTGTACGAGGCACTCCTCAAAGTTGTTGGCAGGTGGTTGTACATCCTTAGAGCGAGGGTTGGGAAGCTGTCACGTACTCTAGACAGCCTACAGCGAGGAATGTCTAGGTTCGACCCCCTCCTAGTGTTGTGCTTGTGGATCTGCCCCCTTGCAGTGTAGGACACATGGTGACGCTTCACATACAGGAGGGAAGCCAAGATGTACTGCCCATACACTGTAAGCAGGCCCAGGCGTCGGAAGATTGGCCTACAGTGTGCCCGGAAGTCACTGAAAGTCAAAACTCTCAGGGCCCTCTTCTGCAGGAGAAGAATGTCCTCAGCATGTGGAGAGTGCCCCCAAAGGAAGATCCCATACTGGATGTGACTGCTGAAGAGTGAGTGGTACATCATCACCAGATGTTGGAGACTGAGCTTAGTCCTCAGCTTGCGCAGGGACAATAGTATTGTACGATAAGTTGTTGTGTGAACCAGGCTTTAAAGAGACAATAGTCTATGTCATCAGGATAGACAATCAATAGGTACATAATTAATTGAGACTAAATTGATAATGGTATGTTTCGGTAATGTTTACTGTGTACAGGTACATTAAAAAGGAATCATAATACCATAATCCTCTCAGAGTTCAACTTTTATTCATCACATAAGTTATCATACATATGTTTTGAAAGGTAATGAATCCTAATAATAACTTACCGTTCTTTATTGTTTCACTGGAGAATGAAAGCTGCACAAACTGGGAAGTAGCACTCCCACATGGACCATCGGTAAAGTCCTTTGCAACGTTCTTTTCGGCATTGATTTCTTTAGGGTCAGGATATAAAATAAGTAGGAGAAATACAGTCATTCGAATATGCCATTGCCGTAAACGCACCTTCAATTTCATACTTAAATACTATAACATTCACAAGGATCAAACTTATTCACAAAACTTAAAATGTACCGTATAGTATACAACATAACCACAATACAAAAATGGCTAACTGCGAAGAAAAGGTTAGCAAGTTGCCAAGTTCATAAATAAGACGTCAACTGGCGTTGGATGTATTGAGACAAGAGTTTATATTATCTTGTATCATTCTGATAACGAATCCTAGCCACAAATAATTAATCACTCATACTAAAAACAAAAACCTCAAATAGAAAACTAATGCCCGGTTGCACAGTCTCAATTCTGAGTTCTGAGCAGTGTTTCCTTCCACCTTGCTTTTCAGTCTTTCCCTCCATGACAAGCCAAATTTCCCTTTTTTCCCTCGCTCCAAAACTAACAAATTCTCTGGGGGGGGGGGTTTAAATCACCAGGGGGTCTGGGCGGTATGGAATACCCCCCAGGAAGGCGGGGGATCCGGGGGCTTTCCCCCGGGAAATTTTGAAAATTTAAGTGTAAAATTGCGCACTTTAAGACCGTTTTAAACTCTTGATTAACCAGTGAGTTTATAGGCAAAAATCTATGGTTTGACTTAAACATTTTTACATTAATTAGTATTTTTAAGAATGTTTAGTAATTAGAATGTTTTTGCATTAACATATCTTATCTGACCCTTTGATCCTTTTTTAATGTTAAAAGCCATCACCACTTAATTTCAAGTATGGAAATACTTTTCCTTGTGAATTGGTTAGCTCTGAAAATGAATAGATAAACACAATACAAATAGACTTGAATAATTTTAATAAAATCATCACGTAATCTTTAAAAAACTTCAAAACCTATAATACAAAATCTCAAATCTGCTCTTCCATTCTTCTAGCCTAGCCTAAAATGCTGGTGGGCTCAGGGCGGGATAGTGATGAGAGTCAGAGAGAGAGAGAGAGAGTGTAAAGCCCGGTCTAGACGCTACGATAAGTTTGTCAAACTTATCGTAGCGTTTAGACCGGGCTTAAGAAAGAGACACATTAGCATTAGTAATACACCACACGTAATGACGACAACGACACGACGACGACATTCTCATTTCGTTCTGCGCATGCGTCACCAGCCCGCGCTCTGATTGGTCCATCTTTTCAGAACTTTTGACCAGCCGAATTTCTAGGTTAAGTGACTAGGTAGGAAGTTTGAATGTTCGCTGTTCGGAATCAATTGTCAATTAATATTAATAATATTAGTACGACAATATAAATATAATAATCAGTAAATAAAATTATAATACAAACCTTTTCAAGTCATACCGGTACTGCAATTTTGAGACTTGAGAGCTATCATTTGTAAACAAAGATAGACATGGACCAATCAGAGCGCGGGCTGGTGACGCATGCGCAGAACGAAATGAGAATGTCGTCGTCGTGTCGTTGTCGTCAATGTGGGAATTGACCTTTAAGGACTCTTTATTGAATCTAAGAACTCTTTTATAGAATACATTGGTGTTTTCACTAACCAGTTGAAAAGTTTCATTTTAAATCTATCTACAGTCTCATTCATTAAACTTTGAGGTAACTTATTATACAGTTTCAATCCAATAATATTGTAACTTCGGTACTTTCCTGTTATAGGACACGTCTACTCATCTAGAGATATCAATAGTCGATATCGAGCTTCAAAAGTATCGATACTCATCGATATTAGAAAAATATAGGTTATTAACATAACCTTATTGGTTATTATAGGTTATCGATATCGACTATCGATATCTCTAGATGAGTAGACGTGTCCTATAACAGGAAAGTACCGTAACTTCTCATTGACTTTGATAGCCTTTGGAATGGTATATTCAGACTATTTTTATTTCTTGTTGCATGAGAATGTATGGTATGTCTTGGTATTTTGTGTACTTTCGTTTTTACATGTATTAGGACAGTGTATATATAAAGATTTATAATTGTTAAAATTCTTAACTTGCGAAACAGAGGTCTACAATGTTCTGTTCGGTTACAAGCATCAGCTAATATCCTGATAGCTTTTTTCTGAAGTACAAGCACACTGTTAACATGGCTACAGTTACCCCAAAACAACAAGCCATATAAAAGAATGCTTTGAAAAAAAGCAAAATAAGCTGACCTTACATAGCTATCAGGAACATAATTTTTCAAATGTTTTAACAAGTATATTACCCTAGACAATTTACTATTTACATGCTCAATATGGGGCTTCCATATTAATTTTTCGTCAATGTATATTCCTAAGAACTTAACATTATTCACACTATTATCTATTAGAACATCTCTTAAGCTAAAAAACATTTGTTGAGCCTTGTTGTTATTCAATAGAAAACCATTTGCCCTGAACCACAGATAATGTACAATCCTTATCTGATTATATATGGAATGAGTGCAGTGGAACAGTAGTGGACACTCAACTACTCGTATTAGGTGTTGCATGGATTGAGTTTGACCACACAATTGAATATACAGTATATCCAAAGGATATAATTATATTCAATGGCCACACTCACAATGAGGGTTAGAGATGTATCCTTTCCCCCCCCCCCCATGCTGTTGTCAGTTCATTTCACCTTCCCACTTGAGTAGGAAAATAACAGGTAACTTATTGATAAAAATTCAAAACTTCATTACGCCTGAATTAAATTATTTAAGAACTTCATCAACTATAAAAAAGCTTTGAATAATATTTTCTTCATCGAATAAACACAATTTATTCTCTATTTTTAAATATCAAACGTCTTGCAGAAATTCGGTCAGTGGTGATTGAATTTTTATTCAATTAACTTGTGGTAGCCTAATTGTTAGGAATTACCTCAGTCTGATCCTCTCTTTTGTAGGATGAAGCCGAGGGCGATACGGACCACTCCAATTTTACGTTCAAAATTAAATAAAGAATTAATTTTGTAGAGGGACAATGAAAGCTTGTAATAATTGAAACGAGAATAATACCGGTATATACCTACGGTATACAGCTGCGAAACCTAAATTAATAAGTTATGGAATAATCAATTGCTCGCCCATTAAAACGATAATCTGCAGATTAGGCTACTCGAATAGTGTACCTACCGTAATTTTGCACTTAATATAGCCTAATAATGAAAATTCTCTTGAATTGAAAAATTTTCAGTCTCTAAAAATAGAGACATACAGTATTTTATCAATTCATGGTAAGTGATGTAACTATTTTTAGTAAAATTTATCAGTATCACTGCATTGATATTGATTGCCTAGAAACACATTTCATTTTTAGAAGTACTTTCCATACACTAAAGTAAAAAGGAATGTATATAATAATTTTCCAATACTATTAGAAGGCTATCAATATTACAGAGGAGAAATGCATATGAAGTTGTCAAAATTACAATTTCAGACAAAAAAATGAAATGCTTACCCAAACCAATATCGTATATAAGTTATAATTATTCTTTTTATAGTAAGTAACTATATATTATGTAATTCCTTACGGCTTACAGGTACTGTATTTTATTGAAAGAAAAAATAAATCTATAGACCTAATAATAAAACGGCATTGCTTGCCGAAATTCATTCTATTTTAAACGCAGGAATAGAATATGCTGAAATTTTAAATCTATTACGGGTGCATTCACTTCAATAACTTCACATTATAGTGGAATAGTGCTGTAGGATATCGTGGGTTGAATTATTACTTGCAATTTTTTGCAATATGAATAAATTGTTTAATACCTATATTGTTTCTTATTCGTACAGGGAATGAGTTTTCCAAATTCAAATACATAGATATACTTGAAACGGTTCTTGTAAAGACTAAAACAATTCAACTTAATTTCTATTCAAATGCGGGTAAAAATAATTAACAAGTACAGTAAGTAGCCTAACGGAAGAGTGATCTTCAAATTCATGGCTGAAGCGCTTGATTTTCAGAATCGCAATCCAATTCATTTTAGCACCAAATAATTTTAGAAATTCATTATCCTTGTTCAGAAAAATAAAAACATTATTGATATAAGCATCAAGATTTTTATTTTTGAAATATCAGCCAGAGGAAATTTAATCATACTTAATCTAGTTGCAAAATAATTAATAATTGATAAGTTAATTTTGAAGACAAGCTTTCTTTATTTAAAAAAATAGAATCAACATTTCAAATCAGAGATTGAAATTAACTAGTTATTGAAGAATTAATTGGGTTGCTTTTAAACATTACGCCTACTATAATAAAATTTAATCATTGCTTTAGGTATTTGTTTAAAACAACATTATCAAAAGCTAAAGAATATTTGAATTTGCCGCCGTTTTATCCCAGCGCTGACTTGTATCAGGATACGTATTGATTTTGATACACTTTGTAGTATAAAGTTCATCCAAAGTACTGAAAATAGCATTTCGAATCTGTAAATTCATTAGATAAATTGTTGAATTATCAAATCATTGAGAAATATCAATTATTTGGATAGAATTTGGATGTTGCAATCTTGACCGTTGCTGGCTGTCACTGCGTCATTTGTACAGCAGGATTCAATTATCTTGTCATAAGTCAGCTGATCCAGTAATAATTAAACAGTGATTTCGACACAATAATCAGAAGGCTTGAAAGTCTTAAAGGCCTTTAAAGTCTTTAAAAGACCTTTTTGAAGAAGACCTTTCGTAGAATAACTTTTTAAAAGACTTTTTCAATAATCTGCGAGATTCAGCATTTGTAGGTTAAGTATTGTGATCATATGCTCATCGATCAGCTGACTTATGACAAGTTAATTGCATCCTGCTATATTTTTGACTGTTTTATCAACGCCATCTTTGCGATTCCACAAAGACAACAGAAACAGATTCTCGTTGAGATGCGTTCCTTTTGCTGATGCTGTGCTTACAATGTTTATTTATAGTTGGATCGATGTCTATTGTGTTTTAAGAAACTTGCTTACTGTGCGAGAATATATCTGTAGTATTTTTAATGTGTAATCAGTGTTATTGATGATTAATTTATATGTAGTGTTTTACAGAAAGGCACTCAGCCTTTTGAGTCCTTGTTGGACTATTGAAATTGTGCAGTTTGATGGTTTATGATGTCGCATGCGCTCTACAAATATCAGAAGTGAGTATATCAACCTGATCATCTATCAATTACAATATAGAAAGAATGTCATCTTTCAAAATGAATTAGTCTGCTTATTTTTGACCAAAACTGAATGATGAATTTCTACCGGTGCTGGTTAGTCTTTTCTCAAAATTTTCTCATCACAATGATTTAACCAACCTTTCAAGTTGTACCTTATTGTTTTTAATTTCATAAATATTATTTTTATAGATATCTGTTGAAAATGCATGTATTTGATGAGTATTTATTTCGATAAGTTGGGGAACTTGCAATCCTAGGAATGACCTTCCTACCGTACGGTAACTAAAGACTACTGGGAAGGTGGGAAGTGTTGATTTAGAAAATAGCACCCACTAGGCTATGTACCTGATTAAAAATCAGATCAATTTCTATAAGTTCTCTTTTTTTATTCGGTTGTGATTCCTTCTTGACTTTTTGTTTTCTTGGCCAAGGTGTATTCTAACTGCGGTGTAATTGCTAAGACACCTGGATAGATTGACAATGTATCACCTCTTTACAACGTTTTAAATTATAATGATCAAATTTGTTGAAGTCATATACTGTAATGTCATTAATTATTCGATAATTTATAACTTGGTGAATGACATCTTGTACTTACAACTTTGTATGAGTTGTAGCCCAATGAGACAATTCATTGTCAATCCACATGTCATGTAGCAAAATAAGCAATAATTAACTTAACTTAGCATAACTGCAATATTGATGCTGAAATTTGAAACTTTCTAGATTTGGGTTTCTAGATTTGAAACTTGAATATACCTTTTATATTGAGCGATAGCTCATCCTACTCAACTCTTCAAGAATTTTCTACCCTAAATAATTATGTTAATTTTGTGTAATTTCTCTTTAAAACCATATAACATTATTATATTGCAGTCGAAATTGCTTCATGTAAGCTATCAAAATTTCAATTTAAAATCTCACGGGGCTTTTAAGAGTGCTTTACAATACAAAACACATCTAATATGCATCATAATATACCTCCACACTTCTTAACCTTCAATTCGGATACTTCTTTGTTAATTGTGTTGCAATTATGTAACAGAAATTAGTAGTTGATACAAAGTAATTTCTTATAAGCCTAAATGGCTTATGGTTTCTTTATTTTTCCAAATTTTTATTTTGACCAGGAGTTCAACTGACTAATTGAGCTCATTAAATTTGAATATTATGTCAAAAAGTTTATTAATGTCAATATCAATTTTTAGAGAAATCAAATTCAAAATTGGTTATAAAAAACGCTTAAAACCATGTTTCAAAGGAATAGATTTTTAAATTATCTGGGGGCGGGCCCCCGGACCCCTCGTTTGGCTGGGGGGCAAGCCCCCCCCAGACCCCCCGGTGTTTTAGAGCATCCCCCGCGATTTACAAAACCCGGCGCCCCTGACTGTAACTGTACCTCATGCTTGTTTGTGAACCCACAAAATCTAAATAATACATGAAAATGATCTAATTCATAAAGGTATTTCATTTCAATGGAGTATAATTATTTAATAGTGTAGTCATCGTCGTTTTTCCATGGATTAAACAGACGTCTACCGTCTCATATACGTAGGAAAAATAGCATTATTAAACATGAAAATTTTAAAATATCACAATCTGTATACTTTTCTCCTCCCCATTCTACATTTAGCCAATACTCATTTCTGATATTGAAGTAATAGTCCAGGCAACGAAGACATAATAGGGGAAATAATTCATGTATAAGCCAAAATTGGTACAGTTGTAGGGGAAGGCTCCTTAAACAACATACTAAAAGTACTGACCGGTGGGGGGGGAGCTAAGGGGGGGAGGGGGCTCTAAAGGTGCATTTTTTCGGTTTTTTGTAAATAACTCAAAAACTATGGCCTCCAGAAAAAAAGTTGTTATTAGTAAAATTATACTACATAAAATTCTCTACAAAAAAGGTTCTATGCACTTTTTCGCTAGGATTGATAATAGTGGAGATATATAGAGGAGAAAAGAGGAAAAAAATATACATTGTTCAAAATTACTTGTTTACTGATACAAAATCTACTATTATGCTACTACAGAAGAATGAAATCACAACTTTTTAACAATTTACATTAATCATCATCAAAATCCAAGTCATCCTCAATACTGTCTTTGATTGGGGTTCCATTTGAACAAGTACCAAGGCACACGCCGCAGGCACCGGAGCAGGTAATGCCGGCCTTACGGCAACCACAGCGCACTCCACACCCAGTCCTGCAGTGACAAAATATCATTTTCAAGATGGAGTCGGGTGCCACAGGGTCGTTTGTGGCTACTGCGTTGAGGATTCCATCTCCTACTCTAGACCAACCCCATTGGGTGGGTGGCAGTGGGTTGCCCAGCCACTGTTGGATCTGTTTGAAACAGGCCAGCCTAAGTATTGAGCACGAAGTGACACTTACAGCGCATATAAAAATAATCAGTCTTTAAAAATTTTGAATGAAAATATATTTACTTATAAATAAAACCAATGTTACAAGAAATTGACATTTTTAATATATGCATTATAAAAATAACTTTTTATTAACTGTTGAAATAAAGTTAGGACTCCGCTCAAGGATAGTAAGATAAGCAAAACTTTTGTGCCTTTACTCGTAGTTACTTTAAAATCGTGCAGTCATTGTTTAACAAAAATTTAACTTTTCTGTCACAATCCCAAGAACTCTAAAAACTTTGTAAAAAGGATAGTTGCTAATTTTTGGTGACAACCTTGGGAGCCACCATAAAGTTAATCTTAGTATCACCCCTCATAAAAAAGTTTGCTAAAATTACATAATGTACATCTAGTTATCTGTAAATATACTCGACGGGAGTGTTGCCTTGCAGCTCCTCTGGTTGGGGGGAAGAGTGGCCATGTCTGATTTAGGCTTTACTGACACTTTCAAAAATGCCAAGTAGTGAAATTTGTTCAAATTTTCTTGCTGTGCAGGAGCTTGGTATGCAGTCAAAAACAGCTTCTCGCCAGCCTGTTCAATAGTCTCTGGTGATGTTGAGGGATCTGTGAAGACATCTCTGCTGTCTTGAGTGAGTTCAGGTTTTGCTTTGAAGATCTTGACCATTCCCACTTTGCTCTTTCCATGTATTGCCGAGGTTGTACCACATCCGGAGAAGCTGTGAAGAAGGAGGATCGTCTTGGCAAATGAAAGCTGTTCAAGTTTTTTTACTGAAAACAGTTTCGTCTCTTTTTTTTGACGTCCTGGCTTCATGAAGTATAATATGTTTGTGGATGGTGGTGCAAATCCAATGAGGAGTACTATCAAGTCAACATCCTTCCCAACTATCACAGTTGTATGTTGAACAGCTTTATCCAACCCACATGGAAAGAGCAAAGTGGGAATGTTCAAGATCTTCAAAGCAAAACATGACCTCACTCAAGACATCTCTGCTGTCTTCACAGATCCCTCAACATCACCAGAGACTATTGAACAGGCTGGCGAGAAGCTGTTTTTGGCTGCATACCAAGCTCCTGCACAGCAAGAAAATTTGAACAAATTTTGCTACTTGGCATTTTTGAAAGCGTCAGTAAAGCCTAAATCAGACATGGCCACTCTTCCCCCAACCAGAGGAGCTGCAAGGCAACACTCCCGTCGAGTATATTTACAGATAACTAGATGTACATTATGTAATTTTAGCAAACTTTTTTATGAGGGGTGATACTAAGATTAACTTTATGGTGGCTCCCAAGGTTGTCACCAAAAATTAGCAACTATATTTTTTATAGCGTTTTTAGAGTTCTTGGGATTGTGACAGAAAAGTTAAATTTTTGTTAAACAATGACTGCACAATTTTAAAGTAACTACGAGTAAAGGCACAAAAGTTTTGCTTATCTTACTATCCTTGAGCGGAGTCCTAACTTTATTTCAACAGTTAATAAAAAGTTATTTTTATAATGCATATATTAAAAATGTCAATTTCTTGTAACATTGGTTTTATTTATAAGTAAATATATTTTCATTCAAAATTTTTAAAGACTGATTATTTTTATATGCGCTGTAAGTGTCACTTCGTGCTCAATACTTAGGCTGGCCTGTTTCAAACAGATCCAACAGTGGCTGGGCAACCCACTGCCACCCACCCAATGGGGTTGGTCTAGAGTAGGAGATGGAATCCTCAACGCAGTAGCCACAAACGACCCTGTGGCACCCGACTCCATCTTGAAAATGATATTTTGTCACTGCAGGACTGGGTGTGGAGTGCGCTGTGGTTGCCGTAAGGCCGGCATTACCTGCTCCGGTGCCTGCGGCGTGTGCCTTGGTACTTGTTCAAATGGAACCCCAATCAAAGACAGTATTGAGGATGACTTAGATTTTGATGATGATTAATGTAAATTGTTAAAAAGTTGTGATTTCATTCTTCTGTAGTAGCATAATAGTAGATTTTGTATCAGTAAACAAGTAATTTTGAACAATGTATATTTTTTTCCTCTTTTCTCCTCTATATATCTCCACTATTATCAATCCTAGCGAAAAAGTGCATAGAACCTTTTTTGTAGAGAATTTTATGTAGTATAATTTTACTAATAACAACTTTTTTTCTGGAGGCCATAGTTTTTGAGTTATTTACAAAAAACCGAAAAAATGCACCTTTAGAGCCCCTCCCCCCCCACCGGTCAGTACTTTTAGTATGTTGTTTAAGGAGCCTTCCCCTACAACTGTACCAATTTTGGCTTATACATGAATTATTTCCCCTATTTGGCATTTTTTTGTCTTCGTTGCCTGGACTATAATAATATTGAATGATGTAAGAGTCAGCATCTGTGTTTGCCGCTGAATGGTATTTTTCCAAGATCAATGTCTCCCAAGCATCAGATTTCATTGAGAGACATTTCATTGTTTATTTTTCTATAGGTCACCCATATTTCTCTCTTTTTTTGAAATATTTTCCTATTTCCACGCATTTTACTATTTTTTTTCTCTCAGATCAATGACCAAACCTGTAAATTTTGTTTCTTGAATAACTCGAAAACCGTTGATAATACGAAAATTTTACAAGAATAACTTTTTTTAGTAAATTTAATTACAAATCGATTAAAACCTTATTTGTTAAGATTGGACCAATATTGAGTGAGATATGGCAGCTTTAGTGACAAAAAGCGGCCATTCAAAATTTTGTTTCTTGAATAACTTGAAAACCGTTGATAATACGAAAATTTTACAAGAATAACTTTTTTTAGTAAATTTAATTACAAATCGATTAAAACCTTATTTGTTAAGATTGGACAAATATTGACTGAGATATGGCAGCTTTAGTGACAAAATGGCGGCCATTCAAAATTTTGTTTCTTGAATAACTCGAAAACCGTTGATAATACGAAAATTTTACAAGAATAACTTTTTCAAGTAAATTTAATTACAAATCGATAAAAACCTTATTTGTTAAGATTGGACCAATATTGAGTGAGATATGGCAGCTTTAGTGACAAAATGGCGGCCATTTAAAATTTTGTTTCTTGGATAACTCGAAAACCGTTGATAATACGAAAATTTTACAAGAATAACTTTTTTTAGTAAATTTAATTACAAATCGATTAAAACCTTATTTGTTGAGATTGGACCAATATTGACTGAGATATGGCAGCTTTAGTGACAAAATGGCGGCCATTCAAAATTTTGTTTCTTGAATAACTCGAAAACCGTTGATAATACGAAAATTTTACAAGAATAACTTTTTTAAGTAAATTTAATTACAAATCGATAAAAACCTTATTTGTTAAGATTGGACCAATATTGAGTGAGATATGGCAGCTTTAGTGACAAAATGGCGGCCATTTAAAATTTTGTTTCTTGGATAACTCGAAAACCGTTGATAATACGAAAATTTTACAAGAATAACTTTTTAGTAAAATTAATTACAAATCGATTAAAACCTTATTTGTTGAGATTGGACCAATATTGACTGAGATATGGCAGCTTTAGTGACAAAATGGCGGCCATTCAAAATTTTGTTTCTTGAATAACTCGAAAACCGTTGATAATACGAAAGTTTTACAAGAATAACTTTTTTTAGTAAATTTAATTACAAATCGATTAAAACCTTATTTGTTGAGATTGGACCAATATTGACTGAGATATGGCAGCTTTAGTGACAAAATGGTGGCCATTTAAAATTTTGTTTCTTGGATAACTCAAAAACCGTTGATAATACGAAAATTTTACAAGAATAACTTTTTCTAGTAAATTAAATTACAAATCGATTAAAACCTTATTTGTTAAGATTGGACCAGTATTGAGTGAGATATGGCAGCTTTAGTGACAAAAAGCGGCCATTCAAAATTTTGTTTCTTGAATAACTCGAAAACCGTTGATAATACGAAAATTTTACAAGAATAACTTTTTAAGTAAATTTAATTACAAATCGATTAAAACCTTATTTGTTGAGATTGGACGAATATTGACTGAGATATGGCAGCTTTAGTGACAAAATGGCGGCCATTCAAAATTTTGTTTCTTGAATAACTCAAAAACCGTTGATAATACAAAAATTTTACAAGAATAACTTTTTTTAGTAAATTTAATTACAAATCGATTAAAACCTTATTTGTTAAGATTGGACCAATATTGACTGAGATATGGCAGCTTTAGTGACAAAATGGCGGCCATTTAAAATTTTGTTTCTTGGATAACTCAGAAACCGTTGTTAATACGAAATTTTTACAAGTATAACTTTTTCTAGTAAATTAAATTACAAATCGATTAAAACCTTATTATTTGTTAAGATTGGACCAATATTGAGTGAGATATGGCAGCTTTAGTGACAAAAAGCGGCCATTCAAAATTTTGTTTCTTGAATAACTCGAAAACCGTTGATATTACGAAACTTTTACAAGAATAACTTTTTAAGTAAATTGAATTACAAATAGATTAAAACCTTATTTGTTGAGATTGGACGAATATTGACTGAGATATGGCAGCTTTAGTGACAAAATGGCGGCCATTTAAAATTTTGTTTCTTGAATAACTCGAAAACCGTTGATAATACAAAAATTTTACAAGAATAACTTTTTAGTAAATTTAATTACAAATCGATTCAAACCTTATTTGTTAAGATTGGACGAATATTGACGGAGATATGGCAGCTTTAGTGACAAAATGGCGGCCATTCAAAATTTTGTTTCGTGAATAACTCAAAACCGTTGATAATACACAAATTTTACAAGAATAACTTTTTAGTAAGTTTAATTACTAATCGATTAAATGCTGCTTTGTTGAGATTGGACGAATATTGACTGAGATATGGCAGCTTTAGTGACAAAATGGCGGCCATTCAAAATTTTGTTTCTTGAATAACTCAAAACCGTTGATAATACACAAATTTTACAAGAATAACTTTTTAGTTAATTTAATTACAAATCGATTAAAACCTTATTTGTTGAGATTGGACCAATATTGACTGAGATATGGCAGCTTTAGTGACAAAATGGCGGCCATTTAAAATTTTGTTTCTTGGATAACTCAAAAACCGTTGATAATACGAAAATTTTACAAGAATAACTTTTCTAGTAAATTAAATTACAAATCGATTAAAACCTTATTTGTTAAGATTGGACCAGTATTGAGTGAGATATGGCAGCTTTAGTGACAAAAGCGGCCATTCAAAATTTTGTTTCTTGAATAACTCGGAAATCGTTGATAATACGAAAATTTTACAAGAATAACTTTTTTAAGTAAATTTAATTACAAATCGATTAAAACCTTATTTGTTGAGATTGGACGAATATTGACTGAGATATGGCAGCTTTAGTGACAAAATGGCGGCCATTCAAAATTTTGTTTCTTGAATAACTCAAAAACCGTTGATAATACAAAAATTTTACAAGAATAACTTTTTTTAGTAAATTTAATTACAAATCGATTAAAACCTTATTTGTTAAGATTGGACCAATATTGACTGAGATATGGCAGCTTTAGGCCTCGGGTACGATACGAGCGGCGAGCGGCGAGCGGTGAGCGGCGAGCGGCAACCTGAGCGGCATGTAAGCGGCGGGGGTGGCTACGATACAAGCGGCACTTTTCAACGCTCACCTTACTTTGAATATATATAGCCTAGTACAAATACGATATATAGATAAAAAAACTATGGGTTTATATGTGAGCGGCGAGCGGCGAAAAAAATGAAATCGGTTTGGAAATGGATTCATGAGCGGCGCTGAGCGGCGTCGCTCATCGCCGCTCGCCGCTCAGACGTATCGTGGCCAGTCTCAACAAATTCACACGCAACTAAATGAGACCCGAAATCAGAGCGGCGCCGCTCACGCCGCTCGCCGCTCACCGCTCGCCGCTCACCGCTCGCCGCTCGCCGCTCGTATCGTACCCGGGGCCTTAGTGACAAAATGGCGGCCATTTAAAATTTTGTTTCTTGGATAACTCGAAAACCGTTGATAATACGAAAATTTTACAAGAATAACTTTTTCTAGTAAATTGAATTACAAATCGATTAAAACCTTATTTGTTAAGATTGGACCAATATTAAGTGAGATATGGCAGCTTTAGTGACAAAAAGCGGCCATTCAAAATTTTGTTTCTTGAATAACTCAAAAACCGTTGATAATACGAAAATTTTACAAGAATAACTTTTTCTAGTAAATTAAATTACAAATCGATTAAAACCTTATTTGTTAAGATTGGACCAATATTGAGTGAGATATGGCAGCTTTAGTGACAAAAAGCGGCCATTCAAAATTTTGTTTCTTGAATAACTCGAAAACCGTTGATAATACGAAAATTTTACAAGAATAACTTTTTTAAGTAAATTTAATTACAAATCGATTAAAACCTTATTTGTTGAGATTGGACGAATATTGACTGAGATATGGCAGCTTTAGTGACAAAATGGCGGCCATTTAAAATTTTGTTTCTTGAATAACTCGAAAACCGTTGATAATACAAAAATTTTACAAGAATAACTTTTTTTAGTAAATTTAATTACAAATCGATTAAAACCTTATTTGTTGAGATTGGACCAATATTGACTGAGATATGGCAGCTTTAGAGACAAAATGGCGGCCATTCAAAATTTTGTTTCTTGAATAACTCAAAACCGTTGATAATACACAAATTTTACATAAATAACATTCTTTAGTAAATTTAATTACAAATCGATTAAAACCTTACTTGTTAATATCGCACCAACATTGACTAAGATATGGCAGCTTTAGTGACAAAATGGCGGCCATTTAAAATTTTGTTTCTTGGATAACTCAAAACCGTTGATAATACGAAAATTTTACAAGAATAACTTTTCTAGTAAATTAAATTACAAATCGATTAAAACCTTATTTGTTAAGATTGCACCAATATTGAGTGAGATATGGCAGCTTTAGTGACAAAAGCGGCCATTCAAAATTTTGTTTCTTGAATAACTCGAAAACCGTTGATAATACGAAAATTTTACAAGAATAACTCTTTAAGTAAATTTAATTACAAATCGATTAAAACCTTATTTGTTGAGATTGGACGAATATTGACTGAGATATGGCAGCTTTAGTGACAAAATGGCGGCCATTTAAAATTTTGTTTCTTGAATAACTCGAAAACCGTTGATAATACAAAATTTTACAAGAATAACTTTTTAGTAAATTTAATTACAAATCGATTAAAACCTTATTTGTTAAGATTGGACCAATATTGAGTGAGATATGGCAGCTTTAGTGACAAAAGCGGCCATTCAAAATTTTGTTTCCCGAATAACTCGAAAACCGTTGATAATACGAAATTTTTACAAGAATAAATTTCTTAAGAAAATTTAATTACAAATCGATTAAAACCTTATTTGTTGAGATTGGACCAATATTGACTGAGATATGGCAGCTTTATTGACAAAATGGCTGCCATTCAAAATTTGGTTTCATGTATAACTCGAAGACCTTTGATAATACGAAAATTTTACAAGAATAACTTTTTTTAGTAAATTACATTACAATTCGATCAAAACACTTTTGGTTAAGATTGGACAAATATTGAGTGAGATATGGCAGCTTTAGTGACAAAAAGCGGCCATTCAAAATTTTGTTTCTTGAATAACTCGAAAACCGTTGATAATACGAAAATTTTACAAGAATAACTTTTTTAAGTAAATTTAATTACAAATCGATTAAAACCTTATTTGTTAAGATTGGACCAATATTGAGTGAGATATGGCAGCTTTAGTGACAAAATGGCGGCCATTTAAAATTTTGTTTCTTGGATAACTCGAAAACCGTTGATAATACGAAAATTTTACAAGAATAACTTTTTCTAGTAAATTAAATTACAAATCGATTAAAACCTTATTTGTTAAGATTGGACCAATATTGACTGAGATATGGCAGCTTTGGTGATAGGTGAGGCTGGAGGCTTTTTGCAGTGCATCCTTGGCTTGCGGATAAAGTCTGTTACAAAAATGCAACAGTCTCCGTCTGCTTTGCATGTTATTTTGAAGCGATTTCAGATCATTTTGTGTGAATTTAAAAGACAGTAAAAATGGGTGCAAGTAACCTTCAGCGCTCACCTATCACTAAAGCTGCCATATCTCAGTAAATATTGATCCAATCTTAACAAATAAGGTTTTAATCGATTTGTAATTTAATTTACTAAAAAAAGTTATTCTTGTAAAATTTTCGTATTATCAACGGTTTCCGAGTTATTCAAGGAACAAAATTTTAAATGGCCGCCATTTTGTTTTATGGATTTGAAAAATTGTCATAATTTTTTTGTAGCTTTGTCTAGTTGTCATGAATGTTGGTGCAAAGTTTCAATTCCATATGTTTCACCATTATTGAGATAAAAAATAATAAGTGAAAAAACAAAATGGCAGCTGTGTGAGTGACTAAGGACTTTTGGACAATTTGAATATGATATTTAGATATGGTTTTTGACCAGGAACAATGCCCTAGAGTATTGGTAGGGAGTTCTGAAACACTCTGTAGAAACAAATAGTCCAATGCACACCAGTCAGTGTCCATTGGACTATTTGTATAGAGTAGACAATCATTATGATCCAACCTGCCTCCACTAACCTGAACGTCCACTAGAATCGTAAAAACCAGCCATAACTGTAAATAAAAGTGAAAGCGTTGATATCTCCTTGCTCTATTTAGCAGAATTTTTTAATATTTCACAAGGTTTCAGATCACCAGAGAATTTTGAGTATCTGTTGAGTCATAGGCCTAGTTGGATAAACTATCAGGAGGAAAACATATCATGGAAAATGATCCAAAAGTCAAATTCTGTA
Source organism: Laodelphax striatellus (assembly GCA_017141395.1). Lineage (NCBI taxonomy): Eukaryota > Metazoa > Arthropoda > Insecta > Hemiptera > Delphacidae > Laodelphax > Laodelphax striatellus. The sequence continues at coordinate 48,289,312 of CM029530.1, forward strand.
TAGGTCAAATTTACTTGTAAGTGTAGTTTGTGAAAGTCTCCATCTTTAAAACTTCAACAGTAAACATTAAAACGTTTTACATTATTCAAATTGTTTAATAATTAATCCACTGTGACGCAGCCTTGTCAAATCATTTAAACTAATAATTAATGTATCACCTTAAACATTTTTTTACAAAACAAGGAAATGGATATCATAAAAAATAGAAGTAATATAGATAATTGACGCTCCAAGAATTAATTTCACAAATAAATTCTTAAAAATATTTCCCAGTTATTTGATTTCGTATTTAATGTTACTTATTGAATCATGCCTGCAAGTTTCTTATTGTACTTGAACCAAGCAATTCAAATCTCCTCTCATTCGTTCACCGCCTGTCTCTTTTTCTTCTGCTGCTGCTGCTTATTTCAATAATATTTCGCCAGGGGTGAGAGAAGTCGAGACATACGGCGGTGCAGTGTAGCGTGGTACTCTCTAGTAGATTTAGGGGATAGGATTGGATGGGGGTTGTGAAATGATGCTTCTAGCTGCTGCTGTTGCTGCGGGGAGGGTTTCGAAATTTCTCAGGGTTGTGGTGGTGGGGTAGTAGGACGACAGATGTTTTGGGGGTAGAGGAGGGTGGGAGGGGGGTGTTACACCGGTGTGGGGTGGGGGGAGGGGTTCTTTTACCTCCCTCTCCTTGCCTTACCTTTGCTGGTGTAGTGTCGAGTGTAGAATCTATTCGCATACGTTTGCCGTCAGCCGTCGCGTGAAGTTGAGGAGCAGGAGTCGTCGCGCTAGGGAAGGTCCGTAGGGAAGGGACAGTTCGCGTGTTGAGTGTGTGTGTGAGAGAGTGCGCGCGTGTGTGAGTGCGGGTGTCCAGCGGGAATGCTATCCCGGATTTGCCCGTCACCGGCCAATACCGATTGCTTTAATGAGGCGTAAGTTTGCAATAGATAATTTTTGGTAATCTTAATAATGGGTGATGAACATTTTAGTAATACTGTATTTACATTGGTGATAAACAGTTGAGTAATCTCAATATTAGTGATAAACGTTTTAGTATAGCAGGAGCCTTTTAAATTGTCATAAAACAGCTGATTGCTGTACGCTCGTTTACTAACGTTAAATCAGCTGTTTTCTGACAAGTTAAAAGGATCCTTCTATAATCTGCATATTGGTGATAGACATTTTAATAATCTAAATAATTGTTAATCTATTACGTGAATAGATTTAACTTCCTTATCGGCCAAAGCTTGTATAATTAATACAATACATACATTGTATACTACAGTACATTGTATGGCGCAAATTGATTCGGAGAGCCGACCCCAAATGACATGGTAACAAAACTATTGTAGACCAGTACTAATCAAACTAAAGTTTGTTGTTAATAAATTTTCATAATTAAAATATGTCACAAATAGGTACAATTTAACAGCAACTACTCAAGTATAGTAATAATTGGTAGCTATAAACATAGCAGATTAGTAGTGTAGATTCACCTATAGTAATTCTTCAAATTTTTACTTGAATAACAAAAAAATTAGTGCAAGTTCTATATTATGGCCACTTTCTTATGGTTTTCTTCTAGACTGGCAAACTAATTTGTTATGATTGATAGGAGTTTTCATTATTTGAATCTGTCAAACTCAAACCCACTTATTTATGATAGATAGGCACTTACTAAGCATTGTTCTAATTCATAAGAATGATTGAACAATTGACTTATACAAATTAATATGATTAAGTTCCTTATGACCATATTTTAAGATTTCCTATTAGCCAATAATCATTGTCATTATCGATGAGATTTTCAAGTCTTTGACTTATTGAATAGTGAAATATTTCACTAAGGTCCACTATATTCCAAGGTCCCCTTGGTGGGCACCCCTGAGATAGCCAATAATAATATTGTCATTATAGATAAGATAATAGTATCATAGTAATAGTAATAGATAATAGTAATAGTATTATTAAATACTATTACTTAATACTAATACTTATTAAATTATTAATCTGGGAGACTTCTGTGAGGATTTTGAGGGTGATAGTGATACAGGTGGTCAAATTGAAAGAGTTTAATAGCATTCATTTCATAGAGTTATCAGTTATGTTAGTTTTTAATATGCTGTATTATAAAGGTGTGATTGGTGTGTTTGCTTGTTGGTAGGCCTTTGAATAGGGTTGACCTTGTCTCTAACATCATTAACATCTTATCTTTAGGACATTGGTTCTGGTTGTAGTTGCCTTCGATTCTTTCAGTGTGTGTGTGTGTGTGTGTGCGTGTGGTAGGGAGAGTGTGTGTGTGTGTGTGTGTGTGTGTGTGTGTGTGTGCAATTCAAACGTATAAACAATTCACTTCTAATCAATACTGGATACTTTATATGAACAATATAGTATTGTTGATACTTCATTTGAATAGCCCTCCAAAAAAGTCTGGTCAGAGGATTGTAATTAACGCAGTCTTTTTGTTTATAGTAATGGTTCTTTTGGGAAAAACTTCCCATGCATCCACAAGCCAGAGTTTTAAGGTTATTTAAACTACACTATCTTATCATTGATATGAATCTTTAATTAAATACATGAAACGTAATAAACATTCTCTGAAACAACTCTATTCCATCCATTGAAAGTCTAAATTTCATCTAAAGAGTAAAGTGGTCTGATTTCCGATGGTACATGTAGATTATACAAAACTCGAATAGGATTTTTTCTCATGACTGCATTGGTTGTCATATACCCTTGACTACAGAGACTGTATAATAACAGTGTGGCCATTCGATGTCACTTTAATTGTTTAGCTCGGACAAATCCACCATACTTTGCCAATTCCTGTAAGATTGTGCAGGAAGATCCTTCAGTGAAGTGAAACGCAAATCATGTGTTATGTCGAGTAATAAATTCACTTCTTACCTACAATTTGCCTTTGTCAGTGTTAGTTTCCATTATTTTAAGCTTTTAACACAATACCAAGAGTAGAGAGACAATTTTTAAAGTTAGAAAAGTTATTTTTGTTGTTGGTTCTCTCGAAAGAAGCTTGAAGAGTGAGTGAATAGGTTTGCCTGTAATCCTATATCAAATTTGGCAAAAGTATGGCGGTAGCGTGAATAAAAAATATTCCAATACAATGTTATGGACCCATTCACACCAATTACCACACTGTTATTCTACATTCTCTGTAGGCCTACCCTTGACCATTCTACTGTTGAAGGTGGGGCCGCACTGCTGGATTGTTACCTGGATGGTAGATGGTTTATCCATAGCTCATACAATATCCATAATAATAGAACATGTGATCAACTAATAATATAATAGAATAATAATATAAATATTAAATAATAATAGAATAGAATAGTTCTAATAATAGAACATGTTATCATGAAGGCCATAATGATCACGGCCTTCTTGATAAACCAAGTCATCCATCCAACATCTACCTAGCACCTGCAGAGCGGCCTACGGTTTACGACTAGTTATCGGTGAGGACGATTAGGCTAGGCGTACACCGGTTAGTCAAGACAAGTCGAGATTAGTCACAGTAATTCACACAGTTGCTTATGAAGCAGCACACACCGATGCAATGACTAATCGTTGTGTGTTGCTTCATAAGCAACTATGGGAATTACTGTGACTAAACGTGACTAATCTTGTCTTGTCTTGACTAACCGGTGTACGCCTAGCCTTACACCGAAGATCGTCTCGATTAATCTGCCACAATTATAAATAGCGTTTCCTACTTCTGCCCTAATTTTTCCCTCAAATTGCTCTTGACATGAAGATAATCTGAAGTCTGATCTTTCAAGACGGGTATAACTCACAAGTATAAATTAATCTGCTAAAATTATAAATAATAATTTCTTCTCTATAAGATAAGTGTTTCTTCTCAATCATTTTCCACTCTTGGTACTCTGACTCTCGAAGTGCAGTTTGATCTTTCAAGACTGCTATAAGTAGAAATTAAACTGCCAGTCATTCGTCCCTTCTTCAAGAACTTAACATTGTATCCGACGGGCAAATTTATAGTTATATTCGCCATTATGGGGTAGTATTATTCTTGGTTACTGTTGGATGAAAAAAATAATCGATTTCCTGTAGCCGCATCTGCGATGCAGGGCACACGCCAAGACATATTTCTTATTATTTTTCTTCTGCTTGCCCACCTTGTTTCGATTTCTTGGGCCGATAAATAGAAGGGCGTCTCGGTTCCTTGTCTTCTTCTTCTCCTCAAGGCACGTGTTCCCCCTCCCCCTCCTCCTCCCTGTCCCATCTGTCTCGGTCGCCAGCTGCTTCCCTTGTTGAGGAGTTGCGTTTTCTTTCTTGAAACGATTATATTATCTTTTTCTTACTTCATCTTGATGAAGGGTTTACTACCATCGACGAGTTTATTATAAACTACCTTTGTGTTTTCATAAATAATGTTTTCACCTTTAACAATATTATAGTGAATGCTGGTATTTTTCTTACTTTTCACCTAATTATGTAGAAATTAGAGTTTTCAACTCTGTCTCATTTTGGGGTTCAGGAACTATTTTAACATATTTTCAGTCTGGGCCGGCATGAATATTGGAATACTGTACTTAAGTGTTTTTCCAATCGCCTGCAATTGATAAATTCTTTGATATGAAATTTGTTGGTTTATAATGTATAAGTAATTAGTAGGAATAATGATTAAAGCCTTCTTTTTTGGGTTGAGATTTTAAGTTGATCTTTGATTTCTCTCATTTATCTGTAACTGACCCATAATATTTGATCATTGTCACTTAGTCATCATCATCGTACCCATTTTTTATAAAAACCCTGATTTCAATTTCCACAACTGCAGGATACGTAGAAAGTTTGGTTTTCACTTTTCACTTGTTAGGTGTGATTGAAACATTATTAAATCAAAAGCTAGGCCAATGCTAGGTTTGAGAAACAATACTACACCAATTTTATATTCTCAATTCATAACAATATATGTTGATGGAATTTTTGTTCTAATTCAAAATATAAAAAGCTTAAGAAGAACGTTACCTATCATAGTAGACTATGTACTGACTGATTCAATAACAGTGACCTACTGACTGTCTAATTTTGATCATTTTGAGATAATTTTTGATCCTGCTGAGAAGTGCCATCCAGCACCCACCGCTTTGATCTCCTTGGTAGGTGGTGTGAAATTAAAAATAGAATTACAGAATATGCCTCTGCTCTGTGCATCAACAATTTTATGCTACAATGAATGTGAATTATTGTGAATCCATTATCGTAGGTATTGTAATACCCAAGTATCATCCGTATTAATTCGCTGCTGTCAGCTGCTCTCAATCCACTTTCCATGAAGTTGCGTGAGAAAGTTGCATTCTGTCGACTCTCTCTCACTCTCTCTCTCTGTCTGTAATTCTCTCACAGACCTATCTTTGGCTGGCAATGACCTAAGCCAGGTGTTGGGTTGGTTCTGGATAGGGGACATTGCCTTCACTCCTGAATCGAGGGGTTTTCTTAGAACAGCTGATTCTGGTGCTAGGCCTATCCTTTCTCTCTCTCGTATAGCTTTTCTCTCTCCTTCTCATTAGCATTATTCACTCTCACTCTTCGCCTTATTTCTCGTTCTTGAAGCTCATTGTTCAATATCATTTCCTAATAAGAATTGATGTCGTTCCCTGTACGAAATATACAGTTTTCACTTGACCTTCAATGATTAGTATTGTATACATTGCTGAAGAATCGTTCTCCAAATCGGTCAATTAGCTTCACTTTCATATTTCCGTAAATGATCTATTCTTAGATCTCCTTTAAATACCGGCACTATCGGTTTTGAAATATCAGTTTCAGTGATAGAAAATATTGTCTAATACTTATAACATTGCTCATTCTAATGGCTAAAATTTGACAAACAAGAAAACTAACATTGAACCAATTTTTTTTCATCGTATGGCTTTTTATTGGTGGGGAGACCCTTACTTTTTTAAACCCAATTAATTTTGGTTTAGATTAAAAGTCTAGGTTCATTCCAAATTATATTGTATTGTTTTATGAGAAATAAATTTCAAATTACGTCAAATGTACTGTGCGGTGTGGTGTTGTAACAAGGAAATAATGAATTCATAGATACAAACTTAGGATCTCTGAATAACTGATAAGGTCTGACGAACATAGTTAATCAGCAAATTTAAATAATCTTTATTCGAAAAATAAAATAATTTCATTCATAAAATTAATACTTGAAAGGAATTCCACCACTAAGGCCAGCCGTTTGCGTGTGGAGCAATATTTTTTTTGCTAGGGATGATGCCCACGTATGTGGGTATGCCCACGATGCTTGTGCGTGGGTAATGGGAAGGATGATGATGAGAGATGAGATATTATTCAATATTACTATTTTTTATTGTAATATACAATTACTATATTACTATTGAATCAATGAATAAAATGCGTCGAATACTAGAAGTATACCATAAATCTAAATCCATTTAGGAATCTAGGATCTCAAACTCTCCCTTATTCAGTCAATAAAATTGTAAATTCAATAAAAAATCATTTTAGGTTTAGTGTAAGAGAGGACCTGCGAGTCCTAACTTCGGCTAGTAATGAAAGACAATGAATAACTAAATGCTCAATTGAACCTAGCAATTCTTGATTTAAGAATTTTCATAATTGTTTATTCATTCTGGATTGTTTAGGCTCACTACAATACTAATACTGTAATTATTGTTCTTCGTATTTTTCGTGGGAAATAATGTGATTAATGATTATGCCCAACTTAATTCAATTGAACTGAATTCAAGGATTATTTAAAGTATTTTTTTATGAGTATGGATTATGAAGCATAAGTTCAGTATGTTTTTATTTAGTGCTGTGAAATCATGGTCCTATTTTAGTCTACATTATTAATCAAAGAAACAGTAAGAAACAGAGCCTGTTGTTTCTCTCTCAAATCATTATTATATTTTCTCTTTGTATTTATGAATAAAGAATATCTTGAGTGATTGATTAAAGTGAGCAAATAACTTTTTAATTGACTTCATGTTTATGTAATAAGTTATCTCTCAAACGAAGGTGACAAGCTTAATTCTTTTGAAAGGAAGTGCCCTTTCTTGGTTGAGTTTCTTAGTGAAATGTGTGTACTGATTACTCTGGACAAACCCGCCTATATCCGCTTGAGGAAGTCGGAGGTACTTAGCGCGACCAGAACCATGGTTCCTATGCAATCTCACCCTCTCATCATCATTCTTATAAACTTACTCACGCGCACTCACAATTTGGTCCCTTCCTTCCCCTTTTTTCCATTATTTGAACACTGAATTACCTGTAGAGGAAGCAGTGAATGTGTTGAAATAAGATTACTGTGTTGAATAAGATTCAAGCTAACAGGCCTACAAATAACTTGTGAACACAGACATTGATAAAACATTTTTGAAAAGACTATATTTCTATAAATTTCATAATTTTGTATTGTTGCTTAGGATTGTTGCTTCATAATTTTACTTTTAATTAGGTCTATTAGCTACTCCTCTATACTTTATTTATCGTTATTGAGTCGATATCTTCAAAAGTTCTATTTTACATTATACAGTATTTTATTTTGGAATAATTATTCAGCTCGGGGTGTGATTAGTTATCGGAATAGGACCAGGATTAGGACGGGATTGAAAAATAATCCTTGAATCATTTACATAAAATTAGTTGGTAATTCAAATCACATTAATTATTGAAGAATTAATTGATAATTCAAATCAAATGACTCACAGAAGAATTAATTGATAATTCAAATCAAATGACTCACAGAAGAATTAATTGATAATTCAAACAAAATAAGTTATAGGAGAATTATTGATAATAATTCAAATTAGTTATAGAAGAATTAATAATTTTGAAATCAAATTAGTTGTAGAAGAAAAAGTCTGCAAAACCCTTTTCCAATGAGTGAATGATTTTTATTAGTTAAAAAAATGAATATTGAATTTAGAATTTGAGATAATTATGTGTCATCAATAATAATTTAAATCTGAATTACATTTTTTGTTTTGTAAAGAAAAATTTTCTTGTTTTCTTACTGAACGCGTAGTGAGTAAGGCATCTGTGAAAAGTCGAAAACAAGCTACAGTACTAGCACTAGGTGAGACGAGGTTGAACAACTCGCCTGTGGGAAATTTTGGGCAGACGCAGGCTTGGAAAGGAACGAGTTAAACAGGTTGAAAAGGGAAGCGAAGAGTTCAAGAGACGACGACGACGATCACAATGAAAACAGCTACGTCACAAAAAGAGGGAATGAGAGAAGAGAGTGAGAGGGCAAAGAAAAGCAATGAAGGGTGGTGAGGAGAAAGATTGGCTTGTTTGACCCATTGAGGAAAAGTGCATCTCTTTCTGACCATCTTTCAAAGTTGCATCTGTTGGAAAAATAACTTAACACATCACATTTTTTGTAATTCAGGAAGTATTGACGAATCTGGACACGAATACTAATTAATGTAACATTTTGATAGCATATATTCAATTTTATAGTATGGAGTTGTTGAAGAGTGCTGATACAGTATATCTACAGTACATCTGTTGAAAAAAACAAAGGAACACATTTTTTTTTGTTATTCAGGAAGTATTGACGAATCTGGACATGAATAGTAACATTAATGTAACATTTTGATAGCATATTATGTATTTCATTTTATAGTATGGAGTTGTCAAAGAGTGTTGATACAGAATGTCCACAGTGCACTTGAGGAATGTACTGGAGCTGAACCAGTCTGTTCTCCCTTCATATGGTCATGATTTGACTACATTGAAATTTGAGAATAGACAAAATTGAGATGAAACACGTTGGAAAAATAAAGATTAACTATCTTTGCATTAGGTTCAGGTTCAGTTTTGTATCTTGTCCTATGGAATGATCTTCTCTTACAATATTTCACTTGTACGATAAAAGTTATGCTCTTTCGGTAAAGTTGTAATTGGAGTTTGAACTCAATTGAAGTACTTGTAGGCTATAATGAAAGCTTTTATTAGTATGGTACTAATCAGAATCAAATCTCATGTTTGAAGAAAAATCTCCAACGTCATACAAACTACTGGTTTAAAAGCGTTTTGCCCTGATAGTTGAATTAAATACAAACGATACAATAACTAGAAAAGTTCATAAAACTCTAGAAAAGAAGGCTAATCCGAAAGAGAAAAGTTGTGGTGAAGAAAGGTAGTGAATCGAAAGTTCTCCCAACTATGGATATCCATGTCATAGGAAGGCTTTCAAAATTATCTTGCAGGGCTTTTTTCAGGCGTTCCGGTACTTCTTTGCTTGGCATATATGAATATTTTATCAATTAATTACTATTTAGGAACAAAATTTGATCAACATTTATATTTCCAAACATTGAATGTTTAAATTTCATATTTGTACCAAAATTGGCTATTCATACATTTTATATTAGGCCTACACAGAAAAAAGAGTCGACAAATAAGTACACCTACCATATAGTGTGTAATAGATTATGCGAAAATTTTAGATTTCCTGAATCTCATTTTCTAGAAAAAGAAACCCTAATCATTTGTATTGTAGTTGTAGTGCAATAATCATGAAATATCGTCAGGAAAATGGATAATTATAAAAAATAATGATATTGATGAATTAATTCTACATTGATTGATTATCCCCTCTAATTCATTTCTGAATGACCTTGTAGATTTTTAACCGTTCCAAGAACAAAATTAATCTGTTCCAATTTTTTATCACATTGGCATTGATTTTTAATTGCCTCTTCAAAATGAATTGACATGGATTTGAATGAAACATAGCAATGTGGTGCCGTCTTGACAATTGAATGAGTTATAATGATAATTCAGTAATTATTATTTTTAGTTTTAAATTCAGTCATTATTATCAACTTCCTTTCCTCAGATAATATGAGTCATTTGAATAATTATCAACTTGAAAATTAGTTTGCAATTCTTCAATATTTAAGAGAAATATTGAATGTTAATGCTGCTTGAAGTATATCAAATACAATAACACTTGGAAGAATATTTACAAATAATTTTTCTCATGTGAAATTGTTTTTCTTCTACAGTTTCTCTAATGAGAAAGCTCTTTAGGTGCTTTCTAAATGCTAGATTTTAGACAATTTTAAAAACTTTTTACACATTTTATACAGCAAAGTTGCATTTTGTATTATTATTCATTTTTTTAGTAAATATTGTTATTCTATATCTTCTATCGCGTACTACAATCTACCTACTATCAAAATTTCACTGTCTCATTCTTTTCCTATTTCTGGCTCAATTTCGGCAATGTTGATCTTTTTTTCTGCACAATGCATTTTTCCCACAACCGGAACTAGTGTTTGGGTCTGAATATGCTGTAAGTGTGTAAAGGGAGATTTTACTAAATTAGACCCTGGGAAAAAATTTCTCGTCTGTCTTGCATTGTTGTAGGGCAAGGTTTCGTCCCTCGGTAGGCCCTTTTTTTAAGGGTGATGCTCGCGTCACCAGAGAGAAAGAGATGAGAGTGAGTGAGAAGGAGAGAGAGAGAGAGTCGGTGAGAGTAGAATGTGCGTCTGTCTGTCAGTATCCACTAAACCTCCCCTTTATTCCCATAATAATAATAATGTAGTATTGTCGTGTATACATTTTGTTTGTGATCTATCGGTCAGGAAGTGCAGTTGTTTTACTGGAAGAACAGTTGCTTTAAAACATGTAAGTTGAAGAAGTTACTGAGTGCTATCACAGAGAACACACTTATTACAGACTGAGAATACAGACTTAGAACAGACGAGAGAGTATTGCTTATCCATGGTGCTATCTTGACTGGTTGTATTATGTGATTACAATATGTTAGGAATATCAATAAGAATTACGTTTATTTAGAACAGAATTAGAATTGAAAATAGAAATAGAATTATTTTTTTTAGAACAGATTTATATGATTAACAAAAAAAAAAATACTATCGATTAATACTACAGTATTTATTAAAATAAAATTATCTTCAATTCTGTACATTCTGTCAAGATCCACCCCAGCAGCTGCAGATTATTGCATGAATGTATAATTTTTATTTTGAAAATGTTTCAAAAATTTAAAATTTTCTCAAATTTTAATCTTTGATTTTGGCTCATTGTTTATTGTTTTATAGGCCTACTACTGTTTTACCAGAGAAAGAAAGTCCCTGGATAGCCTGTCTAGCATGCTAGATATCACCATTGAATATATTTAATTGAATATATATATATATATATATATATATATAGGGTATATATATATTCAATGATATCACTCCGCCAGGGACGTTCTTTCTGGTCAAACAGAGTACATCCCTGGAATGAATTGACAATGAATCGAATAGCATAGTCGAGGTTAGGATAGAAATCATAAACATGAACCTTCTGTTTATTTATGGGATGTAGTATGTAGTCTGTGTGACAGTGTACACGGAACTTGAGAGTGGGCTGTGAGACAGTCCCAAAAAATACAATAACACAGAGAACCGGACCTGAAGAAGGAAAAGGAGAATGTATTTGTGCTACGTCACCAATCTATCGTGTGCATTGTGTTATTCATTCAGTATATGCAAATAAATATGAGGGAGTGAGAGCGCAGAGCAGGAACCGGAATTGCACAACTAGGAAGGAGGAAGCGTTGAGAAAGCCTGGATTTGTGCAATCGCAACGAGGGGGAGGACAAGTGAAGAAAATAATAATGAAATTGTGAAAGAAGCGAAGAAAACAAAACAAGCCAAGAAGGAAGAAGAAGAAGATAGGCGAGGCGAAATCACCTCGAGAAGGTCATTGGGGTGGCCTTTGCGTTGCGAGGGGTAGTAGGTCGATTTGGTGGGGGAGCCCTTGTCTAAGAATGAATCAGAATTGTTTGCCTCCTCTACAAAGTGATATAAGGGTGAAATGCAGTACTGTAGTATTAT